>JBBYHK010000023.1:938150-983096 GCA_038382065.1 Adansonia grandidieri | reverse complement strand
CTTTTGGCTTACATAAATGATATCATATTTGGATAGTAGAACTTGCCACCAAGCTATCCTTCCTAATAAAGCTGGTGCTTGAAATAGATATTTGATTGGGTGGTGATCAGCCATGTAACATGATACAACATGTACTGTCAAAGTCTTTTCGCTATCCAAACTAAAGCACAACATATCTTTTTTATATGGGAATAATTTACCTCATAACCCAAAAATTTATTACTGAGGTAATAGATTGCCTACTCTTTCTTTTCGATCTCATCATGCTACCCCAACACACAGCCCATAGATCTTTCGAACACTAATAAATACAGGATCAAAGGTCATCCCAGAGCAGCAGTGCTAATACCGATGGGTTGAAGAGATATTCTTAACTTTTTTGAAATCATTTTGGCATTCACTATCCCACTCACCAGGATTTTATTTTTGTAAAAGCTAAAAAATTGGATCACACTTATCCGTGAGTTGAGATATGAATCTAGCGATGTAATTCAATCTCCTTAAGAAACTTCTTACTTCTTTTGGTCTGTGTAGGGATGGCAACTCCTATGTAGCTTTGATTTTATCTGGATCAACCTTAATTCCTTTTTTGCTTATGATAAAACTCAACAATTTTTTAGACCTAGCTCTGAATGTATATTTTGTCGGGCTCAGCTTTAATCGATATTTTCTTAACCTTTTAAACAATTTCCGTAGGTTCGCTACATGACTTTCTTCTTGAGGGGACTTAGCAATCTTGTCATCAACATACACTTTAATTATGCATCATGTCATGGAATAGGGTGACCATTGCCCTTTGGTAAGTTGCTCTTATATTCATCAACCTAAATGGCATTACTTTGTAACAAAATGTTCCCAACATTGTGACAAATGTGGTCTTCTTCATATCCTCCGGAGCCATTTTAATTTGGTTATACCCTGAAAATCCATCCATAAAGGAAAATAAATAGTTTTTCACAGTATTATCAACCAGGGTGTCTATATGAGGGAGGGAAAAGTTATTTTTTGGACTTACTCAATTGATGTCCCAATAATCTACACATATTCTAACTCTTTCATCTTTTTTGGGAACCGAGACAATGTTTGCAACCCACTCCAAATATTTTGCCACCTTTAGAAATCTAGATTTAAACTGCTTCTTAATAACTTTTTTTACCTTTAAAAGCATTTTCGGTTTCATTCTTCTTAGCTTCATTGAATTGGTTTGCATTCTAGCTTTAAGGGTAATTTATGAACCATAATCTTCGCATCCAATCCTGGCATGTCTTAATAATACCATGCAAAGATGTCTCAGAATTCATGCAGTAAATTTATCAGATCTTCTCGGGTGAAAGCCTTTATGGTGGTTCTTATTCTGATCTCCTTTTTATCATTTTCATTATTCCCCAAATTAATAACCTTAGTTGGCTCTTCATGTTCTATTATGTGCTCATCTTTTTGTTCAATTATTTTTAACAAATTAGGAGGTAAGATATGATTGTTGACATCTTCTTCAAGATCGACCTCGTTTGAGCAAATAGTCCGTTCAAAATTAACCTCTAAATCGTAATCAGATTTTTTTATTTCTCTGCAAAAATAAAAGCAATGAAGAAATAGGCAAAAGAATATAGGATATGAGTGGAGTATGAATGCAAAAAAGAAAAAGAAAAAGAGATGTTGAGATAAAAAATCATAAAAGAAATGGATGTAAGATAGAAAAAAAGCCAAGAAAGATTATATAAGAAAAGATTAAGTGCATATCATTTTTACTGATGATAAATTAACATTTTGAGTTCTTATAAAAAGATCTATAGACAACAGAGTTCATTTTTTAGTTATTACTTTGGGATTGGCCTAGACACTATGCTTCTCTCAGCATATGTCCAATTCCTTAAAACATATCCAGGGGGCATGGGTGAATCCCACGATCCTCAGTGAACTCTTCATCATCTCTTTCAATGGCAGCCACATATGCTTTTGAAAGGCTACATTGATCTAGAACAATGTTCTTGGTTGCTTTATCTTTATTTTCCAGATTGACTCCTCCACAGCAGAAATTTCCTTTAACGAGGGGTAGAAAGTTAATTTCTTGCATGACTGTTGCCAACGCACAGGGATGGCTACTTTCTTCTCATTTTTTTTGAACTTTTTATTCTGAACTCTTTCCTGTTTGAAGCCTAATACATATTTGTCTTTCTTACCATTAACATTAATGGCCTGGCTGATTCATTGCAAATGTCTCCTAAGTCCTTTTTTGGCTAAGGCCCATTTCCCTATTATCAACTTAAGGCCCATATGCGTGCTTTTCGATAGCCTCGATTTAGGGATGATTAAGCTTTCTGATATAAAGGTCGTGTTGATAATCTTAAAAACTCTAAAAGAGCATTCATCAATTTCAGCATTTATGTCAATGTAAGAAGCCTTTGTAGACGTCATAGCAACTATGTCTTCTTCCCCATACAGACTCACCAATCTTTCATCCATTATAAACTTGACTTTTTGATGTAAGGACGATGGAATGGCCCTTGCGAGATGAGTCCATGGTGGCTTTAACAAACAATTATATGTTGAAGCGATATCCATAATGTGGAACTCAATTTCAAATGGACAAGGACTAGTTTTCTAGAGTAACTGAAATAGTTCCTTTGATGTCTCTCTTTGTTCCATCAAAAGCCTTGATAATCGAATTGCTTTGTTTGATTTGGCTAACATCTATAGGCAAACGAGACTGTGTACTCCAAGGCATGACATGTAGAGCAGAGCCATTGTCGATAAGGACCTTAAGTAGTATGGCCCTTTTGCACCGAGTCATGATGTGAAGGGCTTTTGCTGAAGTTTACCTCATGACAAAATTTTATCCTCACTAAATGAGATGAAGTTGTCAGCGACAATTTTGTTTACCAGGCGGTCAAGTTTATTGACTGAAATGTCTTGAGGGACATAGGCTTGATTTAGTACTTACAACAAAGCGTTCTGATGAAGTTCAGAACTAAGCAATAGAGTTAGCAAGGAAATTTTTGCTGGTTGTTGCTTTAATTTCTCCATGACATTATATTCATTGTGCTTGATATACTTTAGGAATTTGGCTGCCTCTTTTTCCTTTACTGGTTTTGCTTTTCCTTTGGGACATCCTCGATAACCACAACCTTCCTAGATGTTTCTGCTTTTGATTTTGCCTTTGTACCCATTTCACTGGTTTTTTGATTGTATACACGCCCGCTTCTTGTCACATGGCTAACTCCTGTGATATCGACGATGGTAATTGGGCAATAACAGCTTCTGGAGTGACGACCCCATCATTATACTTCCATAGCACCTATTTACTATCTTGATAAGGGAACGGCGTTGGTGCCCTAATACTCAGTCTAGGGGCAATAATCACCTTTGAAGGGTGGTCTGGGTACAACTAATGATGAGAGGGCGATCGATACTGTATGAGGGTTGTGACAATCCTTCCTCCACTATATTGATTGATTTTTTCGCTTTTGCTTCAGTCTATTCTAAAAACTCGATCTCACCATTATTCATTTTCCTTAAATCAAAGCTCAAAATTTTGGGTAACTCTGTAAGGTATGCCTAAAAGTCAAGTGATGCTTACAGAAATTGACACATCGTCAAATTATCCTTTAATGCTTTCTCGATTCTAGCTAAGGATTTTGGCTTTGGTCAGAACCATCCATACTTCCTCCAAGGGTGTTTTGATCTCTTCTACACTAAACTTCCTCCATTGCCTGTTTTTAATGCTGTTAACGTTGACTTTAGGCTCAGGATGATCTGGGAAAGGGTTTGCTACCACATTAGGTGCCAGCGCATTATCAAACTTGAAGGTGCCCCTATTAAGAAGGCTTTTAAACTTTATGCTTAAAGGGTTGGTAGTTTTCAATCGAGTGACCTGGTATTACATGGTATTCATAGTTTAGGTTTGAGTCATACAAGCTAGAATAATTTTCTTTATATGGTTTGGCAAAATTTTGCATTACTAGCCTTACTTTTGAAAGTTTGTTGAACATTTCCTTATATGAATAAGGAATAAGGTCAAAATGAGGTTTGGTTTGATTGGTTCTTTGGGGTTGTGTATTGGTTTTAGGTCTTGGCTGGTTTTGGGAAAGCGAGTTTGGAATGGTAGCTTAGACGGTTGTTGAAATGGGTGCTAAAGGTGTGTTGTATGAATAAGTGTTTTGGGACATTTGTCTTGGATTTGGATAATAAGGGCTAGCTCCTGGGTGGTGTGGCTGGCTCACATAACCAATTGATGGTGTTTCATTCCTTTTCTTTGCTGGTCTTGGCTTCTTTGCATTAGAGGACTCTCTTGATGTAAGCTTTTCAGCCTTAATGGCTGATTGGATCATTTCTCCAGATATTACAAGATTAGAGAAATTCTTTGTCACATTCCTTACTAGCTTGTCGTAATAAGGCAGACGTAAAGTATCGACAAATAACATTATCGCTTCCTTCTCTGTCAAGGGCGGTTGGACATGAGAGGCTAAGTCCCTTCATTGTTAGGCATATTTTTTGAAAGATTCAGTTGACTCTTCTCTAAATTTTGGAAGGTCAAACGATCTAGAGCCCACTCAGACATATGCTTGTATTGCTAGAGAAAAGCACTTGCCAAGTCGGCCCAGCATTTAATTTGGGTACGATTCAAATCATTGTACCATCTTAATGTCGATCCCAGCAAGCTTTCTTGAAAACAGTGGATCAGGAGTTTTATCATCTTATAAGTAGCTCGCTATTTTTTTGACGAACATTTTGATGTGTGCTTGCGGGGATATAGTGCTTTTATACTTCTCAAACTCTGGCATCTTAAATTTCGAGGGGAGAATAAGGTCTGGGACTAAGCTGAGGTCTTCAACATCCACATTGCTATATAATTGGACCCCTTCTATGGCCTTTAGCCTTCTTTCAAGGAGTAGTAGTTTTGCCTTTTCTTTTTCTTTTTTGGCCTCAACTACTTCTTTGGCCTTTTGCTTAATCTTTTCTTCTTCATCGATGCCTAGTCCCATATATTCCTCTTGGATGGGAATAGCTTAGGTAGTCATTTCTTGAGGTATGGCCTTAGGGTTTATGACCATGATTGGTGGAGGAGTAGCTATCGAGGCCCTATGTTGCACATTCTGGCCATTGGCCAGTGGTAAATTGGTGCCTAAGTCTTCAATTGCTACCCTCTCTAGATCTTTCAGTGGGAGCATTAGTATTTGCTTCCCGTGTAGGGCAAGTTGACACCCTAGCTAGTAGTAGCTCTATTATCTATGTGATTTAAGCTTAAAGTTCATCCTGCCTTTTCAACATGGCCTTTTGAGCTTGCCTGTGGCTTTTCTCGAGCCATTCCAATCTTGCGATATGGTCTTCAGCCATTCTCCTTGCTCTTGCTTAGTGTAGTAACTATGTATGGGTATTGACGATGTTGATTTGCCTCGATTCGCAATGGTTAAACCTTATGTGAATTCTAAATTTTTTGAGAATTAGGTAATAGATCAATAATCATATGTGTATATGTATGTATGCATGAGTAATGAATGTATTCAAGGGCATTTGCTTTACTATAAGACTTCAAAATCCATAATTTCCATTGATTTTAAAAGGGAATTACATATCACTTATCAGATTTGAGTTATGTCCATAGAACTTCCTAATTTGGTCATATTACTTTTCGGCTTGTTCCAAAAACTGAAGTATCGCCAGGCCGAATTTGCCAACTGGGTTGATCTGTCTTTGAAGTCCTTGGATCCTCTCACCATATCCCACACTTGGATAATTGCTGAATGAATTTGTTTCATCAGATGATCAATATAAAACTGTCACCCTAGCGAATTAATCATCCACTTGTCATGTTCGTCTCAGACTTGGAAAAACTTGTTATCCTAACAGACATCCATTTCCTCGTATGCTTGGGCTCATGCCTCAATGTCATGCTTCATTTGAGACAACTCTTGTCTTACTTGCTCCAAAGCTGAAATGAGTGCTTCTCTTTCTTGGAGTAATTCTGTCATCCTTTCCTATTCTTGGTGAAGGGCATGTTAGAGTTGCTTATTCTTTTCTGTGGACCTTTGCAATTGTCTTCATGTATTCGCGTGCGCCCTTTGCTCTTGTTCGAATGCAGCTGCCTTGGCTTTGCTTCCCACAACTTTAGCTTTCCACTTTCCAAGCTCTATACGAAGCTTATGCATTTCCTCAGTAACTTGACTAGGAGATTTGTTGAAGCTCTCGGATAGACCGATGATTTTCATCTTCTTGTTTTGTTCTACCTAATTATGCTTCATTAAAGTGTACTGTTGCTTCATTTTCTGAATATCCTTTTCTTTGGCTTCCATCTTTATCTTCAGATACATGATCTCTTCTTAGAGGGCTTGAATCTTGGTAATCGCTCTTTTTCGGTCTCTTTTTGCCTCTTCTCTAATTAACTTCACTTTAGAAGGCATGGAAGGCTTTGGTTGAATGGTCGCTTGAAGATCGACCTTCTCTATGCTTGAAATAATCAAATATCAACCCCGACTTGATCTTCATGCGTCATGCTTGGGAGTGGTCTGATCTATGTAAGAGAGCAGCCTAGACTCTTATCTCTCTTTCCAATGTACGGTAGTTGTTATAAGCATGTTCTTGTATCCTTCCCCATGATAATCCAAATCTACACTAGCCAAATCGAAAGTCATAGGGATGAATTGCTTAGTCCTATATTACCATCGGACCAAAAGTGGTGCATATCCGACTGTACCCCATAATCTGAGCAAAGGCACAAATGACAATTGACTGCACCTATACAGGACAAATTTGTGTGCGAACTAAGGAGCTCTCCATGTTATCTCTTTCAGAGCCAAGTTCTTCAATGATGTCACCCACTGATTCTTCGTTGACGACCGTGGCCAATCTTTCTACATAAAATGCTGGAGATGGATAGAGTGTGAGAAATAAAGTCTAATCTTATCAGTGCCATCTCCCAAAAAATGGCTGTGGGCCTAGATATATAGCACTAATGCATTCTCAAAGAATCTGCCTTCACCTAACTTTTGACACGCTCTAAGTGCTCGAATGATTTTTGCTAAAATAGCAGGGGTAGGATGCATATTTCGCTTCAAATGGTTAAATAGCTTAATCACCGCTACTTCCACATGTCCGAGCACCCTTGGGAAGAGACCCAACCCGTATATGGCTAAAGTAAATGCATCGAGGGCTTCCTCTTTTTCTGGCTGATCCCTAATATACTCTTTCAAAAATTACCATGACATAACTACGGTATTGCCTTTATGTTCAAAGCGAAAAACTGGGGAGATAAACCAAGGATCTATGCTATACTCTTCCTATGACTCATCGGGTTACGCTCTTTGCAGTAGATAGGTCTTGTCTCCACTTGTCCTAACCTTAATAATAATGCAATCTCTTCTATGGTGGGGGTCACGTCATGGTGGTTAAATGAAAAGCATCGTAAGAGGGGTCCCAGAATTTTATCAGAGCTCAGACTAACTGTTCATCTATGGGGAGCTTCAACAACATGGCCATATGTCCATATTTTGCCTTAAACTAGGTTTGCTTGGCTTTATCCCATCCTTCCCATATATATACCAATTCAGAAATATTATTTTGTCTGAGATCCAAGTGTGTGATCTTCGGCAAGCTTGATACAAAGTCCTTGAGTATACAGTCCCCCTATTTTCTCTGATTCAATTTGGACTCTGTGCGGACTTCTTCAAAAGTTCTGGAAATAACCACCATTTTTGCTTGGTTCACCGTAAAATCAAATGGAAACTAGCTAGATCTAAAATCAGGCCTAAAGCAAATGCCCATGATGCAAATGAATAATGCACATGAAGGACAAGAAAAGAAAAAGTAAACAAGTTAGTATCCATGAAATAAATATTCCAGATAATAAAATATAGCAAAAAAATAATATCATAAAGATGTAATTAAAATAAAGTAGGCGAATAAAGAAAGAAAAGTTACACATATCCCTTCATATGTCCCTAACCTCAATGACACCCATAGTGAAGGTATGTTACTAACTGGGGAGCTACTAAGGTTCACAATATGAGGTTTGGGTCAGACCTCTAACTCGGTTCTCAAATTGCCCCTAGTCCAGAACGGACTAACGAGGTACCTTCTCCTTATCTATCGTGGATTTATGTTGAAAAAGGTTAAATTCAAGTGGGACTATCTTCTATGCCCGTAATGAGGCTAACACCTCAGGCAGGCATAGGAATTTACACCCAGTAGGTTTTTCACTGGCCCAAACAGAGGCTAACACATCAGAAGGTAAAGCTACTTCACCTCATCCTAAATTGTTAGGTACTTATGTCCCTCCCGCATTAGACAGAAGGAAACTATTGTAGATGTGCACAATATGTGCGAAGGGATAAGCATAGCCTTTGTTTTAAATAAAGAGAAAATAAATAAACATTGAATTAAAAATAAAATAAGTCATAAAGAAAATTTTCCAAAATGGGAATTGAAACTAAATACCAATTGAAACCGAACTAATTAAAATTTAATGAACACATGATCAATTTTAGGCCTAACTCTCTAAAAAATTATGTCCCCAATGGAGTCACCAAGTTGTCATAATGTGGCCTGAATGCGAATCCTGACCAAGCCTGACTTAAACAGCCTTTGACTAGATCAGCGGTGATGTATCATTATTTCAAAACTATTTATTCTATTCTTTTTTGGGCCATATTGATATTAATATTCTTTTATTTCTAGGGATTCGGTAGTTAAGATGAATTGTTTGTCCATCTTAACCCTAACTAGTCATCATGAAATGACCATTTGTCTTGAGTCACCACCAATCTGTTTTGGCCAGGTGAGATTGGTCACCCGTCAGAATTAGTGCTTTAAAGGTCATGAAACCCTAAAGATAAATTTCATGGTCTACAAAGTACCAGAGATCATTTTTAAGGGTTCGAGAGTTGGTTACAGCCACAAGTAAGGATCAACCCTCTTGTGGTGCTCAAAATTGGTACCTTATTGATCATGGTTAATTTGAACTTTAATTTTTATCTGGCTTCAATATGTAGTATTTAATTATAATTTCGTAAATAAGATTTTACTATTCCATGAGAGAAAATCAGGGTTTTACATTTTGAAAATCAAAACATCTTACGCACCCCTACCAGAAAACCAATGGGATACGGAAGTTTTTATTATTCCCTTTTATACCCCAACGGAAAACCAAAGGGACCTAAAAGGTTCTAAAAAACCAAAATGTTTTTCACATCCTACTAGAGTACCTGGCAGAATGTGAAAGGTTTTTATTTGTATAAAATTCTTGATTTCCATTTTCAAAAGGGTATCTTGTCATTAGAATGATCTGTAAAACCCCTATCACATATGGGTGGGAGGCATTTCGTGCGTCACTCTTAACTCTAAGACATTGCCTTTATTTTACAAAGACATACGAATTAGTTGAAACAAAAATAAAAGGACTTATGACTCGGTCTAGACACTAAAGTACTAATTCGAATCTAAGGACTAAAAAATTAAAGAAAAATGAACCTATCTTTAAAGTATACCTTTGGCATAGAAACACCCGGTGGTTACTTAAGGCTAAGTTTTAAGAACAATTAAAATATCCCTAAGGCTTACCATTGACACTAAGGCACCCAGTAACTACTTAGGATTTGGTTCTAAGGAAAATTAAAATATTCCTAAGGCTTACCATCGACACTAAGGCACCCAGTAACAACTTAGGATTGGGTTATAAGGAAATTAAAAAAAAATTCTAAGGCTTACCATCGACACTAAAGCACCCGATAACTACTTAGGCTTGGGTTCTAAGAAAAATTAAAATATTCGTAAGGCTTACCATCGACACTAAGGCACGTAGTAACTCCTTAGGATTGAGTTCTAAGGAAAATTAAAATATTCCTAAGGCATTACCATCCACGCTAAGGGACCTGGTAACTACTTAGAATTAGGTTCTAAGGAAAATGAAAATATTCCTAAGGCTTACCATCGACATCAAGGCACTGGTAATTAAAAATTACGAAAATACCTCTGGGTTATAACTTGGACATGAAAATACCCCAGTATCCCTAATGGACCTAAAAATGACCTTAAAAGGCTAAATGAACCCTAAACATTCACCTTTGGCGTAAAAGCATCCTAGTGATAAAAATTACAAAATGCCCTTGGGGTATACCTTCGACATGAAAGTATCTCGATACCCGTAATGGACTAAAAAATGACCTTAAAAGGCTAAAGGAACCTTAAACTTTCACCTTTGGCATAAAAGCATCCCGGTAAGAAAAATTACGAAAATGCTTTTATGGTATTCCTTCGGCATAAAAGTATCCTGGTACCCCTAATAGACTAAAAAATGACCTTAAAAGGCTAAAAGAACTTTAAACTTTCACCTTTGTCACAAAAGCATTTTGATGAGAAAAATTATGAAAATGCCCTTAGGGTATACCTTCGATATGAAAGTACCCCAGTACCCTTAATGGACTTGAAAAGACAAATAATGATGATTCTTACTCTAAATGGATAATTTTGATTCTAAAAATGACCTAAAGTATGAAAATTGCTAACGGGTCCCTAAATTTTCAAAAATTGCATTTCATACCCTAATGGAGGACTAAAAGGATACGAAAGGCTTTTATATTTTTAGCACCTCATCGGAGGACCAATGGGATGCTAAACATATTTAAAATAATCTAAGTGGATGATTTCATGCTAAAGATAACCATTTTGTCCTAAAAATGCTAAATTTTCCTAAGGATTCATAAACTTTCTCGATTTTACACTTAGGTACCTAAGCAAAAAAAAAACCTGAATCATCATAAAATATAATTAATCAGGTAAAAATCAACATGTAAATCATGGAGAACATCCATAAAAAGGTTCGGTCAAACACCTTTGACCAAAAAATTTTTTTCATTATTTGCAAACTAGCCCCTAAACTTTGAAAAATTACAAAATACCCCCTAAATTGTGAAAAATACCTAAAGCATGATATGAAATACCCAAAATTAGTCTCCAAGTTATCCATGAAGCTTTTGGTCAAATCCTTTGACCATAAAACAAAAAAATTTCTATTATTTGCAAATTAGTCCCTAAACTTTTTTAGACATTTTGCAATTTAGTCCTTAATCAACCAAAATCATCATGAAAACACATCATTAAGGCATGAAATTAGCTTGGAATCAGCAGCAAAACATAGCAAAAATACTCATTAAGATTAAGCCAAACATATAGGTCTAAACAAAAATTTTTAATATATTTTTTTATGTATTAGCCTCTAAACTTTTTATATTTACAAAATGACCACAAAAACACATATACAAGCATGAATTTTGGCCAACACCTAAACAATCTACCAATCAACTTTTTTAAACTCAATAATCATATATTCACATTTTATTTTACACAAATTAGCACCATTATATGATAAAATTACAAAAATAAGCACATAAACATGTGATTTCACCATAACAAGAAGAAAATACTAAAAGAAATAAAATATATACGTGAACATATATATGACAAACATAACACCAAACCAACATCATATCAACATAAACATGATTCATGAAGAAAAATAATTTACTAACAAGAAAAAAATTAAAAAAAATAAATAGAATAAAATCAAGGAAATTAGTTCATGGCCATTACGCATAGTCTTTCAACATGGATTAAAAAAATTCCATGAACTTAAGCACATTTTTGGCTCACCAAAGAGAAGAAAAATGTATCAAACAAATAGAAATCCAAAGATTTAAGTGGAGATTTACCTTAACAAAGCTTTTAAATCTTTTTTTCAAGTATTTTCTTTTTTTTTTCAACTCTTTTTTTAAGGCTTCCTAAAACTAAAAAAACCCATGAAATAACATCCTCCCCTATTTATAGGGGGACGATTCGCCAAGGAGGATTTTCATCCTCCTTGCACCGAAAGTTTCATGCCTTTTTCATAGATTTTTCTTTTTTTTTAATTTTTTTAATTTTTTTAATTTTTTTTATGTTAAGTTTACTTGTTAGGTTGGAAATAATAAATGTTGTGCCATAAGCCCATACACTTATCATCTTAGCGTGATGTGATGCGTGACATCATTGATTTATATAGATATTTTGAATGATATTTGTATATAATATGTAAAATTGTACCGCAAAAATTAATTAAAAGATTAAATTGTAACAATTAAAAATTATATTTTTAAATAAAATTTCAAATGCTCAATTTAATTTAATCTAATATTAAAAATAATTTTTATGTAAAAAAAATTAAAATAGCAAACTCGTAAAATTTTACGGGAAAAACCCTTACCGGAGAAATATTGTTATACATAAAAAAATACAAAACTCATAAAATAAATTGATTTTTTACAAACTGAATTACTATGGATTAAAAAATAACATTTAAAGAATTTAAAAAATTATGAACTCTGAAAAATCCTACTGAAAAAAATTTACGAGGTAGAAACTCTATATTTTGGTAACAGAAAAAATTCTAAAACTCATAAAATAAATTGAATTTTCCAAAACTGATTTAATGGGAACTAAATGACAATATTAGATGAATTTTAAAAACTTTAAACAGAAGAAAATTACCCCAAAAACATTTACGGAGTAGAAAACTTGTATTTCAAAAATAAGAGGAAATTTTAAGAAAAAAAATTCAAAACTCATGAAAATAAATGAATCTTCCAAAACTAATTTAGTGTGAATCAAACAATAATATTAGATGAATTTTGAAACTCGAGAGGATTCCACCAAAAATTTTAGCAATAAAGAAAAACTCGTATTTCAATAAAAAAAATCACGAAATTTCATTGATACTAAAGTAAAACAAATTCAAGACCACATATTATCCAAAACATTAATTTCAAAAGTGAAGAAAATGAACTTGTAAAATTTTAAAAATAGATCAACAAGAACCAAAAGTAAAATTCACGAGCATGATACTCGTAAGACTACAAAATTCAAAATTAACTTACAAAATTTTTAGTTTGACACTTCATGGTAGAAAACGCCAGTACATATTTTTTCTTTAATATTTATGATTTTTCAGGATGAGAATCAGCATAAAACCACATCGGTGTCGGTAAAAATATTCGGCCACCAATTTCCCAAGTTTTTCAGAAAAATCTCAGAAAATTCCTAAAAATAGAAAATTAACTGTGAGATCAACCGCAGAGGTAATTTCCAAAATTTGTCAAGAACTTATTCAAAAACAAAATTTTTTCCTTTGCAGATTTGTTTTTTTTACCCGAAAAATGAATTTTTCCATCATGTGTATATACAGTTGTTTACATATGACTGATTATAATTACAAAAATGTGAAACCCCCTATGATGGAAGTTGGCCTCCATCAGAGTGGCCAATACATTTTCATTCTCGGATGTTTGGGACTTTCGGGGACAAACAACCCGAATGAATTTAGGTGCATAGAATTGGTACATTTTGTTGATGGATCAATATATTTAGCTAAATTACTGATACATCCTCAAATGTATCAAAACATTCAAGCATTTTTGCCTAATTCATGGCATTTTGCTCTAAATCTTGGTCATGAATTTTCTCATATTTTTAGCTCTAAAAATTATTTAATTTAAGGCTAGTCCATAGGAAATATTTTAAATAAAATATAAACCATATGCTTATTAAATTTATTTATTTGGGCCATATTTTATTTGAAAGTATTGGGCCAATTTTACAATTAAAATTTCAAGATGTCCACTTTACAAAAAATGATAGGTTTTTGGGACAATTTTATGTCAAAATTGAATTTGGAAGAGGGCATTAATGTCCACCTAAATTGACATTAATGCCAGGAAAAAGCTCAGACAAAATTAGGTGTTTACAGTTGCCTTTCTTTGGCCATTGTTAAGGATCAGGAATAAGGCAAAGACTTAATAGACACCATTTTGTTTGGGCCGTGATAAGCCTTTCTATAAGAATGATTTTTTTAAGGCCAACTGCATTGGTTTTTCACCTAACCAAATATATTGAGCTTTAACATTTCAATGCCAATTTCAACTAGGCTATGGCCATCAGCTATTCTTAGGCTTTCTAATTTTAATGCCAATTTCGTTGGGACAGAACCATTAACTGCTCTTGGGCTTTTCATTTCAGTGCTAATTTTGACTGGGACTAAACCATCAGCTACTCTTAGGCTTTCAAATTTTGGTGCCAATTTTGACTAGGCCGAGGCCATCATTTGCTCTTGGGCTTTTAAATTTTAGTGCCAGTTTTAACTAGGGCTAAACCATGAGCTACTTTTAGGCTTTAATTTTTTATGCCAATTTCACTGGGATAGAACCATCAGCTACTCTTAGGCTTTCATTTTTTTATGCAGCTAACTTCATTGGTTTTCCATTAAATGAAGAGAACCTAGAAAAAAAATGCCAATCATTTGCTTAATCGAATGAAGTTGACTTAAATCCTACTTCATCTACATTTCACATGATTGAATGAAGAGGACATCTTACTCTATCTGTTCCTAACCAAGTGAAGGTGACAAAGAAAAACTTCACCAACTTTTCTACATAATTGAACAAAGTTGACTTAAATTCTACTTCACTTACATTTTGCATGATCGGATGAAGAGGACATACTACTCCATCAGTTCTTAACCAAGTGAAGATGTCAAAGACAAACTTTGTCGACCTTTTTACTTAATCAGATGAAGTTGACTTAAATCCTATTTACCTACATTTTACATGTTTGGGTGAAGAGGACACTTGATTCGAATATTATGAGGATTAATCCTTTAATATGCTAGTGAAGCCTTATCAGTCTGAGCCTCATCGTTGCCAATTTCTTTTTTTTTTTCTAATTTGTTGGCGAAGCCTCATCAATCTGAGCCTTATTATTGCCAATTTCTCTTCTTTTTCTTTTTTTTTTAAAGCTTTGAATTTTACCATCAAAGATAAACTCTAAAGATTTTTAAAATGCTTTGGATTTCACTACCAAAAACTTGTTTTTGAACAAATTCTTTTAAATGCTTCGAATATTGCCAAAACTTATTTTAAAAACAAATTCTTTTAAATGCCTTTGATACCACCATCGAAGACCTATTTTTTGAAGAAATTTTTTTAAATGCTTCGAATTTCACCATCGAAGACTTGTTTTGAAATAAAAACTTTTGAATGCTTCGAATATCACCATTGAAGACTTATTATTGAAATAAAAACTTTGAATGCTTTCAATTTCACTATCGAAGACTTATTTTGAAACAAAAACTTTTGAATGCTTTGAATTTCATTGTTGAAGACTTGTTTCAGAGTAAAAATTTTTAAATGCTTCAAATTTCACCATCGAAGACTTATTTTGAAAGAAAAACCTTTAAATGCTTTGATTTTCACCATCGAAGACTTTGACATTTCATCTAAATGATTAATGGTTGATGCCATTATAGTTACTTAAATAGGTATGATAATGCAATGATCTCAAAATGATAACATAATTCAAAGAAATCAAATGATGAACATGCATATATTGCTAGTGTTGAGAATGATGCAAATACTCATGGAATAATGCAAACACAGGTATCAACGAAAATGTATATGCACAAAAAATGATGTAAATGCAAATATCACCTAAACAGTGTAGATGATCATGAATAATACAAATATTAAGTATCAAATGAAGCATATGCTGTGGATGATGCAACAATTGAAGCTCTATTTATCCTCCCATGCCTTAGGAAAGATCAGTTTTTTTTTTTCTAATCATTTTGCAACATTTTTCCCTAATGAATTCAAATTTCTATTTCACATTTTCCTTTTCATGGGTTAGGTATTGTTCTGGTTTAATACCCTTCAACTAAG
This sequence comes from Adansonia grandidieri, assembly GCA_038382065.1. NCBI lineage: Eukaryota > Viridiplantae > Streptophyta > Magnoliopsida > Malvales > Malvaceae > Adansonia > Adansonia grandidieri. The sequence goes on along the minus strand of JBBYHK010000023.1, from coordinate 967,362 downwards.
AAAACCTTTGACTCTTTTCATGACACATTTTCAAGTTTTTTTTAAATGATTATCTTATTGAAAAAAATATAGCTTGTTTAAAACCTCTAGGCTAAAAGGTTATGATGTTTAAATCTTTTGAATACTAATGATCTTTTGTTGAAAAATTTTCTAAATGATAGTCTATTTTTCTTAAAATAGGTTGAAAAGCTTAAAAAACTAGGGTTAGCCCAACAATTTCAAAGTAGATAAGATGCAAGCCTTATTTTCGTAGGTAGGAATAGATCAGGTTGTACGAAGTATGAATTTCTTTCAAAATTAAATAAATTTGATATTTTTTTAAGTCTCTTGACTATTAGTACTTTGGCAAGTATCGAAACTAACCATGGAGGGTTTAGGAACCAAAAGTCAAGTTAAAAATAGAATGAATTTAATATTCTAAGTAGATGTATTCAACTTTGGGTTGACTTAAGGATTTTTGGATGTCCTGAGATTTGTTCAAAATGGTTTTTCTCTTTGCAAAATTTCAGTAAATCCCATAGGTGATATTAGTGGTTTTTCTTGTTTCACTCTAGATTCCTATCTCTGGGCTTTCACCCTAGAGCTTTATTCTTTTTATTTTTTTTTATTCCTTTTTATTAAATTGAATGCCCGTTCATGTTCTTAAGGACTCAAATATCATCCAAAAAGATGAATTTTTAAGAGCTTCCTAGGAATGGCTCGATAACTCAAACAACTATACTTGATTGAAATAGACTTAATAGGTACATAATGTAGGCCGTAGTTCATGGTTTAGAATGAAAGGATAAATAGGTCCAAATCAAGTATTTAAGGGTAAATAAATAAAGGATCATTTCTCTTCAGAAAAATTCCTATGTGGGTTATTTTTCTTCATTAAGTTTTAAGTTTCTTTTTATTTCCTTTATCTTATTCTTTCTATTTTTCTCATTGTCTTCTACTTGTTTTTTTTCTTTTTTTTCCTTTTTTCTTTCCTTTTCTCTTTTTTCTTTTTTTTCATAGAAACTTAAAACTTTAACTTTAACTTATCTCTATTCTTACCCTAATGGGATTTTGTCCCTTTGATTTTGAAGCTTTGCTTTAATTTACGCCCGATATGGAGGGTGATCTTTGATTAAGGTTTAAAGAAAGAATAAGTCATCAAGCTTAAAGAGGACTGCCAGGGAATAATTTTCTATATTCATGAAAAAAAAGATGGCCATTTTCATTTCAAACAAACCCATTTGTTTAAAAATATTTTTTTTCTTTTCTTTTTTTTTGGTCAAAAATGATTATACATGTTCCCTTGTAGTTTCTCATAAATAGGAAATCAAATAACACAAGGATCATGTTGCAAGAAAGTTCTATGCTCGATTCCTAAAAATCTGCAATGATGGTTAGTGGTTACATATGAAATAATTAGAAAGAAGCAAGGCTCGAAAAGGTTTTGTTAGGGACATGGAGGTAATTTTGTTGGGTCATTATACCCTAAATTATAAGTAATGAGCGACATCTTAGGGATAGTCATAAAATTTATGTTTTAAAAACTAAAAAGAAAATGGGATTTTAAGCATGATCTCGGCACACATCTGCCACAATTATGTTCCCTAAAAGGACATTTTGTTTGTTTAATCTTTAAAGAAACTTATAATATTTTGGAAACTTCATTCTATCTCTCTTTACTTAGGGAATAATGGTTTAGGAATTTTAAAGTTATTTCCATAGTGCTGGGTTTTTCAAATGATCATGGTTTTATTTACAAGAAAATAAATATAAGGGTACAAGCTCATTTTCAACATTAATCATTAGTATTCTTAAGACTTTTCATCATCATGCTTTTGACAATATTTACTTTTTTGGAAACATTTTTATCTTATCGAAACATTCAAAACACATGCTTCATAAAATGATGTCAATTCAGAAATAAAGGCTTTTTAAAATATGGGTGACACCAATCACTATGGTATACATCCCCTTCTTTTAAACCTAACTATTCTCAATGCTTACCATCTGCTAGTATACCCTTCAATGACAACTAGCTTTCCCTTCCTCTAAGTTCAACTTCCTAGGCTTGATAAGGTCCTAGACTTTATACTTAAGAATGCTGCAATCCTCTATAAAATGACCTAGATTACCAGAATAATTATCACAATACTCATACCAATATGGATACAGGTGTTTTAGAGGCTCAATCTAGATAGGTGTCAAGAAGCTATTCTTGATGAGCTTGGGCAAAAGCTCGGTATAAGGTATAAGAATCTGCTTAACCCAATTTAAATTTCACTTCTTATCTGCTTTAACTATTCCCTTAAGCACTTAGCTTAGTCAGTGTAACTGCAGGCATTGGCTTATAAGGATATCTTGGGATGCACTATTCATGATAGGTAACACATCTCTAAGGGTGGCATCAATATTGATTAGGATCTGTAAGTGGCCGGTTCATCTAGAAAATAGTTTGAATTTCTTTTTTCTTCTTAGTTGTTTTTCTGTTTGCCATAATAGGCTCATTATTAACTCGTATCTTTCCATTTTTTATGGCATCCTTAATCATTTCGCTGGGGACCACTATATCAGCAAAGTTTTTTATGGCACTTTCTATAAGTTTGTTAAGAATGGATTTGGTAGTCTATTCAAAAATAATGATGCTATTTCTTTTTCCAATAAAGGTGGTTGCAGTTGGGCTACTATGTCCTTTCATCTATGAGCGTATTATGTGAATATTTTTGTTAATTTTTTTTCCATATTCTGGAGAAACAATTGATCAAATGCCCAATCCATCATATGCTTTACTACTGAAGAAAAGCATTAGCTTAGTCCGTCCAATATTGTACTTGACTCTGATTTAAGTTATTGTACCATCTCACTGTAATCTTAACAAACTTTGCTGGAAATAATGAGTGAGAAGCTTGTCATTGTGTGTTTGCCCAGTCATTCTTCTAATAAATATTTTGATGTGGGCCTACGGAGACGTGGTACCACTAAACTTTTTAAAGCATAATATCTTGAACTTAGGAGAGAGGATTAGATTTGGTACTAAGTTCAACTCATCTACATCAACACTTCTAGAGTCTTTGACTCCTTCTATTACTTTAAGCCGCTTTTCAAGGATCTAGTATTTTTCTTTATTGCTCTCAAGTTTGACTCTTTTTTGGGCCTTGAGGCTAAGATTTTCTTACTTTAAGAGTCCATCAAGGTCCGTAACCAATGGAGCTTAGAACTTAGATTTGGTCTTGGACGAGTTGCCCTTTAGTGAGCTTCTAGGTTAGCACATATTATAGGACTGGCTCCCACATGTTAAATACCTTGAGGTGGTTGCCTTTCTACCCCGGATGAGCCAACAGTAGTATTAAGGTCATTCCCTTGATTTCTTGAAATTACATCTTCATACTCTTTCTCTCTAGCCGTCACTACTTCCATCAACTTAGAGGTTTGTGCTTGCAACTCTTCTTGTTGCTTTATCATAGCCTCCTGGGCTTCACAATGATTTTACACCATCTTTTCCAGGCATGCTAAGAATTCATCTCCCATGGTCACTTATGTTTGACTATCCAACACTTTTAATTAGGGAGAAAAAATTTTGTTAGAGAATTCTTAAATGAGAGAAAGCCTTTATTATACCCCTCGTCGCAGCATGACCCAGATACAAATAATACCTGGGCGTAAAATGGTGAGTGTACCCATTATTCCTATATATATATATATCTAATATCATTATTTTCTTTTATTTTAGGGGCATATATTGTTGTTATTTTATTATTCTTTATTTTTCGTCCTTGGGGATTATGTTGTCAAGATGAATCACTCACTTGACTAACTCTAAATAGTCATTATGAAATGACTGTTTATTTGGAAGTCACCACCAATCTTATTTTGGTGAGATGAGATTGGTCACCTACCAAAGTTCATATTTCAAAAGGTTATAAACTTTAAAAACAAGCTCCTGACTCTGCGCTCATACCAGAGATCGCATAAAAAGGTCTGAGAGTCGGTTACAATCACAATTAAGGATCAACCTTCTTGTGATTCCCGGTAATTAGTACCTTATCAATCGCTTGTTAACATAAACTTGATTTTTATTTAATTTCAATATTCGATATTTAATTATAATTCCCATTTATAAAATAAAATTAAAATTTTATTAAACAAATTCAATATTCCAGATAAGAAAATCCAATTTTAATATTTTTGAAAATCAAAAATCTTAAATACCCTTCCAGAGAACGAAGAGAATACAAAATCTTTTATCATTCTCTATCGTATTCTGCTAGAAAGCTGGTGGAATACGAGAGGTTTCAAAAATCATAATATCTTTTATACCCCGCTTGAGAACCTGTGGAATACAAAAGGTTTTATTTTTCCAAAATTTAAAAAATCCATATTTTCATATTTTTAAAAGGATATCTCTTTATTAAAGTAATCCATAGAATTCTTCTCATATGCTTGGTAGAAACTCCATGTACTATTTTAACATCATAGACATTACCCTAATTTACAAAAAAATCCAATTTTGTTAATAATATGGAAAATTATTTTTAGGCCCCTAAAAGTTTTAAACTTTACAAAATAGTCCTAAATATCAAGAAAAATTGAAAAATAAATTGAATACAAGGCTATATATCTTTTAGCCAGCATGATATTTCAACCAAAAATAATATTTTCATCACATATTTGCATTAATATCAACATATCTACATGTCATATTTTTACCACGCTAAATATGCAAAGAATCAACATAAATAATAAGTAAATCAACATAAATGAATATGAAAATTATCAAGAAAAATAACACAAAGAATACATACGTGAAAATAACAGTATTTCAACTAAAAATGGATGGAAATAACAAAACAAAAATTTTTGTACAAGAATTTACCTTAAAAGCTTGAAAATCTTCTGATTTTTGTATTTTTTTTCTTTTTTTTCCCCTAAGCATAATACTTCAAAAGAATGAAACAATACCTAGTGGATGTAGGATGCCAAAGGTGGAGGCCTCCACCAATTTCTACAAATTTCATTTTTTTTTATTTTTTATTTATTTATTTATTTTATTAATTAAATGATTTGATTTAAATTACTTAATTTCGTTATTTAGTGAATTGCATCATGGATGACATCATCATTTCTAGAGATTTTTTTTATAGTGCTTTTATAATCTATAAAATTGTATCATAAAAATCAATTGAAAAGACTAAATTATAAAAAATTAAAAATAATATATTTATAATAAAATTTCATACGATCAATTTGATTTAATTTAATAATAAAAAAAACAACTTTTATGTGCAATAAGAAAACCATAAAAAATAGCAAACTTATAAAATTTTGCAAGAAAAACTTTTATCCAAAAAAGATTTATATGTAAAAAAAATTATAAGACTCATAAAATAAATTGAATTTTTACAAACTGAATTAATATTTATTAAACAATAATATTTGAAGAATTTTAAAAATTATAAATTCAAAAAAATCCTACCAAAAAAATTTATAGAGTAAAAAACTTCGTCTCTCAGTAACAGAAAAAATTCTAAAACTCATAAAATAAATTGAATTTTTCAAAAATGATTTAATATAAATTATTTAATAATCTTTGAAGAATTTTAAAATTTATAAACAGCGAAAAATCCTCCCAAAAAAAATTTACAGTGTAAAAGACTCATTATTTTGGAAATAGGAGAAATTATAGATGAAAATGCAAAACTCATAAAATAAAATGAATTTTAAAAAACTGATTTAATATAAATTTAATGAAGATATTTAAAGAATTATAAAAATTATAAACTTAGAAAAGTCCCCCTGAAAAATTTACGAAGTAAAAAACTCTATATCTTAGAAACGAGGGAAATTTCTGAAAGAAAATGCAAAACTCATAAAATTAAAATGAAATTTTAAAAACTGATTTAATGATAGTTAAATCGAAATTTTTAAAGAATTTTGAAGTTTAAAATGCGAGAAAATTCCATAAAAAATTATACAGATAAAGGAAATATAGTATTTTAAGACCAGGAAAATTTTAAAAATATATTTAAATTTTTGAAAAATGAATTTTATCTATCATATTAATCAAAATATTAATTTATAAAAATAAAAGTAAAAATAATAAAGATGAAAATCTAAAATAACAATTTTTACAAAAAAAATTTCACAAGTATGATGCTCGCGGTACGACAAAAAATTCAAAATTAATTAGTAAAATGGACAACTTGAGACTCATGGTATAAAATGCCAATAAGAATTTTTCCTTAAATATTTTTGATTTTTTGGGGTATTCTTATTCATTAAATATTTATGATTTTTTGGGATATTGATAAAAATATACGATGGTCAATTTCCCAAATTAACCAAAAATTATCAAAAAATTCTTAAAAATGAGAATTTGATCATAATAACATCTAAAGAAATAAATTTTAAGATTTCACAAGCACAAAGTTAAAAGTTAATTATTTTATCTTGAAATTTGTTTTTTTGTCCAAGATTTGTTCTCTACACCCCTTGAAATAGCGCTAATTTTGTTATGTGCACTTGCAGTCATTTAAGCACAATTAAATAGTCGTTGAAAACATCTAGTTCACCCTAAGAAATTCCACCCTTATAGGGTGGCTGCTAAATCCTTGATCTCATATTTTTAGACTGTCAAGGAATAAGTGCGGACAAAATTACATGTCTACACACCTTTACCCTTATGAAATGCATGTCATAAATGCATGTATGGATGCAAATATATGAATGGATGCAAGGATGAAATTAATGTAATGTCAAAGAAATACGTGTGAACAAATATGTAGAAAAGCTTATCATAAAAAAAAACTACCTCAACATACAATTAAGGCATTATGGTGGTGCCCTAAAGAGAACTAATCAATCTTATTATGGGCGACGCTTCCAAAAATAATAAAAACCTTATCCTAAATTCTTTTAAAAATAATGCCACAAAGGAAACAAAAGGGTTAATGAAAAATATGAACAACATATGCCAGAATATCCATATAAAAGGGATGTATAATAAAAATTTTGTTTTCAAAACACTAAAAATTATAGTTAAATATCGGTTGAAACTAAATTAATCAAAATTTAGTTAACACATTATTAATTTTTGGCCTGGCTCTTTAAACTTTCCCTAATGGTGTTGCCAAGTTGTCGCAACGTGGCCTGGAAATGAATCATTACCAGTCGAACTTAAAAGGCAGGTTTGCCCCTCGTTCCTATATATATCTATATGTCATTATTATTTTAGGAGGCTGTATCATTAATACTTTTTCTTGTTTTCAGGGACTGAGTTGTTGAGATGAATCTTTCATTCGACTTAAACTTAAATAGTCATTTTGAAATGACCATTGATCTTAAAGTCACCACCAATCTATTTTGGCTAGGTGAGATTAGTCACCTATTATGGTTCATATTTTGAGGGTTACGAAACCCTTAAAAACAATCTCTGAGATTTGCAAATATACTAGAAATCACGTGAAGGGATACGGGAGTCGGTTACAATCACGATTAAGGATCAATCCCTCTCATGATGCTTGATAATTGGTACCTTATTAATAGCATGTTAACTTAAAATTTGATTTTTTATTCAGTTGCAATATCCGATATTTAATTATAGTTCTCATATATCAAAATAAAATTTTATGAAACTAATTTATTATTTTGTTTGAGAAGATAGAGTTTTTAAGATTTTTAAAGATCAAAATATCTTTCGTAAGCCATTGAAGAATTAGAGGAATATGAAAGGTTTTATTATTATGTTTTGCACCTCACTAGAGAGCCGGAGGAATACAAAAGGCTTTAGAAATCAAAATATTTTTCACACTTCACCAAAGGACTGGAGAATACGAAAGGTTTTATTTTTATGAAATTCATAAAATTTTGATTTTCTCTTTTTTAAAAGGGATATCTCATTATTAAAATAATTCGCGAAACCCCTTTCATATCCTAGAAGAAATTTTGTGTACTACTTTAATTCAAAGATATCACCTTAATTTTAAAACTTTTAGTTTTATGAAAAATAATAAAAAAGTTATCCTAAGACCTAAATTTGGTCGAAGAGACCAAAATGTCCCCTAAAATACACTTTCGACATGAAAGTATCACGGTAACCCTGAAGGATTTGATTTTAAGGTAATTTGCTAAAATGTCTATAAGGTATACATTCGACATAAAAGTATCCTAGTAACCATAGAGGACTTGATGACTTTCATAAACGAATAAACCTATTCCTACTGTACATCTTCGACATAGGAGTCTCCCAGTGATCACATAAGACTTGTTTCTAATATAATTACTAAAATATCCCTAAGGTCTACCTTTGATGTGAAATTATCCTGGTAACCTAAAAGACTCGATAACTATATAAAAAGATGAACCTATCCCTATTATGCACCTTCGACACAAAGTATCCTGGTGATCATAAAGGACTCGATTCTTGGGTAAATTACTAAAATGTCCCTAGGGTGTATCTTTGACGTGAAAATTTTTGGATAATCCTAAAAGACTCAAAAAGTATGTGAAATGACAACCATACCCTAAATGGGTAACTTGGATATGAAACATGACCTATTGCAAAAATTGCAACTAATTCCCTAAATTTCTTAAAACTATACTTTAGCCTTAAATTGGCTAAAAATGCTAGAAATATTACTGAAATGACCAAACTACCACAAACGGGTATATGAAAAATGACTATTTAGACCTCACAATGCAAGGTTTCACCTAGTGAACTCCTAACTTTTCTAACTTGCAATTTATTCCTTACATGAAATAAAATACAAAATCAAATATCAAATACATCAAAACCAACATTCAAACATGCCAAATATCACCAAAAGCGTTCAACCAATCACTCTTAGCCTTGGAACAATTTTTTCACCTTTTGCAAATAAGTCCCTAAAATTTTTAAAATTGTAAAAAGGACCCTAATAGATTAAAATGTATGAAATGCATTCAAACATATTAAAAATGCATGAAAGACACCCTTAAAGGTCCATGGAGCATTTGGCAAGCTTGGATGGCCTTGAAAAAAGTTTTGCAATTTAGTCCTTGGAATTTCCATAATTACAAAATAACACCAAAAAGTCAAGAAAAATATTACCAAATCACATATACATGGTTTAGTTAACATTGATATACCCACCCAAAGGCCTTAAAAATTTTGGAAAAATTATTTTTAAGCCTCTGCAATTTCCAAACTTTGCATAATAATCCAAAATATCACTAAAACAAGAAACAAAGTTTCATCGAAGGGCACAATCATCATTAACAATCAAGAAAAAAAAATTCAACATGGATGCACGAATAATCAACATATATCCTAGTTTTTACCAAGCTCACATCATCATCAATATATATGAAATCATGAAAAATAAAATATAAAAATATTTTATCTAGTATCCACATATAAATACCAAGGAAACCAACATAATCATAAACATATCTACATGATAAAATACACAACCCTATCAACAAAACTATGTTTTCTTGATGAAAATCAAATTTTTATTAAGAAAAAAAATTAAATTTAACAACTAAATCAAGAAATTGCTTAGGGCTTTCATCTCGTGGCCTTTCAATATGGGTCAAAATCCACGAGCACAAGTAATCTTAAGGCTCATTAATAAGATGATATAATGGAAATAAACAAAAATAAAAAATTTTCTAAGTAAAACTACTAAAAACTTAGAAAAAAGAACCTTGAAAATTCTTAAAGAAAATTGCCAATTTTTTGCTATACAAGCTATCCCCTTTAAAATGAACATCCTCCCCTTATTTATAAGGGGAAGAATCGGCTAAAGGGTGATGAATCCTCTTTGGCCAAAAATCTTGGTTTTTTTTCTTTTATCACTTTTTTAGATTTTTTTACTTTTTTTATAAGATTTAATTGAACATTTTCATCATTTTCCATGAGTCATCATGCAGACTCATCATCTAGAATATGGCTTTTATGATAATAACGAAAAAAATCTAAATTAGATAAAAACAAATTATATAGATTAAATTGTAACAAATTAAAAATTATATGTTCAAAAAAATAATATTTCACGTAATAAATTCAGTTAAAAATTTAATCAAAATATGCTTTTTGGGCTTGTTAGAAAACAAAAAACCGGCTCATTAAGAATGGGCTTATTGGGCCCATTAAGGAAATCACTAAGTTTTAAAGCCCATGAAATGGAAAAAAAATAATTTTGGCCTATTAAAAAATAAAATGAATAAAGTTTTCATATAAATATTCCAAAATGAAGTTTTAAGAAATTTTATATACAAGAAAAAAGCAATTAAAAATTTCAAAATTGTGAAAATTCTATGAGAAAAATCCTTAAAAAATTGATATTTAATAAAAATAAATTAGAATTTCAAAAAGCTATATCTAAGTTATTTTATTGAAATATGCAAAAATATTTAGAATTCTACTTTTAAGAATTTTACAGAAAAAAAGTTTATATTTTGGAAACAATTTTTTTAAAAAATACGTATAATTTTATTAAAACAGATTAAATTCAATAGATTACTCAAATTTTTAATTAATAAAAATAATAAAGATGAAAACATAAAATCTGGAACAAATTTTACTAAAAAATTTTACGATCATGACACTTGCAGTATTGCAAGAAATTCAAATTTAATGACTAAATTTGACAACTTGACACCTTGCAATAAAAAATGCCAGCACGGATTTTTTCTAGAATATTTTTTATTTTATGGGGTGAGTATTGGTATAAATACTATAGGGGTGCCAGTAAAATTATACGACAGTCAACTCCTAAAATTTCAAGGAAAAATCTAAAAAAATCCCTAAAAATGAAAAACTTAATCATAATGTCTTATGCAAAAATGAATTTCAAAATTTCAAAAACTATAGATTTAACTAATAATTTTTACCTTAATATTCGTCTGTTTTATTCGAGATTTGGTCTTCACAATACTTGAAATGGCTTTTTTTCCATCACGAGCATGAGTAGTTGTTTTAGATATGATCAAAGAGGTCTTAAAAATGCTTATTCCTCACGGAGGAGGTCGACCCCCACTCGGACTATTACCTAATTATCAGGCTCGAATATTTTAGGATTAGTAGAGAAAGGGTCCGGACAAAATTTAGCTATCTACAAAGATGATAAATAATAGAGTATTAAACCAAGTGCAAAGAAATTTAGTCTTACAAAGTAAACCATTCCAAATTGATTAAAAAAAGTTTAAGAAAGACTTAAAATAAAGTTGAAAACTAAGTAAAAAATTGTTAAGAATATGGTTTTCAAACAAGGTCTAAACCAATTTAAAAAATGAACCTTAATATGAACCAATTTGGCTTAAAATCTAGGCAATTTTAATGCCATCGAAAATGAAGATAGAGCAAGAGCAAGGGTTAATTAAGCTCTAACATAATCTAGTTCATCACTACTTTGACGCGTTAAAGGTTGGCTACAAATGAAGGTCTTGAATGGCTAAAACTATAAGAGACCTTGGGAAGTAATGGTTTGATTTAAAGGGATTGTTCGAGGCTATTTAAGGCATTTGAATGCCCACCAATTAGGGCCTAGAAGCTTACTTTTATATATTTGAGCTGCTATATATACATTACAGTTGTATAGCAACAAGATCTGGAAACTATAAAATATTTTGCTTGCTTATCCTATTTTCTTATATGAACTTTGCAAAAAGAAAAGATGTTGATCTCTTGAAATTTTTTAAAGAGTATTTTACCCACTATGAGTGAGCGAGAGATGTTACACATGTTGTAGGGTCCACCCATAATGGGTGGAACCTGATCCAAATAATTCATGAACTGTATAAGGTAGTTACTTAGCCAACTAGAACTTTCTTTTAAGACAAAGAGAGGTGAAAAAATGAACTTGAGCTTGAAACCTGCCTAAGAAAACTTGAATCAAGTCCAAGCCTAAATTGATTAAAAAGTCAAAACTTCTAACTTAAGAAAACTCAAACCTTAAATGGTGAGCTCAAAATAACACAAACTTGATTTAGTCCCTACTGAAAGCCTAAACCCAAAAAACCCAAGTCTAAAAAAACTTAAACTCGAAAATACCCAAGATCGACTTAACCTGAAACTAACTTGATCTCAAGACCTATTCGATTATAAACTCGAATTTAATACTAAAACTAAGACTGATTGAATTTAATACTAAAACTAACTTGAACTCAGGACCACCTTAAGATAATAATATCAAAAAAAAATTATATGTAGGTAATTGAGCTGTGAATAAAAAGTTAAGGGCTTTTTTTACAATAGTAAAGAATAAAATGTTCATTATTTCTTAAAAATCTTCTAAAAGAGATTTTTTTTAGGATAAAGTTGAAAGTTATAAATGGTGAATTTTTTATATATTTCTTTGTTCTTAATTTTAACGTAGCTTTTTATTTATTTTTATTATACATTTGCACATGTGATATGTTTAAAGTTGTTTCAAATAATATATTAAAACCCATACTATTAACTAATTCGTTGCAATTTTACAAACAATCAAACTAGTAATTCTATATAAGATAACGAAATAAATTAAAAAATTAAGAAATCAAAATTTTAATTGGAATGAGGTTTAAAACATGATACTTACATAGTCATATTACTAACTGTTTATTTTTCTTTTATTCCTAGACTTAATTGGTTTATACAAACTTCCTATTCTTTTTGAATTGATAAATTTTTTTCTTAAGTAGTTATTTTTATTTAATTACAAACTAATTAATTAATAGGATAATGATATTATCTCTTGTATCCTATGTTATATAATCATATCAAATCTAAAACTATCATGCTTATAAATCATTAGATTATCTTATCTTCATTGGCCTTTACTATTTCCTATTCAAATGATAAATTATATAGCAATAGGTACATCTAACATAAATTAAAAAATGAAGTCAAAACCAAACTCAAACATGACCCAAGCTTAAAGCTAACCAGAGCTCCAACATAAAAAGACTCAAACTTGAAAAAGTTGAATCCTAAAAGACCTAAAACTAAAACAAACTGAGCCTGAAAAATACCAAACCCAATAAAATTCACACCCAAAATACTTCAACCCAAACCACCTTATTGCCACCTTTAGAAGAGGTTCATTTGGATGAAAAAAGGGGAAGAGCAAATAGAAAAAAGAAAAAATTTCTCTATAAAACTAGAACAGAATATTCATAAAGTGAGATTTTTTTTATGCATATAAACCGAGATTCTTTGTAAAATGAGGATTTATGTTGTGGAGAATAAGATAATTTACTATTATGATTTTTTGTTCTCTATAAATTAGTTGATTTATCTTCGTCAAAATGATTTTATAAGTTCTCGATCAATAAAAGTTGCAATGAAATATATTTGCTGTTAAATATCAAATTTGAATTTGTAGTAGAAGAAAACAAGTGCTTGGATGTTTGAATCTAGACTTCATTTTTAACACAAATTAATGATAAAAATACAAAGTTGGTGTTTGGATTAAAAGTGAGGCGGTGCAATATATATTAGGTCTTTTTTAGGAAGAATTAGGTTAAAAATAAATAGATAAATAATATAATTTTTATATATTTTAAAATATATATCTTATTGCCAAAACTTTCTTGGCCTAGTAGCTAAAAATGAATAGAGTTGACATGTATGATTTGGCTTCGAGTCCAAGCATTGTCCCCTCATCCCCCAATTTACAAACAATGCTGTCACTTGTATTGGTATCGAAAAAACATCTTGAAGTTTATTTGCATAAAATTTCTTGTATTATTGTATTTTAAATGCTATTCACATAACATCTATAAAAATATTTTGAAAATTTTAATTTTGTTAAATTAGATTTTCAGTGTAGTTATTAATACATGTATTTTTTTTTTAGTTACAAAAAATTTTAGATTTCATTTTTTTTTAATTTTGTAGACAGAGGTAGGAAGTAAGGGAGGCCATGGCACTATGACTTCTCCAATTATTTTTTACCTATTGAATTTTTGTAATTGTGCTTTTCTACTTTTACCTACCCCTTAAATTTTCTTAAATTATTTACACAGCATTGAACATTTTTATTTTATTCAATTCAATATTTGATCACTTTTCAAAAGTTATTCAACAATTGATTCGCTTTTGGGTGGTTTATTCAATATATTGTAAAATGGAAAGGTAAAGATTTAAATGAATACTTGGGTGAATAGAAATACTCTGACAGCAATATAAAGATAAAAATTTTAAATGAAATAATAACATTTATATAATAATAATAATAGTAATAATAATAAAAAAATTCAAAATTGCACAACTTAATCCAAGACTTTTTCTTAAAAGCAATTCAATTGATGTATTTGTCCCTTTCCAATTCTTATGGTTTGGAGTGGACTAATTAATGGCTATTGCTTTTTAACTTTGTAGTTTGCTTTGAGATAGGGAGATTTTAACTAATATAGTTTAGGGGAGCCAGTAAATGCACTTTTGACCAAAAAATTTTATTTTCTTATAGACAACACTTGCCAATATGCTAATATTCTTCTCTTTGATTTAGAAACCACCAGAATTATAGAGGCCACACAAGTTTTAAGATTAAAGTTAAGATCCATTACATTATTTTTTGTTTATTTATTTTAATATACATATTATTACCATTCAGATAAGTAAGACTCAGTTTTATATTTTAACTAGTGTTATGCTCGACTTCATTGGGGATTATTTTTATTTTATAAATTTTAATTATTATTAATAAAAATTAAATAAAAATTAAATTTTATTAAATAATAAATATGTATTTAAAATTGGATATGAATTTTAATTGATTTGGAGTTATCAAGCAAATCTATTATTCTAAACACATCATTTAAAAATAAAATAATTAATAAGATTTTTTTAATTTTTAAATTTTTATTAAATAATATTTATTTCTTTAAATTTGATATGGATTTTAGATCGATCAATGAGTCAAAGTGTGGATCAATCACTTTAAATGCATCATTTAAAAATAAAATTAAAATAATTATTAAAATAAATGTTTTTAAACTTCTTAACTGGCCAGCTCGAGCATCAATCCTAAACTGACCTTCAAGTTAACATGTGGATGAATCCCTTTAAATAAACTTCTAAAATTAAAATAAAAATAATTAATAAAATAAAATTTTATTTTATTTTATTTTTTAGCAAATTTGGTATGAATTTTAAATTGATCCATATGTCAATGTGTGAACCAATCCTTTAAATACATCATTTAAAAATAAAATAAAAATAACTAATAACATAAAAATTCTTTACCCAAGGGGCCGACCCCTACTCTTTGTTTTTTAAGGAAGAAAACAACAAGCAGCAAATAAAAATAAAAGCAAAAAAATAATTGTAATCTCCTTATTAATAATTCTAATAATTGCTATTTCTTTCTTTGAAATTATTTTTTTTAGATTTAGTCTTTTTTAATAATTATCAATCCATTTCCCTTTTTTGAAATTCTCCCTTTTAATGTTGCCTTACAAATTTAAAAAATACACGTTGAGTCTATAAGGCATTTTTAATGTAAAAGGAAAACGTCATATAAGTTAAAAAATTTCAAAAAACTCATTAAGAGTGGTTCCTATACGTATAAAATAAGTCTTTTTAATAAGAAGGGATTAGGGTGGCTTCCCATGTACTCTTTTTAATTGTATAACTAAAATATTTTAAAAATTAATTAAAAAAAGGTTTGTAAGGAAGTCACCCTCTTCCTTACAAGTTAAAAAAGATTAATCAAGTAAAAGGGTTCACAGGTACAGGTGGCAATAAGGCAAGTTCGAACGGGTTTGGATCAAATTTTTTCGGAATCAAGCTTTCTTGAGTTTGGATTTGAGCTTATTTAGATTTTGGTTCTTCTGAGTTTGGGCCCATTTGGTTCGAGCCTATTCAAATTTGCATCTTTTTGGGTTTAAACCTTTTCAGGTTTAGGTTCGAGTAGGTTTTACATCATTTTTATTTTATGTTGGCTATAATTAGTTTTATGTAATTTAATGTTTTAAAAAGTAAATATTAAATTATTATTTTTAAGTAAAATTTTGTAATAATATGATATTTTTAATATATTATTTATTAATTTGCAAATTAATCATATTGATATTTAAAATAATTTGACATATTTTTTTGTATTTATGTCGAGTTGTAATTTTTTTTCAATTGTGTGTGCATTATATAATCATGTTGCATTTGGAGTTTTCAATTTTGTGTTACTTATCACTTGTCATATGCATATTTGTGTTACTTTTTATTTCATAATTGTATTAAAAATATTATATGTTTATATAAATTTTAACATGTTTACATATTCAAGTTATGTTATTTGATTATATTTATATTATAATATATTATGATATAGAAAACTAGAATTTTTAAAAGAATAATGTATAAAATATTTCTCTCACAACAAAATACAAATAAAATAATATATAAATAATTAACAATAAACTATTAACAGTATTATTATATTCTTTACAAATTTTTTTCATAAAATATTAAAACAAAACATCCTAAGCACAAAATCGTCTGTCTATGTTATTTAGCAATATATTTTATTCTCTATAATATACTTTAATATTAGTTTTGCTATCTTAGAGAGTTAATAAAAGTTTCATCTGTAATAATATTTGTTTTAATATTAATTTGTAGGTTTGGCATTTTAAACATGGAGGTGATATTTACAAACGACAAATAAATTAATTTTTTTTATGAATTGATCAAGATTCATATTTTTCTTTTCTCATTTATTGTTCTTATACTATACTTTTTTCTCTTGACCATTAAAGTACTATTGAATGTAGTTTTTGAAAGTGCTTTTTGTACTTACTTTAACATTTTTTTATCGGTGGTTGGGTACAAATGTTGCTTGATAATATATACTAATTTTTAAGTTTTTTTTCTTTGTTTTTATTATATCACCCCTATATTCTCTTCTATTATGTTGTTAGTAGAGATGTCTGTGGGCTAAGCTATGACCCAAAAAATTTTGAATTCTAAGCCCAGGCTTGAATTTGGCTCAGCTAGGCCCACCCAATTAAGCCCAAATCACTGTTCATAATATTAAAAAGTTATTTTTTATTAATATTTATATATTTTAATTAAATTTAAATAAAAAATATTTTATTTTATTTAAACAACAAAGTTTCAGGCTAGATTGACCCGAAACTTAAAATCTAAGACCCAGCTCAAGCTCGATCCGACCAACGAGCTGCTTGGCCCGTGGACAAGTCTAGTTACTAGTCTAAGTTCATTTTTTATATGGTATTGTCTATTATGGCTTTTATATTTTTTAAATTTACATAATTACTTTATTATACCATTATCAGACTTTAATTATTATTATTATTTGAAACAACAATAATACTATAAGAATATTCAAAGAAACACTTAAAATTGCACTAGTAAAATAGATACACTTTCAATTTTCAATAAGTTTAAGTAATTAAATTAAAGAAAATATGATAAATGGATGATATACTCTATTAACAATATTTTTAAAGCTCATGATATGATTTACTTTTTGATAAATTATTATTTCATCATATATAAATTATAAATTAAGTTTTTAAAATTAAAAGAATATTAAAATGAGATTGATAATTCAAGTTTTTGCTTTGTAAAAAAATTAATTACAATTTAATAATTTTTATTTTTAGTATTAAATTTAGGTTCAAGCTCGGGTTTAGGTTAGTCTTGGATTCGGGCTTTTCCGGGTTCAAGTTTCTTTAGATTAAGGCTCTTAGGGATTTAAGTTCAACCCATTTCAAGTTCAAGTCATTTTTTATTCGGGTTTATTTTACCGCCTCTATTCATAGGTGAATGATCAATGAACCTTTTTGTTTTAGTTTCTACAAGACTGCATGTGCAAAAGGTAAGGGATTCACAGCTTTTTTTTTTGTTTTATTTTCTATATGTCTGCATGGGTGAATGACCTATGAACCCTTTTATTTTACCTTTTGCATGTGTAGACATGTAGCTTGAGAACCCCTGATGTTTTGTTTAAATATTTTTTATAAAGAGATAACTAGTTCTTCTCCCTATTCTCTTATTTAAAATAATTTGAAAAAAGGAGCATTGCATCTGTGTTCTTTTATTCTTATTTCTTCTCAAAAACACTAACATCATTCTTTCAAGGTATTCTATTTGTTGTTTGTATAATTTTTAATTTTTGTTGAAATATTGGGTACTAATTAATTTATGTGAAATTATTTATGGTATTGTTGTTATCATGTAATTTAGTTTGATTTTGAGGATTTTTGGTAATTAGAATGATAAATTAGTTTAATTGTTGTTGAAAGATTAAATAATAATTAATTATTTATGATTTTGCCAGTATAGACACCCAATTTTGTCTAAACCCTTTCTCTAACAATCTATCTTAGATCGAGAATCGGGTAGCTATCCCAATGGGGGTCGACTCCCTCTAAGCGGATTGGGCTTTTTTAAGACCTATTTGGTCAAATCAAGATGAGCGATAACGTGTATAGTCAAAAAATTATAGTTTCAGGATTTGTAGAGAACAAACCCCTTATAGAAAGACCAATGCTGGAGAGGAAAAGTTAGTTTTTAAAAGTATTCCTGTGGAATTTTGAAATTTATTTTCAGATATGATATCATGGTCAAATTTTTCATTTTTTAAAATTTTATAGAATTTTTTGTGAAATTTTGTAAATTGAATGTCGTATATTTTCATTGATTTCCCTGAAGTATATATGCCGATACTTATTCTAAAATATCCAAAATGTATAAGAAAAAGTCATATTGGCAATTTATATCAAAAGATGTCAAATTGATAAATTTATTGTTTAACTCAAATTTTTCACAGTATCATGAGTTTGTGAAAATTTTTGGTAAAGATTGTTCCAAATTCTGGATTTCTTTCATTTCTATCAATTAGTATTTTGAGAAATGCATTGAATTCAACTTGTTTTTTCTAAATTCAGATCTATTTGGAATTCTCCCGTCTTGAAAATACGAACTTTTCTTCTCTGTAATGTTTTTCATAGAATTTTTTCGAGTTTGGGATTTTTTATTTTTTCACATACTTTCAATAAATTAATACAAATTCAGCCTTTTGAAACTCTAATTGATTTCTTGAATTTTTCATTTTTTTCAGATACAGATTTGTTTGTTAAGGGTTTTTCTTGAAAACTTTTTATGAGATTGGAATTTTTAATTACTTTTTCATACTAATATTTTTCAAGTTATTTATAAAATTCTTTTTAGAAGTCAACACTTGGGGATTTATTTATTTATTTATTTTCACTTATTTTATTCATTTTTATTTTAATTCATGCATGAATATCCCATGCAGGATATTAATGCATGGAATTTTCCACCATTCTTTTTATGGGAATTAAACTTTCGACATATAAGATTTTAGAAAATTCTCATGATTTGTAAGCTTGATTTTTTAACTTTTTTAGGTTTTTTATCAAAATTTTCCTAATTAGATTGGCAGATTTTAAAATTGAAATTCTTACCTGATCATTTTTTTTTTTGTATTTTATTTGATGTATTACATATGGAACTTTATTTTATCCTTTGAACATAAGAATTTTCATGCAGTTTTTTTCTTACAATTGGTCCTTCCACTTATTCCCTTTAATTTTGAATTAGAGTTTATTGCACACCAATTTCTTCAATTCGATTTCTCCTTATTGTCTCTTTAATTTTGAATTAGAGCTTATTGCACACCAATTTCTTTAATTCAATTTCTCCTTATGGTCTCTTTATTGAAATTTTACATGATTAAATCTTTAATTGAATTTCATCACATGCAGTATATATTGGTTTTAATTCAACTCTCATTTTTTTAGACTTTAGCCCTTTTGATTCTGTTGCAACATGGCCCGAATGGGAATCCTAACCAAGGCCGATTTACATGGCCTTCACCCCTATATTTGTTAAATTTATCACTATTTTATATTTTTTTATTTCTATAGGCCATATCATTATTGACATTTTCTTATTTTGGGGACTAGTTGGTCGAGATGAATCTTTCATTTGACTTAACCCTAAATAGTCATTACAAAATGACTATTTATTTGTAGTCGTCACCAATCTATTTGGGTTAGGTGAGATTGGTCACCTATCAGAATTTGTATTTTAAGAGTTACGAAACCCTAGAATACTAACTCCAAGGCCCGTGATCATACCAATGATCATATAAAAGGGTTTGGGAGTCGGTTACAATCACAAGTAAGGATCAACCCTCTTGTAATGCTTAAAAATTGGTACCTTATTAATCACATGTCAACTTGAAGTTTAATTTTTATTCAGTTTCAATGTATGGTATTTAATTATAAATTCTCAAAATAATAATTTGTGAAACAAATTTATTATTCCGTGTTAGGAAGATCGGGTTTTTAAAATTTTGGAAATCAAAATTTCTTACGTACTCCATCAGACGACCAGTGGAACATGAAAGCTATTTATCATTCTCCTTTGTATCCCAGTAGAAAACTAAAGGAACACGAAAGGTTTTAAAATTTAAAATATCTTCCGTGCCCTGGTGGAAGGCCAGAGGAATGCGAAAGGTTTTATTTTTTTTTTAAATTTATAAAAATCCCTATTTCATTTTGAAAAGAATATCTCGTTATTAAAATAATTCATAAAACCTCTTTAATATTTTGGGAGAAATTCTACGTATTATTCTAACTTAGAGACATTGCCTTAATTTTCTAAAAAGAAAATTTTATATTTATTGAAAATATTTGCAGAACATCCTAGGACTAGATAACAATCTAAAATAACGAATACGTGTTCCTTTGACATGAAAGTATCCTAGTAATCACATAGGACTTGGTTTTAATGCAAAATTACCAAAATACCCCTAGGGTATACCTTCAACATGAAAGTATCCCGATAACCCTAAAGGACACAAAAATGATTATGGAAGGTTAAACCTATCCTAAATGCTACATAAAAGCATCCTGATGACTACCTAGGACTCGATTCTAGCAAAGTTACAAAAATACCCCTAAAGTATACCTTCGACATGAAAGTATTCTCGTAACCCTAAAAGACATGAAAATGATCATGGAATGTTGAACTTATCCTATATGCTCATCTTTGGCATAAAAGCATCCTGATGACTACCTAAGACTCAGTTCTAACGAAGTTACCAAAATGCCTCTAGAAATACCTTTGACATTAAAGATTTCAGCAACCCTAAAGGACTCAAAAATGATTATGGAAGGTTGAACCTATCCTAAATGCACATCTTTGGCACAAAAGCATCCCGATGACTACCTAAAACTCGATTCTAGCAAAATTACCAAAATGCCCCTAAGGTATATTACGTGAAAGTATCTCGATAACCGTAAAGGACATGAAAAGACAAGTAATGATATTTTTTTACTCTAAATTGGTAACTTAGATGACAAAAATGACCTAAAGTACAAAAATTGCTAATGGGTCCCTATATTTCTCAAAATTAAGTATTAGTCCTAAATTGACTAACAAGGCTAAATTTATTTTACCTAAAATACCCTAAATGGGTAATTTAGATTTTAAAGTAACCTAGAATGCAAAATGCCATTGAACCCCCTAAATTTTCAAAAACCAAATTGCATCAGAATGCTAGATTTTCAAAAAATGCAAAACGTATCTTAATGGAGAATCGAAAGAATTTGAAAGGTTTTAATATTTTAACACCCCATCAGAGGACTAATGGAATGCTAAAAAAATTTAAAATAGTCTAAGTGGGTAATTTCATTCTAAAGATGACCATTTTGTCCTAAAAATTCTAGATTTCCCTAAGGTTCCCTAAACTTTTTTGATTTTACACTTAGGTGCCTAAATAAAAAAACCTAATAAATCATCATAAAATATAATTAATCAGGTAAAAATCAGCATGTAAATCATGACGAACATCCATATGAAGGTTCGGTCAAATACCTTTCACCATAAAACAAAAATTTTCTATTTTTTGCAAACTAACCCCTAAACTTTGTGAAATTACAAAATGCCTCCTAAAGTGTGAAACATACCTAAAACATGATATAAAATACATAAAATCAGTTTCCAAGTTATCCGTGAAGCTTTTGGCCAAACCCAAAAATAGCCTAAAAGAGTTTATATATTTTTTGCAAATTAGTCCCTATGTTCACTAATGTTATAAGATAACATAAAAACAAGAAAAACATGGAATTATTACAAAAATATGCACAAAATCATCATCAAAAGAACTTATCAAATTCAGCCAAGCCAAAAATATCAAACGTAAGCATGCTTTGATATAAAAAATCATGAACATAAATAAACATTACTAAACCAAAATAAAAATAAAAATAAATATACAAATGTACTTAATTATATATTAACATGAAAATAAAAGGAAACTACATATACATTAACACACATGTGCAATAAATTAAAATCTCAACAACAACAACAACAACAACATATTTTACAAGCAAAAATCAAGAAATAATTAAAAAAAACACAAAAAAAAAATTAAATATAAAAATATACAAAATCTCCATGTTTAACCTTTCAACATTGATGAAAATCCATGAGCCTTAACATGGTTTTGAATCATATATGAGATGGAAAATGAAGAAAAATGAAGAAAAACAAAAAAGAACGAAGCTTATACCTTAACAAAGATTAGAAAACTAAAAATTTTCAAGTGTTTTTCTTTTCTTTTTTTTTTCTTGTTCTTTTTTCAAGCTTTTTCTCCAAATCACTTATGAAAACAAGTCCTCCCCCTTTTATAAAGGGGGAGGTTCAGCCAAAAGGATCACCAAATCCTCTTGGCCGAAATTCCAAGAGAAAAGAAAGAAAAAACAATTTAATTTATTTAATTTATTATTTTTGTCATTATTAGCATAAAAAATGCAACTTGCATTAATTTGACAAGCAATTAAGATCATTCAAAAATATTATCATGATTGCCTAGATAATACCATCTAATTAGTAATTAGAAACCAACTAAATTGATTAGAGATAAGCTGGAAATCAACTAGGCTAGTTTCTATGAAACTAGTAGCAAAAAATCATACATTAAAATAATGATAATAAAACATAAAATAAAAAATTAATAATTATAAACAAAATTTGGAAATGAAATAATGCAAAAAACTGATTGAAACTTCAAAACTCATAAAATTATACGAGAAAATCCTTTTGGATAAAAATTAATATATATAAAAATTCAAAACTCATCCAATTAATTAAATTTTCAAAAACTAACTTAATATGAATTTAATAAAAATATTTGATGAATTTTAAAAATTATAAACACAGTAAAAGCCCTCTGACAAATTTATGGTGTAAAAATTTCGTATCTTGGAAACATGAAAAATTATGAAAAAAATGCAAAACTCATGAAATAAAAATAAAATTTTCAAAACTGATTTAATATGAATTAAATAATAATATTTGAGGAATTTTAAAAATTATAAACCTAAAAAAATCTTCCCAACAAATTTTACGGAATAGAAAACTCTACATTTTAAAAATGAGAAAAATCCTAAAACTTATAATAAATAAATGATTTTTGAAAAAATGATTTAATGATGATCAAATTTGAATATTTAAAGAATTTTAAAATTCAAAACCTGTGAAAATTCCACAAAAAATTTTACAGATAAAGAAAAGTTTGTATTTTGAAACCGAGAAAGTTTCAAAAAATTCATTAAAATTTATATAAAAATGAATTAAATAAAACATATTATCCAAAATACTAATTTACAAAATGGTACAGATGAAAATCCAGAATCTGAGATACTTTTACCCAAAAATTTTACGAATACGATACTCGCAGCATTGTAAAAAATTCAAAATTAATTACTAAAATTGCAACTTGACACCCTATGGTATAAAATGTCAACTGGTATTTTTCCTTGAATATTTCAAATTTTTTGAAGTGCACGTTGGCATAAATACCACACAGGTATCGGTAAAAATATACGAGAGTTAATTTCTCAAATTTAACAAAAAATTCTCAAAAAATTCCTAAAAGTAAAAATTTTGACCGTGATATCATCTGTAAAGATAGATTTTCAAAATTTGAAAAGAAACTATTAAAAATAATTTTCTTTTAAATATTCATTTTGCATATCCGAAATTAGAGATCAAAATATAACTTTTTCTATCATGTGAACTTATGACCATTTAAACATGACTAAAAAGGTCTTGAAAATGTTTTGTTCATCTAGAAAAAATCATTCCTAATGAGGATGGCCATTAAGTTTTCAATCTCGAATATTCAAGATTATCAAAAAAGGAACTGGAATGAAATTTGTTGTCTACACGTTCATAAGATTTTCAATTAGGGACTCCAATCACAAATTTCTTTTATGTAGATATTTAATACATATGAATTGTAATTGGGATTCCATGAATTGATTTTTTTTATTACCCTTTTTTAAAGGAATTTTGTAATTGGAATTTTCTTTTTCCTCATGAAAAGTTCAGTTAATCTTTTTAAACTTGCTATAAAATTATTTTAATTTGATTGTCACTCACTTTAATTATATAAATAATTTTTTAATTAACCATTTTATTCTTGAAATTTAAGTATAGAATTTAAACTCCAATTTTGATATGAGAATTCTTTTAATTAGGTGCTTTTACATGTGGTAATTATTTATCCAAATAGAAACCATGTGGCATATCCAACATCTTGTTTAACCAATAAAGATTAAGATGGAATTTTCCAACGCATTACCAGCTACTGGATCAATTTTTGACAAAGTCAAATGCTTTGATAACCATTAGATCAAATGTTATTTACTTTAAACTAATAATATATATATGAGGCATTTTTTTATTTAAATTTTGACTATCAATTTTTTTTCCAGCCTATCAAAATTAAGGTTGAATTTTTCAACACATTCCTAGCCATTGGATTAATTTTTGGCTAGTCAAATTAATATAGCACCATTAGATCAAATTTTATCTTTTTGTGTGTAGAGATTTTTTTCATTCAAAATAGGAATAAAATAAAGTAAAATTTAAATTTATCAATAAGAGGAGACAAGGTTGGTAGTTATATGACACCAAGCATAAGGGATATGAAACGAATTAATCAAATTTCACCAAATTGGCAATAAAATATAAAAATGCATAAAAAATAGAGATGAAATTCAACTAAGGGGGTTTCACTAACGCTTGACCAAATTCCTTCCCCTAAAAAATAGGGGATGATATTTCTTTTATTCTCTCTTAGCTTTTCTAGTTAATTTCAACTAAATTTCATTGAAAAAAATTATTTTTGAGTTTTAAGCACTGAAATTAAGAGGTTTTTTTTTTTGGAGAAAGTTATATTTCTTTTAGTTTTCTTTCTAAAATCATTTTCATTTCACCTTTTGTTTTCATTTTCATCTTCTCCATCTTTTGATGGTAGCTTCATGATCCTTATTTATTAAGGTGATTATGCTTAAGCCATAACATAATTTGTGTTTTAAAGGCTAGGCTTGGAGCCATGACCTTACTTCCTTGATTTTTACTTAAATTTCATTAAAACCATATTTTCAAAGTTTAAATCCTCTAAATCATGTTTATATGTGCTCAAATAAATTCTAATGCTTTCATGGCTAATGCATGGTTGTATTTAGCAATTTTTACACCTAGTTTGTGATTTTTTTTTAGGTATTGATACGTTGAGAATTTTTGTTATGTGTTGAGCTTGATAATATTCTAAGATACTACTAACATACATTTAGGTCTGGTTTCATGAAAAGTGAAATTTTTTAGTGGTCGTTTAGTAAATAGTTAAAACTTTAGGGGTTAAAATTTTTTACTTTAATTTTGGGGGCACTTAGGGACTGTGTTGGGTCATGGCAGCATTTATAAGGGCTATTTCATAATTTTGCCAATTTTTTTCAAACTTATATATGTGTTTCCTTTAGCTTAGCCGAAACCTATAGGGATCAAAATTTAAATTTTCATTTTTAGGCCATTTAGTGGTATTTCTTAGCTTAGTCAAACCCTTAGGGATTATTTCATAATTTTTCCAAAACTTTCATACTCATCTAAAGGTATTTACATGCCTAAGCCAAATAGGTAATGGCTAGGAAATAGAATTTTTTTAATTTTCAGGCATTTTAGGCTCATTGGTAATTTTAAAAACCTTAGGGACAAAATTATAATTTTGCACTTTTTTTAGGCCATAGGTACTTGAGTGAATCGTTTTAGGATTATTAGGTAAATTTCCCATGTTTTTTATGTGTTTTGATATTTGTTTGCAATTTTAGTCATTTAGGGATTAATTGAAATTTTCAAAAATTTTAAAGTTCATTTAGCAAATATCTTTCATATTAGGGCTAATTAAGTCATTACAACAAAATTACTCATTGAGGCTATTTAGCATGCTTTAGGAATATTTCTAGCATTTTTAGTCATTTTAGGGTGAAGGTGTAATTTTGAAAGTTTAGGGACCTTTTTGTAATTTTGTATTTGAGGTCACATTTGCCATAAGTTACCCATTTAGAGTATGATTGTCATTCCATATTATTATCAAGTCTTTTAAGGTTATCGAGATACTTTCATATCGAAGATATATCTTAGAGGCATTTTGGTAATATTACCTTAAAAACTGAGTCCTTGAGGCTCTCCAGGATACTTTAACATCAAAGGTGCACTTTAGGGATAGGTTAATCATTTCATATAATTATCGAGTCCTTTAATGTTCTTGGATACTTTCATGTCGAAGGTATACTTTAGAAGGCATTTTAGTAGTTTTATCTTAAAATCGAGTCCATTAGGGTCACTGGGATACTTTCATATCAAAGGGATACTATAGGGAACATTTTGGTCTCTTCGATCGAGTCCAAGTCTTACATTGAGTTTTGTTATTTTATTTCTATTTTTCACTAAAGTCAAAGTTTTCCAAAAATCAAGGCAACATACGTGAATTAAAGCGGTACACAAGACATCTCCCAGTATATGGGAGGGGTTTCACAAAATATTTTAATAATGGGATATCCTTTTTCAAAACAAGTAAAATTAGGACTCTTTGAATTTCACGAAATAAACTTTGTATTTATTTAGCTTCACTTGGTGGGGTACGAATGACATTTTGATTTTGAAAAATATTAGAACCCCAATTTTGTCAAATGGAATAATAAACTTAGTTTAGGAAAATATTGAAATATGGGAATTACAATTAAAATACCAAATACAAAAACTGATTAAAAATCAAGATTTAAATTAACATGTTATTAAAAGGTAACAATTTCCAAGCGTGATAAGAGGGATCAATCTTTACTTGTGATAATAACAAACTCCTAAACCTTTTCATGCGATCTCTGGTATTAACGTAGACATCGAAGTTTGTTTTTGAAGGTTTCGTAACCTTCAAAATATGAACTCCAATAGGTGAGCAATCTCACCTAGCCAAAAATATATTAGTGGTGACTCCAAGACAAATGGTCATTTCGTAATGACCATTTAGGGTTAAGTCGAGTGAGTAATTCACTCTAGTTAGTTGGTCCCCAATATGAACGAAAGAGAAAAAATTGAGAAATGAAGGATTCACCCGCCTTTAAGTCCGGTGGGTAGGGATTCATGTCCCAGCCACATTGCGACCATTAATATTTTCTAATTTAGTTTGATAAATTAAGTTTATTTTTTTTAAAAGATGACGTATTTTGTAATTTGTATGAAATTATTAACAATTTTGTAATTTAGCTTGATAAATTTAGTTTAATTGTTGTTAAAAGGTTAGATAATAATTAACTTAAATGAAAATATTTATGATTTTGTTAATATTTTCTAATTTAGTTTGATATCAGGTTTATATTTGATGAATGATTATGTATTTAGTAATTTACAAGAAATTAATTTAAAATCTTGTTAATATTTTGTCATTTAGTTTGATAAATTTAGTTTAATTATTGTTGAAGATTAGGTAATGATTAGCTTTTATGAAAATATTTATGATTTTGTTAATATTTTATAATTTGATTTGTTAAATTAAGGTTTTTTTTATGCTAAAAGATATGTATTTAATAATTTATAAAAAATTATTTACGATTTTGTTAATATTTTGTAATTTACTTTGATAAATTTAGTTTAATTGTTGTTGGAAGGTTAGGTAATGATCAATTTAAATGAAAGTATTTATGATTTTGTTAGTATTTTGTAATTTAATTTGATAAATTTAGTCTAGTTTAGTTTTTGTTCAAAGATAATGAATTTGGTAATTTATATGAAATTATTTATTTTATATAAAAAGTAAATTTTATGTTGCACTTGAAGCTCATAAAGATTTTGAAACTATATGAGTATGAAACAATTTGAATTGTATCAATAAATCATTGAAGTTACTTCAAACATTTAAAAAACCTTAAATTTATATCAAAATTAGCAAACACACTTGATACTTTCTTAATAGTTCTAGTTAAATTTAATTTGTACATATTTATTTAATTTCTTGTTAAGTTTGAAAACAAAAACTCTTAAGTCAATTCTTTCAAAAATTGTAATCAGATTATCGTTAGAACTTTCATTGAAAAGCATTTAATTTGAATTAATTTTCTTATTGAACGAATTTGTATAAATCATCAAATAAATTGATATTTTAATGTTCAAGTAACATAAATTATCAAAGTGAGTTGGTGTTTTAAATTAAAAACGCAAGCAAAGTATGATATATATGAGAATTTTCATGTTATAAAGTTAAAACCTATATGATAGGTTGGGTTACATGGAATTCCATTTTTCCACATGAAGAACTAAATATAATTTTTTTTTGTTTGCTCTATTTCATATAAACATTTCTAATATTTCTATCAAAGTAAATAAATATTGTACCCATCATCCTTTTACCTTAGTTTTGATTAACTTGTCCAAACAATACAAGTAAAACATACGCCACATTTATTCTAACAATATTTCTTTTATCTTTCATACAAGAACTATATTTATATATTTATTTATCTCATAAAAGCAACAAGATGAGACTAGAAGAACTCTACCTAAAATTTGACACGATTAAGATATTATCTTTATTTTTTTTATTGCGTTGTGTAATTTGTTGTTCCATTCAAGCCTCAATCCACAGGCCTTGAGAGGTATCATCTTGTTTCTTTAAATTCATTTTTATTATATGCTTGCCAAATTATTTTTGGTACATGTCAAATTAATTAAACTCGTGTATTAAGGTAATAATATAAGAAAAAATAATTTATTTGTAGATAATTGTGTTATGAGCAAAAAAAAAAAAGAAATGGTTTTTTTTAAAGAATTGTCAATAATAAAATGATTATTATTTTTGGAAAATAATGTAAAAGAGATTTTTTAGGATAAAATTGAAAGTATCTAAAATGGTGATTTTTTTTAATAAAT
>JBBYHK010000023.1:927963-938050 GCA_038382065.1 Adansonia grandidieri | reverse complement strand
ATATATATATATGTGTATATATATATGATATGTTTTTCTAAAACAATAAATAAAGAGGCATAAACTAGAGGTGTCCATGGGCCAATCCTCGACTGGAAATTTTTTTTTTTAATTTTTATTGCCTAAGCGTAAATCAAGCCTAGTCCAAAAGCTCGAATTATCATATAAAAATTAATAAAAATAAAATTTATATTTATGTATTTTTATAATTAAGTTTCAATAAAAATAATTTTTTATTATTAAATAGTAATTCAAGTTCGATTGACTAAAATTAATAAAAGTTGTATTGAAAGCTGGCCTGGATAGGTAACCCAACCCTTGGAGAAGTTTGGTCATAACTAATGAGCTATAAGCTTACATCATAGTAATAATTATACTACTAATATTATACAAGACAATGAAATAAATAAGAAATTAGGACATCTAAAAATCTATTAGTATGAGATCCAGAATATGATACTTATATTGCTTCTAATTGTTTGCCTTTCTTTTTTAATAGTTAAACTTAATTAGTTTATTCATACTCTATATTTTTTTAGAATTCACAATTTTTTTTCTTAAGTAATATTTTTTCTTTAATCACAACTTAATTAATTATGTAATATTTTCTGGGTTTTTGGGTTTTGGGAAGCACCTATATCGATACAAACACCTATGTACCGATACTGCATGAAAATTTACATCATGAACATGCTTTTTCACCCAAGCTTTCTTACATTTCTTCTTCCTAATGGACTTAGAACACTTCATAACCCTACAAGAGGTCTTTCACAAACATTTTTACATGAAACATAGGCATGAGAACCACATATGGATTAAGACATTAAAGCTTAAATGAGATTAATGCACAAATCATGCATGGGAACTAAATGACATCTAGTTTGGTTATTTCCTAATTATTTTGAGTCTGGTTCAGTTGAATTCCAATGGAAGGCTATTTTGAGCTAAAGGTGAAACCTTTTTCTTAAATGGAACAAAGATATAGATGCTTTGAGTGGCTGCTTCTCTATAAGGGCATGCAGCTGAGATTGTCCACCAACTCAGCTAAAACCATGCTCCATTCTGAATGATTTTAGCCCTTGATTAGATCACAAAGGGGTTTGATGTTTGCTTGCAAGCAAGGTTGGGTAAGTCATTAATTTTTCAATGGAAGTGCATGGGGATGAGAAGCAATCAGCCAAGGGAGGTCTTTAATCCCCTTAGATGTCCAAAACAGAGAGGAGAGCTAGTTTTTAATAGAGAAAAACCAGACAAGAAAAAAGAGAAAATAAAGGAAAAAGAGAGAGTTTCTTCAAGTTTGATCCTAGGTGGTTTCTCCGCTTGTTTTTTACTCTTTTTTTTATAATTTTTCTCTTCATCTTATGTGAGCTTGAGGATCTTACGCCCATGCTTAGTTGATGATTTGAGCTAAAGGTGTAAAAACCATGTTTTTAGCCAAACCTTAAGTTATGATCTCTAAATAATTTCTTTTGGTTTTCCTTGCTTATTTTTGTTAAAAGTTTCTTAAAAATCAATTTTCCATCATGAAAACTCGTTTTCATAAATTTGAAAATAAGTTTGCATGATTTATGGTTGTTTTCACCATGTTGTTTTACTTTTTCTTGCTTTGTTAGTTATCCTATGCCATGCATTTTTCATGTTATGTATGATTCATGCATTTTAGGATATTTGCATGCATTATAATCATGATTCATATGTCCGTGCATTTTTCATGATAGTATTATGATTAGAGCAACAATACCATGCATGTTAGTGTACTTATATATGTTCATGGTGATGGGATATTTTATGTTCAAAATCATATATGACTTGAATTTTATGACATTTTCAGGTATTAAGATAATGATTCATATATCCATGCATTTTTCATGAGAATATTAACTATGCATGATGAGAAATCCATGTATGTTCATGTTAATGAGGTATTTTGTGAATAAATATCATGTATGATACCATGCTTTTATGTTTATGGGGAAATAAAATGCTATGGGTACATTTAGGAGTATTAAAAACTTTTAGAGAACATTTTGCAATTTTTCCATAATGTTTCATGCAATCAGGGATATCTTTGCATTTTCATGTATTTTAGGGTCATTTTAGTCATTTTCCATAATTTAGGACCATTTATGTAATTTCATGCATTTTAGGATCATTTTAGTAATATACCATGCTCTAGGGACTTAAATTCAATTTTATGAATTTGTCATTTAGGTCATTTTTCATGACTTCAGAACTTTTATGTCATCTCATGCGTTTTAAGGTCATTTAGGTCATTGTCCATGATCTAGGGACTTTTATGTAATTTTATGAATGTTGAGGTCATTTTAATCATTTTCCATGATTTAAAGGTTATTATAAAATTTCATGCATTTTTGCATCATTTTAGTAACTTGCCATGTTTTAAGACTATTTATGTAATTTCATGTATTTTAAGGTCATTTTAAATATTTTCCATATTTAGGGGTTATTATGTAATTTCATGGATTTTTGCATTATTTTAGTCATTTGCCATGATTCAGGATCAATTATGAAATTTCATGCATTTTAATGTTATTTTAATAATTTGCCATGTTTTAGGGACTTAAATGCAATTTTGTGAATTTTGATGTCATTTAGGTAATTTTCCATGACTTAGGGATTTTACGTCATTCCATACGTTGAAGTCATTTTCTCTGATCTAGGGACTTTGGAGCAATTTCATAAATTTTGATGTCATTTAGTCATTTTCTAATGACTTAGGGACTTTTATGTCTTTTCATGTATTTTAATATCATTTAGGTTATTTTCTATGATCTAAGGACTTTTATGCAATTTTATGAATGCTAAGCCTATTTAGATTATTTTCCACAATCAAGAGATCATTTTGCAATTTTATGTGCATTTTGGAGTTATTTTTATGATGTTATGCTTTAAATTTAATACGTTTATATGTTAATGCTAAGCCTATTTAGGTTATTTTCCACAATCAAGAGATCATTTTGCAATTTTATGTGCATTTTGGAGTTATTTTTATGATGTTATGCTTTAAATTTAATACGTTTATATGTTATTTATAATTTTTTATTTAAAAAATCCAAGACAATTTCCTCGAGGTAAAATAGTCCATAGGTGTGCTTATAGTATATGAAAGTCACTTCATCGATTATTTTATACAAAGGAATATCCTCTTTAAACAAGTAAATTAAAATTTTTAATTTTTTCAAAAATAAAACTTTCGTATTCTTTCAGACTTTTTAGAAGGGTGCAAAAAATATTTTGACTTTCAAAAAATATAAAAATCCATTTACTTAAAATAAAAAATAATATTAATTATAAATAATTTCAAAAAATAGAAAATTATAATTAAATACTGAAAAAATTAAAACCATTCATAATCTAGACTTTAGTTAACACATAATTAAAAGATATCAACTTTTGGTCGTCATAAGAGGTATTGATCCTTTTTCGTAATTGTGACTAACTTCCAAACCCTTTCACATGAATTTTGTTATAAACGTAAACTTTGGAGCTTGTTTTTGAAAGTTTTGTAATCCTTAAAATACAAACCCCAATAAATGACTAATCTAAAACCAAATTGGTGGCGACTTCGAATTATTTAAGTTTAAGTTAGATGTGCAATTTATCCAACAATTAAGTCTAATCCTAATACGAGAAAGTAAAATTTATTTTTTTAAATCTAGCGTGTTAAATTCGTGTTCGACATATTACAGCAATGCATAGTGTAAATCACAATGTATTTATATATTGAATATCAAAGTTTATTGAATCATTGTTTTAAATATCAACATGATAAGGTATCATATTTCCTACAATAAATTATATACTAAATTGATTTTATATGACATTAATTTTATATCTTTTTTATCTTAATAAAAACTGATATTAATATACAAATATAACTACAAATACTATATTATAAACAAAAGCTTACTTAAAAAACAATAATTAATTTATTTTTGAATTTGAACATTTAAATATGTAAAAATGATTACATCTACAATAAAATAAAAAATGACATAAAACCTATTTAAAATGACTCAAACTTGAAACAATCTAAACCAAAAACAGTCCAAACCTGAACTTGAACCCAAAAAGATTGGAATCTGAAAAGAATTCAAACTTGACATAACCCAATGGACACCATTGAATTGCCACCTCTGCCAAAAGGTTTTGGTCATTCCAGGAAAACAACGTAGGCAGCCACTTCAAGTTCAGTGAACGAAAGCAAACTAGTATCCCTTCTAAACATTAATTGAAAGACCAATGTCCCTCCCAACCAAACATTAGAAGGCTAGTTAAATCCTTAATTAGTCTGACATGATTTGAACCTTCATCTCGTTCTTACCTCTTGAACCAAAGATGGTGCAACCATGTGGCATCTTGTTTACCCTGGATTTGTCACAGCTTAATTAATTATTTCTCCTCGTCAACTTAACTCGTTCACAAAGAAAAGAAAAGAAAAGAAACTAAACTAGTAGTGATAGTAGTAGTACTTGCACATTTATTCAACCCAATTAATGTCCAAATCTTTGAGCTTTGTGAGCCACTTTTGTGTATTTTGTGAAACATATGGCCTTGATATTGTGGTCTTTTCATCAGTTTCTATATCGCTGCCGCTGCTGCTGCCACTGCCGCTGCTGCTCTCACTACTTGCTGCTACCTTGTTCATAGGTTTTTCCTTGGCACTAGTTTGGACCTGTCTGCTGGGGTGTCTCTGTCGCACCTTAAGTGACAGTAGACGAGAAACTTCACGAAGACCCCCCCATTTCTCCAATGCACGTGCAATGTCATAACGCCCTATAAGTATAACCACAATTCATCAGATAAACTTACATATAATATATATATATATTACACATAATATATATATCTATATATATATATATATATATATATAAAACAAAACTGAAGCTCCCTCTTGTTTGAATGACTTGCAAAAGTATCACAATTGAAAAACCTGCACGCTCAAATGACTTTCTGCTGGGCATAAATGATGGGTCCATTCCCCAGCTCCTCTGGAATCGGCTAATCTGCAAGGTAAAGCAGCCCAATTGGATAGTTTCTAATTATCAGCTTGTACATAATATGATTCTGTACTGCAATAACTTTCTATTCTACCATCTAATATTATAATGAATTTCATTTGGCAGATTGCCTGATGCATGCAAAACTAGAACATTGAGTTAAAAGAAAAACACTTGAAACGGTCATAACCACCTCCTCCTGTAGATTCTCCAGGTTGTCCCAGTAGCCCTTCGGTTTGCGTTGTTTGTATGCTAGAGAGAGATTCATCAAAGATGCAATCCTTCTAAATCCACCCATCCGTGTGATCGCTTTCTCAATATCCACTCTGCCGTGCAAACGAAGTTGCTTTCTCATGGGCATAAATCCTTCCTGTCCGTGTTCAGAAATAAATTTCAAGAGCTCAGTTTTGAGGACTTCAATGTCCCTTTGCAAGCCTGGAACTCTGGGTCTTTGTCTAAGTGAATTAGCACTAGTGGAATCCAAATCCTGCTCAGCGGTATCACTGTAGCCTGTTTCATCGTCATTGCTGGAGGAGGAAGTTTGTTGCCCTGAAAGCTGTCGATTTTCATGTGATTCGAAGGAAATTTCTGCCTCTCTTTTTTCCACATAATCACGAATTGCACATAAATTGGATGGCAGATCTTCATATATAACCTACAAGCTCAGAGGGGTAAAACATTATTTTTTTTTTTTATTGAAGATGACAAATGTTCAAGTACAAAATAAAGAAACAAAAAGCCAAATATATTAAAAGATTAGACTCTTCTTTCCCCCTTTCTCTAATAGTTAAAGGTACCACAAGGATGGCTATTATCCTGCCTTTCATATATTCCCACAAAGGTCGAGACTCTTTCTTGAAAGGAGAACAATTATCCTGCAACATATCTTGTAGGCTTCCAAAATTGGTTCTAAAACAAACATGTATGGCAGGCAAAAGAAAGACAAATTACATTTATCATGAGGATTGAATTATGGGTATTTGTAGGCTAAAAAAAATTATGGATATTCAGTTAAAATTTGTAAAAGAGCTTTGTACAAACTCCTTATGGGAACATTTATGTTGACATCCATCCACAACTTTAGCAAATTCATTTTGGATTGTTATCTGCTAAATGAAGGTATGATGCATTGGAAAGTATTGCCTTTTTCTGTACAAGTAGAATGTGCTATATGTAGTTCATGATTTCATGAAGTCTAAGAAGTTTGAAGGTCAAGAAAGGCTGCTATTTCGAAAACATTCTACCAGAGTGCTCAATATTGAGCAATTCTTATACCGAGGTTCCAGTAAACAGCACCAAGTAGCAAGAGTTTAGAAAGAAAGGATATCTTTAGTTCTTTACACAAACATTTTTATTCCACTTACACACAATCCTTCAATGGATACATTAACTGTCTACACAGTAGGTGAAAATAAAAAAGCAGAATGCAGTAGAGTGCATAATTTACATACCTCTTCCATGAGAGCTTCAGAAAGAAGGGAGTCTCTGTGCATTTTTGACTCCACAGAATACTTCAGTAGTGTGTGATGACTTCCAAGTTGCTCTAGAAGCCATCTTCCCTGAAATGAGTCAAAATCCCCTTCTACCTGCTCAAAACTGATCTCTTGTTCAAGTTGTTCATGCAGATCTAAAACAACTCGTGCATGAAGTACCATATACAAGAGGCCTTTGCATCCTTCCTGCAAAATGGAACTCATTACATTATAACATAGGGCAGACTAAACTTGCTTCACATTTGGTTGGGCCAATAAAGATCTCCAAATTGATAATGCTTCCTAAAAGCTGTGGAATTCCTAATTTCCTAGAATCTGGGGATTAGTAGGAGATTTTGTAATTATGGGTAAATAATTTTGTTTACCTATTTATATGATTTAGTTTTTGTTGAAAAATGATGTCCCTGATTTTTAGGGATTAATTTTAATTTGATTTGTAATTATTTTGATTAGCCTGGTTACCTAGAATAGGATTTTATTTATTGTATATAACAATGTAATCTGGCTTTCTTAATGCATAATATAGAATACATTTTTCAATTCCTTTGAACTTTCTTTCTTTCTCTCAATTTTCTAAATGGTATCAGAGCCTCCTGCTCTTCAAACTTCATCACTAAGTCTTCTCTATCTTTCTTTTGTTTTCTCAATCTAAAATAGAGCATTGTCTCTGGGTAAATTCTCTCTTTCCTTTACCCATTCTATGCTTGGGTTTGACCAACCGTCTCTCTTGCTGCCACCCTTTCATATACTCAGGTTTGACCAACAAACTCTCATGGCATCTGAATCAAGTGATTTCTCTAGGACCATCTAAAGCTCAAGTTATCTCAACTGGGTCTACTACAAAAAGAAGGTACGTTTTCTAATATTCTACATGTTAAAACCGAGGACTCATCATTATTTCACAAGCGTAGCCCCTGTCACAAAAATTACAAAGTCAGGATTGCAGCTGGTTCTCTTTCTACCACGACAGGCATTGGGAAAGTGATCATCTCAAAGATATTGACCTTTAAATTAGTCCTCTTGATTCCAAATTTAACATGCAATTTATTGTCCATCAGTAAACTCACTAAGGACTTATACTGTTTAGTGAAACTTACTTTCACTCATTACTTCTCTTGAGATTTGGATTCAGGGAAGATGATTGGCAGTGGTAAGGAAAGTGGAAGACTCTACCAAATTAGGACTAATGATCCAACCACTCAAGCCAACCATGTTTCCTCTTCTACAAACACAATTTCAGGTTTCCTTAGAAGTTCAACCCTACTTTTAGATTCAAATAAAGAAAACACCATTATGTTATGGCATCTTTTCCTTATTTATCAATAAAAACCTCAAATCTTTCCAGTGTGATGTTTGCCAACTATCTAAGCATTGTCATAGTTCCTATCCTCCTCAAAATTACAAAACCTCTCAACCATTTTCTATTATTCACACTGAAATTTGGGGACCTTCTCGAGTTCAAAATATTATAAGGGCAAGATGGTTAGCATCTTTTATTGATGATCATATCCGAATCACATGGGTATTCCTTTTGAAAGAAAATCCGAAGTAAGAGCCATATTTAGAAACTTCCATTCTATGATCCATAATCAATTTTAGGCTAAAATCCAAATTTTAAGAACCGATAATACTAGGGAATATCT
Source organism: Adansonia grandidieri (assembly GCA_038382065.1). Classification (NCBI taxonomy): domain Eukaryota; kingdom Viridiplantae; phylum Streptophyta; class Magnoliopsida; order Malvales; family Malvaceae; genus Adansonia; species Adansonia grandidieri. The sequence continues at coordinate 929,890 of JBBYHK010000023.1, read as the reverse complement.
CAGTACACTTCTTGGGAAATATCTTTTGGAAAATGACATTATTCACCAAAATTCTTGCTTGACACCCCTCAATAGAATGGGATCGTTAAGACAAAGAATAGGCAATTCCTTGAGGTAGAACGGTCCCTTATTTTCGCTAGTCATGTTCAAAAAGAGTTCTGGGGGAAGCAGTTTTAACAACTTACTTAATCAATAGAACGCCAACACGAATCTTGAAATTCAACACTTATTGCCAAGTTCTTCCAAAACCTTTCTAAAACCCGAATTATAATTGATATCCCTCTCAAAGTTTTAGGGTGCTCAGCCTATGTCCATGTTGCTTCTCACTAAAGAAGTAAACTAGATCCGAAGTCAATCAGCGTCTTTTTCCGAGTTACTCACCTCATTAGAGGGGTTAAAAAAGCTAAAATCCCTTTACTCGAAAATTCTACAACACCATGGATGTGACTTTCTTTGAGAATATGCCTTATTATCCCAAAACTAATATTTAGGGGGAGAATTCTATTTGCCGAGAAGAATATTAGTTTTGGGATCTTCTCTCCACTCTTGTAGACCTTTCCGAGCCTGAAGTCTCCTTCCTATGCTATTGTGCCTTTTCCTACCAAACCTCAAGAAGGAAAACTCTTCGAAGCTGAATCTAAGTTTTCATGAATGAAACAAAGAACTTTAGGTCTACTCAAGACATCCAAAAGACCCTAAAATGGTAGAGCAAGACATATTTCTTAAGCCTTGCCAAGCAAACATCCCAAGTCCTACACCTAATGAGGTGATTGAAGGTAACACAGATTCCTATTCATCTATAAATGATATATGTTTAACTAATGATCTCCATCTTCATATTGCCCAAAGAAAGAGTCAATTCTTGTACTCAGCAGTCTATTGAGCCTTCACCGCAAATCTAGATAGCATAGAGATTTCAAGATGCATTCATGATGCCCTGCAACATCCTAAGCAGAGAAAAGCATCGATTGAGGAAATCTATGCATTACAAAAAAATGGAACTTGGGAACTCACTCAACTCCCCAACGTAAAACGACCTGTATAATGCAAATAGGTCTTTAATGTTAAGGCAGATGGAAGCATAGACCAATACAAGGCCACACTAGTAGCTAAAGGCTTCATACAAACCTATGGAATTAACTACCAAGAAACATTTTCCCCAGTTGCTAAATTGAACACCATTCGAATCTTGTTATACTGGAAGCTAATCTTGTGTGGAATCTACATCAATTGGATGTTAAAAATGCATTCTTGAATGGAGATCTTGAAGAGGAAGTCCCTCATGGCGTAAAGAATCCGAATAATATTAATCTGGTCTGCAAACTTCGGAAGTCACTCTATGTGCTTGAACAATCTCGAAAAGCCTAGTTTGAAAGATTCAACAAGGCAATCAAGGACCATGGATACTCTCAAGGATAGTTAGATTATATGCTGTTCAACCAAAAGTCCTCAGGTGATAAGATCACTATATTCATAGTTTATGTTGATGACATAATTGTAATAGGAAATTATGAAGATGAGATAACTCGACTAAAGGGGACTCTTAGAAGGGAATTTGAGATAAAAAACCTAATAGCCTTGAGATACTTCCTTGGAATGGAGGTAGCACACTAGAGTAAAGACATCTCAGTATCACAATGAAAATACACTCTAGATATGTTAAAGGAGACAAGGATGCTTGAGTGCAAACCTTCAAATACTCTAATAGACCATTTAACAAAATTGGATCTGCAAATTTCCAGATTTTTGCAGATTTCCAAATCTGCAGATTTCCAAATTTTTGCAATCTGTAGAATTACTGATTTCCAGATTTCCCGATTTTCTAGATATCCTTAAATTATGGGATTATAATTATGAGGAAATTCTGGTTTAATTATTTTGATTTGTAATTGATTTGTAATTACTCTAGTTACCTAGAATAGTCTTA
>JBBYHK010000023.1:904884-927863 GCA_038382065.1 Adansonia grandidieri | reverse complement strand
TACCCTCTAAGTCTCTAGAGTTTGAAAAACCAATGAAAGCTCTCTCAAAATTTTATCCAGACTTGAGAATCTCTAATAGTCTTACTCCTAGGGTATTTGGTTGCACTGCTTTTGTTCATGTTCATAATAACAATAGAGGAAAATTAGATCCTAGAGCTATTAAATACATATTTGTAGGATATTCTTCAACCCAAAATGGTTACAAGTGCTATCATCCACAGGTAAAACAGTTCTTTACCTCTACAGATGTCACGTTTGAAGAAGAAAAACCATTTTTCAACCTGATTTTCATAAGGAGAGATCATTGGAAGATAAGGATAGGGAAAACTCTTTTTTGCCTCTACCTACTGAGTCACACCATATTATTCAAAACCCAATCGAGTCTCACCCGACTCAAAATCAGTCTGAGTCACTATTTCCTACCCAAAACTAGACTGAGACATTACCCTTGCCCATACAAAGAACTGATCCTATCTATGACACTTGGAGATATGAGCAAGTGTACTCAAGAAGTAAAGTCCCAATTTATACTCCAACACATGTCCAAAGATTCTCCTCCAAAGTCTGACTATAAGGTAACTACTGTGGTTGAAACTAATTCTCAATTTGGAAATACTTTGCCTGAAAATGAAAGTGTTGATCTTGACTTACCTATTGCTACTAGAAACAAATCGAGAGAGTGTACTAAATATCCCTTGTATTCATTGTCTCACTTTGTATCCTTTGAGTCTAAACACTATAACTATTCCTAGAAACTTATCCGAGGCATTGTCCCAAGAGGAATGGAGGAATGCTATGAGAAAAGAGATGGATGCCTTGGAAAAGAACAAAACATGGAGAATCACGAAATTACCAAAGGGAAAGAAATCAATGGGCTGCAAATGAGTGTTCTCAGTAAAATATAAAGCTGATGGAAGACTGGAAAGATACAAGGCAAGATTAGTAGCCAAGGAGTATACTCAAACTTATGGGGTGGATTATCAAGAGAATTTTGCTCCGGTGGCAAAAATGAGCACAGTTAGGGTGTTGCTGTCATTGGCAGCACACTTGAACTGGGATTTACAGCAGTACGATGTGAAGAATGCATTTCTTCATGGTCATTTGGAGGAAGAAATTTATATGGAAATTCCACCTGGCTTTGAAGAGAGACTGGGAACGAACAAAATGTGCAAACTACAAAAGGCATTATATGGTCTAAAATAGTCACTGAGGGCTTGGTTTGGAAGGTTCGCAAAAGTGATGTTGGCTGCTGGATATAAACAGAGTCAGGTAGACCATACGTTGTTCATTAAACACTCGAACACAGGGGAAGTGACTGCTCTACTGGTGTATGTGGATGGTATAATTGTGATCGGAGATGACGCAAGCGAACAAGAAATGCTCGGGCAGTGTCTAAACAAAGAATTTAAGATAAAACAACTAGGGCAACTAAAATATTTCCTAGGAATTGAGGTGGCTCACTCAAAAAAGGGTATCTTCATCTTACAGCAAAAATATGTTACTGACCTATTGAAAGAAACATGGACGTTAGCATGCAAACTAGTGGACACTCCGATTGATCCAAACCACAAACTTGGAAAAGCACTAGATGATCCTACAGTTGACAGGAGATGTACCAGAGATTGTTAGGTAGGCTAATTTATCTCTCACATACTAGACCCGACATAGCTTATGTTGTGAGTGTGGTTAGCTAGTTTATGCATAACCCAAAGGAGATTCACCTATAAGCAGTCTACAGGATCTTACACTATTTAAAGGCAAATCCTGGAAAGGGAATTCTATTTCGTAGGAATGAGGGAGTAGTATTGGAGGCCTATACAGATGCAGACTACGCAGGGTCACCTGTAGACAGAAGATCTACATCGGGTTATTGCACTTTTCTTGGAGGAAATCTGGTTTCATGGAGGAGTAAGAAACAGAATGTGGTGGCAAGATCAAGTGCAGAAGCAGAGTTTTGAGCAATGGCACAAGGAATATGTGAACTGCTGTGATTGAGAATACTACTGAATGACCTACAGACTAAAGGGAATGAGCCTATGAGATTGTACTGTGACAACAAATCAACTATAAACATTGCGCATAATCCTGTACAACATGACAGGACCAAACACATAGAGATAGATCAGCATTTCATAAAGGAGAAAATTGAAAGTGGCCTAATTTGCACACCCTATGTGTCTACAGAGAATCAACTAGCTGACCTGTTTACCAAAGGTTTGAAGGCAACAAGTTTTCAGAGGTATATTTCCAAGCTAGGAATGGAAGATGTATATTTCCCAGCTTGAGGGGGAGTGTTGGAAAACAGTTAGTTGTTTATTTTAATTATAGATTAGATAATTAGTGATTTAATTGTAGATTTGTATTAGCTGTGTAGGTAGAAAACAGATCCCTAGAATTATGGAATCAGTCCTAAAATTATGGGATTGTATTCTACCAGATTTTTCTGTTCAGACTAATGATAACCTATGTACTACACTGTATATATAGAGATATACTACAAAGAAATAAAATAACATCAGAGAATGAAGTTTTACCTTCAATTCTGACACATTTAATTGCTTGTTCATGATTACATGTTTATCCATAGTTAAACAGTCTAATGAATAACATCAATCTATTGTCACTTCCTACATTTGTCATTTAATAGCGTTAAAATTATAAATATTTATCTAGTAGTAATGTTTGGAATTTTAAATGAGTTTGACACCTTACTATAGCTTAATTTGATTACTCATATTAATGTGCCCATAATGAATAATAGTAAAATCCAAAAAGAAACCCCCAAAAAATATGGCTTCCATGAAAAAATCTTAAATAGACCTATTGAAGGAAATGGTGCCAAATGCATTGATCTTATCTACTCAAGCAAAAGGTGCCAAAACAATCATACCCAAGATTTAAACCAATGTGACATTTGCATCATGTTGAGAATGAAGATCACTTTAAAGGACATAATTAATTATTTCATTTGATCTTTTGAATGGAAACATCCCTAAGTTTAAAGTTTAAATACATTAATTATCCAATACTAAGATAATTACAGATTCTCAAAAGATGAGTTGAATTGCATAAATTATATGAACAAGTTCACGTAAGACAAGATGAGAAAAAAAATTATCATTCAAGTACTAAAATCAATAGAATCTAAAAGCAATTTACTATGGCACCCTAAAAGAAAATAGAAAACAAAATCTTATCCATACCTGAAGAATGCGAACTTTGCTGTTTTCGCGTGATAAGACTTTACTAATGGCTAAATTTGGAACAATCCTGCAAAAAATGAAATTTCTTGAGGAAAATAGGGACATGAAGAATTAGTTGATTAGAAATATATAAATATTTGAATACTGTAGATTTATTTAGTCTAATTTACTCCATTTTATCATCGATGGGGAGCAATGGAGAGCAGATGGTAACTGATAAGTTCTGTAGCTATGATGCATCAAAAAAGAATGATGGTGAAATAGCTTAAATGTTGATTTAAAGCCAGATACCCCACAATAACCACAGTTAGCATGTGCAAAAGTTTATATTATATATAACTATATATATCTTCATGCCTAATCTACTGGACGAAGAAGCTATAATCCAAACTAGTGCATTCTATGCCTTTTTTAATTTCACTACAGTCTGTGTGGCCTGAGGCACTTGTCCTGCAAGATGTCCTCTTACTTCAAATAGACTAAGCAGTTCTCATGTAGTTATGCCTTCTTGAGTAAATTCAAGTATCATAGACTACCGAACATGATACACCTTTGAAAAAGAAAAGTATATTTATATAATATGAGCGAGTCTTTTTCCTAGCCATTTTCCCTTTCTCATGATTCATGACTTCCTAAATTGTTAACGAATGATAGGAAAAAAAAAAGAACTTTATGATGTCATGATAATAGCTTGGTCTTTTTATTTTACTTATTCAGAATGCCAAATGCCAAAGTCATTGATTCTTCTTCCAGAAAGAAGTCCTTTTGGTCAATTGTCCATAAGAGTTCCTAAGTCAACAGTACGAAAATTTAATACTTTCATTAAGTTTTGGTGAAATTTTTAACTATATCAAGTTGTAATTTTTGTAGTTTACTTTGTTGTTGGTCCACCTGTTTTTTTTTTTTTTGAACTAGTCAAGTCATTACTACATCTAGTCTTTATGTTATATAATTTGAGCCTTATTTATTCCATTAGTTGTTGCATTAGTAGTTACTTTTATTTCTGAAAAAAAGAAGTGTGCTCAAAGATAGGAAAAATTCTTTAAAACAATTCAATTTTCATGATTTTTTTTTTTCAGGGCTAATGGTCATTATAAATTTCCAACTCTACCAAGATAGATGGCAAAGACTTCAAAGAGACAAATAGGAAAATGTAAAATAAATTGGCTGAGTATTTTCTCTCTTTCTTTTTTCCTCCCTTCTTCTCTTTCTACATTTGTAACACCTTCAAAGAGACAGTATGCATAACCTTCTTTAATCTTTGTCTAACGGAGCAATACATCACTGCTTTATCTAGTTCTGCTGCCAACAAGAACTCCAGCATGCTTTTCCATAAATTCCTCTCTTTTCTGAGACAAAATCTAAATTGAATTGAACACTAATTGTAATCCCTAAGGAGCCTTAATGCCTAAAATCGCTAATTTTCTACATTCACCCACCATAAACCGCTTATTGTGCACTTTCCTAAGTGTGTCATACATCGCTTCAACTTTTCTGGGCTAGATTATTCCAATTATTTGAGTCTAAAACCAACATAAATAGCAGTACTGTGCTACAAAGTGGAGTTCCAAGACCTAATTAACAAAGCTATTGAATGTAAAATTTTTAATAGAGAGTTAAAGAAACTGCCAAACTAACAGCTTATGATAACTAATACCTATAACTTTCAGGATTGAAATATAACAACTAATGCCAATAGCTTTAGAATTTGATAAATAAGTTCAGCTGAAACAAAAGCAGTTAACCCTCAGACTGGACTTGAAGAAGCAACACAACAATTACTTACTCTGGAAGACTCTCGTATGCAGTTAAAACATTCCAAACTTCACGAACAGGAGCTTTTACAGTTATGCTAGCAACAACACAGCGATGAGCGCCTCCATTTTCCTTCAGCCCAAAAGCATTTTATCAGGAACAGCTACAACAAAAGTGGCCTTCAGAAAACAGGAGACCCTCTGAAAATGATCTAGAATCAGTTACCAATAGGCCATCAAATCTACGAAGATGAACTTCATCCACCATGCAAGGCCTGTCAATTCTGCAAACTTTCCCAAAAATGCCCCAGTTACTATTCAACTCACTTGAAGATGGTAGTGGGGGGGCAAGATTGGAACTAGCATAACTGTCTCTTAGGTCTACTGGTGGTGGTTTCTCCTTTCCTAATAGCGCACCATCCCAGTCCATTCCAGGTGAAGAAAGATCAGGCAAAGATGTTCTAATGAAATCTTTTGCCATTGACATCTTCTGATTCCCATGAAAATTATTTTCAGCTTGACAAGCTAAGGCTCGAAGATTCACGGGAAGATCAGATCTGATAATCCTCTCCAGGAAAATGGCAGGGAAGTTAAATCTTGGAATTACATTAACTTCATAAGATAACATTGTAGTACCAGACCTGCAACAATGTCAAAGAGATCATAGGTTTTTAGTTCTTACAGTAACAGCAAGAATTCCAAAACATGTTGGCTGTCAAATTGATAAAATTGATGCTACCTTGTTCCAGATTTAACTGACCACTTCCCCTCGAACTTCTTAAAATCTCCATCAACCATGGAAAATAGGAGTTCACGGCCGTTGGACTGAATCAGAAGGAAGAACTTATAAAGCTTGTAGGTATTAAAGAGTACAAACAGGCACATGTGAAAATTAAAATTATGAAAGACAAATGAAATGAGGTAAAATTCAGTTATGTGCCAGTAAACCAGCCAAAGCAAAAGAAGCTCAATAAACCTCTTCTTCAAACACCATTTCACTTACATAGTTGCCAAAAATGTATCCATGTGTTTTCATGAAACCAATTTCCTCTTTCAATTCAAGGTTCTCCAGATTTTAGTTCTTTGAAAAAAAAAATGCTTTGTAAAGATTAAAAGTCAATTTGGGCAAATAAGATGTAATATGAGTCAATTTCAGTCCAAAATCCTTTGTTTCAAATAGTGTCACTTATGAAGACAGCAAATTAGTCGCTTAATGGACCCATCTTGCTCAAAATTACAGATTGCTTAGCATAGCTTGCCTTCATGAGCATTCTCCATACTTGATCATTCACTCAAAGAAAGTCCATGCACGATTATGTTATCAAAAAGTTAAAATTTATATTCTCGCCAAGAATTGTGGTATTATGACTTAAAGAGGCGCTTGAAATAATTAATGGATCAAACAGCAAATCATATCAGAAGTGGTTGATGATCCACCGTTGGTAGAGAAAGTAGGTTTATTAATTTTTAAGCTTAACGACCACACAATATCAGTACTTAGAGGATGACAGAGACAAGCTACCTCTATTTACTCCTAAGACAAGCAGCTCTCAAATATTTTCTCCAAAATTTAGTTTCATTCCTTGCAGTCAGCTATTGACAGGAAAGGGGCAGGAATACTTGCAAGATTATTAGCATTCCCAGTCTTTATTAATAGTTAAGCACTAAAAGGTTAAATGCTTTTTGGGATGCTAAACTTCCCTAATGTTCATTTCATATATGCTTTGAGCCTTATCGCAAATCTTCAAAAGTATCACCTTCATTAAGCTAAATCATTCCAGACAATTCCATCAACTGCTTATTTTTGACAAAGATGATTACTTGCTATTCATATCCAACCCAGGCAAAGCCCTATGATCAAACTATTTCCAAATTACAATATCCATCCTCCAACTTTGATGCCATCGATTCCAAATTCTTAGTTTCAATTGCAATAATTTCAGTCTTGTAGTTCATTAGAAATTGAATGTGAACTCTCCAAATAGTTTTATCAACAAATGGGAAGGACCAAAATTTTAAATTTCATGTATACTATATACTGTAAGTAAGCATTTAAAGTTATCATCTAGAACCATTGTTTTTTATTTGGGGAAGGGGGATCTGAACCTGCTCTTTGAGCAGAGAGACTCATGCACCAACCAAGTCAAATGCTCGGGAGCATCTAGAACCAAGTAATTCTTTAAGCTAAGAAAAATTGCCTTCAAATGTATTTATTTTTCTTTCATCTATTCTTGATAACAGCAACTATGACAAATTGCAGGCCATCAAGAAGGCTGAGTTTTTTTTGCTTCCTTTTAGTCCTAGTTTAGGATCTATAAGATTGTGAGCAGCATGGAGGTGAGGATATGTGAAGGTCAAGTTTTCTAAAGCTAGATGTCATTCAACAACCCGACAATCGTTCTAAAGTTCCATGCCCAGACAGTAATTGAAATGAAATGAGTGCAAATACAAGATTAGTAAATCAAACCTATGTCTGAAATTAATGGCCTCCTAATAGACTGAAACTGGGTAGGGTTTATCTTTACAACAGCCAGGGGATTCAATTTTTTGGTGATGATATGATGCTAGTGCTGGGGACAGTGGCATCTGCTCCTGGCACTGCTAAAGCTAAACATAATCATGATGATAACTACAAAGTAAAATCTATAATGAAAAGACTGCAGATTGGATTCTACTGATTTTGTCTGCATAACATGGACTCATTGAGGTAGCAATATCATGGGAAATGGAAGATGTTACAAAAGGATTGCTTTCCAGCCTATAAGGTAAAAACTTGAGAGGAACAAGGCCTTACAGTCATTATACAACAAAATTTCTTACTAAAAAAAAGTGATAAAACAGATATGGAAAACAGCGCCCATTCGTATTACTGCAAGAAGAATATCTTTGAGGACCAAAATCCTATGATCGACTAATAGGCAATTACTAGTATTTATATCACAGTTGAACACTAAAACTACAGGGTTTAGGATGCTTACCGAATTGGGAATTTCTTGGAGATCAAGAACAACACGTGCTTCAATATGCCAATATAGTGCCCGTTGCAAACCTCTCTGCTCCAACCATATTCGTCCAGGATGTGGGCAAGGAATCCTTCCACTAACAATCAGACAAAATTCCCGAATAAGCATTGACTAGAAGAATTTCAATTCAAATCTAGCTAAACAGAAGAGGATAGAGTAGACTTCATAATGCTTATTACATGCAACAAGAGTAAAACTGAAAAAAAAAAAAAAAAAAAAAAAAAAAATTATCTAATCAAAATTGACAAAACATCACTTAATTTTAACCATAGTCGTACAAAACCACAGCATGAAGCATTCATGATCTACTTGTGAGTGAGTTGTTCTTCAATATTAGCTTTAGCCTTGTCATTCCATGCTCTAAAGAAGGGGGCCGAATTCCTCAAGGTACATTATGAGCACAGTTCCAGGAGAGACGACATGCTTTTTATAAGGTTTCAAGGGCTTTATATATAGGGTATTCAACAATCTTGCAACGGTGGCATGGATTTTCTGGGATATGATCTATACAGTCCTACGATAAAGATGTTAAGTTAGAAGATGGAATCCTGTGGCGAATGATTTTTTTTTTTTTTGCTTTATAAAACTTAAAAAGTGCAGGACATATAAGAAATAAATCATGTACCAAAATCAATTTAAATTATTGTACAACTACCAACAACAAAGACACATCCAAATTTGAGATTTCAACAACCCTATTTACAATTTCAAAAGACATAATATTATTGTCAGAACCAAAATTTGTTGCTTGATTGAAATTTTCTTTACTAGCTCAGAATGGTTAAAAATCAAAAGGAAACAAAATCATATTCAATTAAAAAAATGACCCCAATTGCTCAAACATAGTAGTAACTTATATTCAAACATAAGGTGCTTACAGAAGTATATTGATACATTTCATTATTAAAAAAAAAAAAAAAAAATTCTAGTAAAGCATAAGTATAAAGGGGAAAATAACATAAAAGGGTGAAAGGGAAGGGATTAGTTAGTATTACCTGCAAACAAGATTAGGGATAAAATCGGCAAGACGTTCATAATCAGTGAGAGCATTCCAAACGGAATCGACGTCAGCGGAAACGGAAATTTCGGCTTTGATTCGCCTTTCCCTCCAAGAAAGCACTTCCACTTGGCAGTGCACTTTCTTGTTTCTGTTCCTGTTCCAGTGTGTTTCTGATTGTTCTTCATTTTCTTCTTCTTCTTTTTGTTTTTCTTCTTCTTTTCCACTGAAATCAGCAGCTCTTTTGACGTAACTGTTTGTCAGCAAACAAGTTTTGGGTCTGCTGCTTTTAACAGTGGAAAAGGCAATGCGAAATTTGTTAGGGAGACAAGGGTTGTTGTTCACCGGAAATAATGAAGAGCGACTTGCATGGCTCAAGCTGGAATTCAAAGCCTTGTAGACGCTGTAGTTTGTCATAGTGATTAATGCAATGTTTCAGACCTGAGATAGCAGAAGTAGAAGTAGAAGTTAGTGGCCCATTCAGCTTGAAGTAGCGATGCATGGGAACCACCAGTTCTTTCCTCCCAATGCCTTTTTGTCCTTTTATCCTAAATTAGAACGGGTGGTTCAACGCCGTCCTTCGTTGCAAAGGCCCTTTGTGTCTGTGTGGTTGCCAGGTGTCCGGTTCAGTCCGGTTTAAATCGAGTTTCAAGTTTTTCTTTCTTTTTTATTTGAATCATTTTATATGTTTCCAATTTAAAATCAAATAAAATAAATTTTAAATAAATTATTTAGATAAAATCAGATTTTATCTAGAGTAATTCATAACAATAATTAAAAGTGCTTAATTTCAATTTTAAGTATTCATGGTTAAAAGGCAATTAAGCAACGATATTTAAGGTGTTTGAAAGGTGATTTTGGGTATTTTAAATTTATCTGGAAAAGAAAAAAAGAAAGAAAAAAAGAAAAGAGGGAAGAAAGGAAGAAAGGAAAAAAATGTGTTTATCTTCGTACTAATTTTTCACGCATTTAAAATATTATAAATTTATATAAATTTTATATATTAATAATTTATTTTATGTATATTTTAATATGTTTATATATTTATGCTCTGATTGCATTATCTTTATATTATATTTTAATTATTTTTCTCACATTATGTTTATATCGCATCTTAATTCATCTCTTTATATTGTTTATCATAGTGATTTAATTTATAAAAAAATTTGTATATTCATAATGTATCTTGATTCATCACATTTTTTTTGCATAATTTTTTATTCAACTTAAAGAAAATTTTGTGTGTTCATTTTTTTGTGTGTACTCAAATATTATAAATTTATAAATTTTGACATATTTGTATATTCATGTTATGTCGTATTTAATTATTTTTCTTATATTGTGTTTATCTCATGTCTCAATTCATTTGATATTTTGTATAATTTTGTCGTAATGATTCAATTTTAATTCTAAATTCATTTATTTAAAATTGGATAAATGCATCTTCATATATTAAAATGAATATCATATTTAAAACTTTAATCTAATTTTCCAAAGCATTATGATGAGCATACTCTAGTTAACCAATTTAAAGTCTTGTTATCAGTTGGTATTATAATTTTAATTTTTAGTTCAATATCATGAAAAAATTTTGATCAATAATCTACAATATATATGTATATGTAAGTATAAATTTTAGAGAATATTTTAACTAACGATAATATCTATTATTCTTTATCATATTACTTACTAGCCATTAAATAATTTTATTATTATATCATATATTATAATATTATAATTATATTTTTTAAATCTTTTATCCAAATATTTTGTCAAAATAAGATAATGATAATTTCATTTTTTAAATTTAATCATCGATTATTATATATATCTTAGATTTTCTTACTAATGAGAAACTAAAATTTTATTCTGCATAGTTACAATGCTCATCAGTAAGTTTGATTATTATCTCTAATTTAGCTATTTTATTTTATTTGTTTAATCTTTACTTGTGTAAGTTTTTAATGAGAATTTAATCAACTAAATATAAGAAACAACTTTTCTTTATGACTAATACAAACTTCTCATGTCAAATTATGTTTTCACTTTAATTAGAATACTTATAGTTTTAGAGTAACATTCAATTAATTAGTAATGTAGTTATATATCTTTTAAAACTAAAACTTCTCATTATAAAATAAATGCTTTAGGTGTTATTTTTGCAAAACAATAAATATTTAGTAATACTTTGTTAACCATTATTTTTTATTTTTGAATACAAGTTTTTTCTTTATTTTCTTAGAAAAGTTTTGGTTTTTCATTCACAATTATAACATCTTTTTTATCTAATTCTTAGGGAGATTTCATAATATAGACATTCAATAACTTTAAATAATTTTCTTTTACAACAAAAGTTTTTAACTTTTAAGTAAGTTGTTCTTTTTTAAATAAGGCTTTTTTACTTCTTATTTTTATTTGATTTATTTTAATTTGGACAAATTTTGATATATTGCAAATTCAACAACTTTAAAAAAGAATTTATAAAAGAGGCTTTTGGCTATTAGTTAAGTTGTTATAATTATTATCAATTAATTCATTATAAACAAATAAAAATACATTATTTAATAAATTAAAAAATTGAATGTATAAAATCACATGAGATATTAAAAAGTACTATATATAAAGGCACAAATGTGCAAAATCTTTTAAATTAACGAAAATAGACATTATTGTTTACTAAATTTCTAAATTGCCAATGTAAATTCTTTAACATTAGTAAGACTTACTCAAATCATGAGTAAGAAATTTAATTTAATTAAAGGATTTGTAAAAAATATATATTCGATAATAGATAAAAAATTTAAGTTTTACATTAAATTATTTTATTTTAAAAGAGTTTTAAAAAATATATATTCGATAATAAATAAAAAAGAGTTAAGTTTTACATTAAATTGTTTTATTTTAAAGTTTGAATTTTTCATTAATCTTAAAAGGCAGAAAAATGTATTTGATAAATAAAAAAGAATTAAAACTTATATTAGAATTTTTTTATCTTAACTTCCTTGATAAATAAAAAAGAATTAAAACTTATGTTAAAAATTTTGTCTTTATACTTTTAATTTTACATTAACATTAAAATTAATAAACTTTATATTAATATAATTTGTATATAAATAAACTTTATATGTTAATACAAATTTTGTTAATGAATTTTTTTATTTGTAAAATATACTACAATATGGTACAAAATTCATAAAACAATAAGAATTCAGGTATGAATAGTGAAAACTAGTTGTAAAAAGGAGGTAAAAAAGTACTTTGTGTATATTGTGTAAATTAATTATAATAATAAAAAAATTATTTTTCCAATATTTTTTCTCATAACTAGAGGGTACTTATAATTTAAAAGATTATTGTTGAAGATTTATAATAATATAATAAAAAATTAAAAGATAATTTAAAATTATTGTAGATATCTAATTTTTGTTATATTTATTATTTTTACTAAATTAATAATTTTAAAAATACAATATTATATCAAATTTAAGTTTAAATAAAATCAATTTTTTTAGTTATTGAGTTTGTTAAGTTCATATCATTTATGCTTTTGATCATTTCTAGTTCATGTTATATTCAAGTTTAAGTTTAATGGTTTGAGCTATCTACTTTTTTGGTCAAATGAAGTTTAAAGTAAATTACACCATAATGTGCCAAAACGTGAATCCTGACATGCTAGACTTAAGGAAAATCAATCATATTCATTATTTTAGAGCGGGGCAGTGTCATTGGAGCAAATCGCTTGTTCGACTGTTCCCATATAGCTATTAAGAAATAGCGAGGGAATTGGAGTCGCCACGATAGTTTTGGCTAGTTATGATTGGACATTTATTAAAATTGATTCCTTTAAAATTTTTAACATCATTTTAAAGAGGATTTATTTTAAAATCTTTGTTAAAACCGCAAAAAAATAAAGTAGGGTTCAGGAGTCAATTATGCCTGAGAAAGGATTAGCACCCCTACAATGCCATAAAATCAGTACCTACTAACTATATTTTATCCTTAGTCTGGTTTTCATAATTTTTTTATATTTAGACATTATTCCTTAAAAAATTTTCTTATGACATTGATCATTTGAAATATCGTAAGAGTTTTCCCTTTTTTTAAAAAAAAGATATTTAGAAGGATGTTCCCAAATTTAAAGAATTCTTGAAGTCCAAGTTGTTCAGACAATGAAGGGCTTGAAAAAAACTTTATTATGAGAATATTGCCTTACTTTTATGAAAACTGATTTAAACACATAATCAAATTAATTAGAAATATAGTCCCAAAATAGAAAGCAAACAAATTCAAACAATTATATAATGAAGAGTTAATCTAACATATAAGCAAAATTAAAAAAAAGGGAGTCAACAGTATGCATCTTAAAATATTCCAAGTAATCGAGGCAAAGTCAATGCACCTCACCATCTTAGATGACATATGTTGTGCTTTTTGCAAACTTCTCTCTTTCTTTTCCAATGACCTCATTGGAGCATTTATATGATCCTAGTGGCCTTGCAGTAACTATGCTAACTCTTAGACCTTGACCATAATGCCTTTCTCACTAACTGTTTCTATTCTTTAAGCTGTAGTCAAGCACTTAAGCGATCATTCTCTTTGCGACTTGATAATTTATGGGATAAGAATTTGATAAACTTCACTTCCTCTTTCTTTGCTTTATCCCTCACAAAGTCTTAAACTTTGTCCAATTTTACCATCTCAACCTTCCACTCCTCAGGTGTCTTACTGGCTCCAAGGTATTTTAATTTCTTCCCAAGCTGCAAGTTCCCTTAATGTAACTCCTAGCAACTGTCTTGGTCACATCAATTCCTTTTGGATCCTTTCTGTATCCATCTCTCGAATTAATGCTTCATATCATAAATGACTATTTTCTTCTCAAAACCTAATGATTTTTTTCACCATTGCCACTTTTTCTTGCTTAAACTTTTGCTTAAGAAGTTTTACCTCTAATAGAGGCAAATTGTTTGGTCAAGCAATCCCTTCGTCTGCTAATATTAAGGTATCATTGACTCTTTGGTTCTTCCAATCTATCTATGCTGAAAAGATGTCAATCCCAATAAAGTTTGGCTTTATACATGTATTAGATTTCAAAAGTCAACAAAATAATAATAAAAAAGTAGTAGAAGATATAAACACAGAAATAGTTGAACTTCCTTGTGGATCTTTAGGGAAGGACTTACATGTGTTATAATGTGTCAAATGTGAATCTGACACACTAGACTTGAGATGCATAAATTTTTATTTTATTTTTTTCATTAGGATAGGAATTAATCGTCATATCAAATTACCTATCCGACTTACTCTAAATAGTCATCATGAAACAACCAAAAGATTTAAAGTCGCCACAATCTATTTTGGCTATGTGAAATTGGACACCTACTGAAGTTTATCTTTTAAGGGTTACAAAACCCTTATAAACAAACTTCGAAGTCTGCGTATTAGCTAAAGATTCATATGAAAAAGGTTTGGGAGTCGATTATGTGCAAAGTGAAACATATCCCTTCTGCAATGCCCATAAAATCGTACCTCTTAATCACATGTTATCCTAAATCTTAATTGAAATTGATTTTAATTTTTTTATTTAATTATAATTCTTGTATTTTAAAATATTTAATATTAATATTATTTTTCAGTTAAACATAAATTGGGTTTTAATCAATTTTGAAAGTCAAAATATTTTTTTGTACCCTTCCAAAAACCTATAGGGCTATGAAATTATTTTAGGAAATTGAAATTTTACTCATTTAAAGAGGGTGTTCCTTTGTTTAAAATAATCAATGCGGTAATTTTTCTATGTTGGAAGCATACCTATTGACTATTCTAAATTGGGGATATTGCCTTGAATTTTGTTTAAAACCCATATTATATTTGATAATATCATACTAGGTTTCTAACGTAATAGTACCTAAAAGCATTTAAAGGAGATACATCGACACAAAAATTCTAGCATGATCCTTGGCACGAAAGTTCTTACATAATCTTAGAATTGGCAAATCTCTAAAATGACCCTAGATTATGCAAACTATCCTAAATGGTCTTAAATGCATGCAAAATGCTAACTGGTCCCCATATTATGAAAATAACCTATATAGCCCTATAATGCAAGGAAATTGCTAATGGTCCCTAATATGCATGAAATAGCCTATAGGACTTAAAATGCATAGAAATGTTAGAAATAGTGCTAAAATGAACAAGATTACATAATATTCCACAAATTATGGAAAATGACTAAAATGGCTTTAAAATGTATGAAATTGCATAATAGTCCCTAAAACATAAAAAATGACTAAAATGGTCCTAAAATGAATGAAATTGCATAGAAGGGCATTAAATCACGACAAATAATTAAAATGATGCAAAAATGCATGAAATGGATAGTAGATCCTAATACATGGCAAATCACTAGAATGACCTAAAATGCAAAAATTACATAAATGGTCCTAAATATAAAAAATTACTAGAATGACCCTAAAATGCATGAGGTTGCATAAAAGGCCCTAAAACATGGCAAATTACTAAAATGACCCTAAAATGCATGAAATTGCATAAGTAGTCCTAAATTATGGAAACTTATTAAAATGACATTAAAGTGCAAGAAATGACATAAAAAGTCTCTAAGTCATGAAAAATTACTAAAGTGACCCTAAATGCATGAAATTGCATTAATGGTCCTAAAACATAAAAAAATTACTAGAATGACCCTAAAATACATAAGGATGCATAAATGGTCCTAAATCATGAAAATTTACTAAAATGACATTAAAGTGCATGAAATGACATAAAGTTTCTAAATCATAGAAAATGTCTTAAATGCACCTAAATGCATGAAATGACAGTCATATTTGATATGCATGAAAATATTATAAAAATTACAACATGGATCTTAAAATTTTTTTAATAATCACAAATGCACCATAAACATTTGATTTCACCAATAAACGTACAAGCATGATATAATATATGATTTTTACTCTGAAACACTATATTAACAAGAACGTACTTCGAGTTACTAATATGCATGATGATGTTGCCATAGTCACAATATATTAATGGAAAATGCATAGACATTTGCATTATGATAATAATGCATGAAAATATCCTAAAATACATTAATCATACACAACATGAAACATGCATGTTATGGAATAACTAACAAAGCAAAAACAAGGAAAACAACATGGTGAAAACAACCATAAATTATGCAAACTTATTTTGAAATGTATGAAACAAGTTTTTCTTGATGGAAAGTTGGATTTTAAGAAAATTTTAATAAAAACCAGCTAAGGAAAGCAAAAGAAAACATTTAAAGATCATAGCTCAAAATCTAGCCGTAAACATGATTTTTAGCTTTTTGACTCAAATCATCACCTAAGCATTGCTTAGGGTTCTCAAGCTCACATAAGATGAAGGGAAAAAGATCAAACACAAAGTTAAAAAAAAGTAGAGAAGCCACTTTGGATCAGACTTGAAGAAACTCTTTTTTTTTTCTCTTTTTCATTTCTGGTTTTCTCAGTTGAGAACTAGCTCTCCTCTCTACTTTGGATCCCCTAAGAGGGTTTAAAGCCTTTCTTGGTTGATCAATTCTCATCCCTATGGAAGTTTATCATATTTTGACAACTCAACCAAGCTTGCTTGCAAGCAATTTCTCTACAATGCTAGGTGGTCTAATTACGGGTTGAAACCCTTTAAATGAAGCATGTTTTCAGTTGGGTTTGGTGGACAATCTTAGCTGCATTCCTTAAAAGGGAACACTTACTCCAAATAGCCATATCTTGGTTCCATGCAAGAAAGATGTTTTAAATTTAACTCAAAATAGATATCCACTAAAATTCAGCTGAACTAGACTTAAAATAGTCAAAAAACAACCAAACTATATGCCATTTAGTTCCAATGCATGATTTGAGCATTAAAAACATTTATCTTAAGTTGATTTAAGCTTTGATGGCTTAATCAATGTCGGTGGATCTTATGCTTATGTTTTAATGTAAAAATATTTGTAAATGACTTCTTGTATGGTTATGAAGTGATCTAAAGCCATGGAAAGGTGAAATATAGGAAAACTGGGGTGGAAAGGCTTGTTCATTATGAAAAATTTCATACAGATTGATGGATTGGTGTCGATGTTCCATGTGCTCGGCCTTTACGAACTTCGGACGATCCGAAGGGCCAAAGCGCGCTCGACTTAAAAAATATTTTGATGTTTGACATGTAGGAGTGAAAGACCATTAGACGAATCGCTTATCCGACTAGTCTTGGATGGCCACCACGAAGTGGCCATAAACATCAAGTCGCCACCGATCATTTTAAGTTAGGCATGACCGGATGCTTATTAAAAATAATACCAGAGATTTGTTGTTTTGGGTCCAGGAGTTGGTTACGTGTGGGGAAGGATTAGCACCCCCACAATGCCCGAAAATTGGTACCATCTAACTATATCTTACTTAAATCTCGATTTTCTTGGTTCCATTTTTATCATTATTTAAATATAATTCCCTCTAATGCATGAAATTTCGTAAAGACACAAGTTTGGTTTTTAATGAAAATTTTATCACCTATGCACCTTGGAAAGGTAAGAAACATAGGGGTTTTTGATGAAAATGATCTTCGAATAGTTTTTTTTTTTAAATTAAATATCTCATGTCCGACACTGGAGAGATACCTTTTTGTGATACTAAAAATAATTTTTTTAAAACATGAATGCTCAAGGTCCCTACAAGAGGAAACATATTAGTAGGATAGGAAAGAATGCAATAAATGAATCCATACAAAAATAAACACACAAAATACATAAAAAAAAGGGTGATCAAAATGTATCTCGTAGTTGTCTTTGATTATTGATGAATAGCCGAGACGACAACGTTGAGATTTAGTTGAATTCATGGAAATTTGAGGAGAAAAAAATTTGATGACTCAGGGATGTCCTCGAAAAAAAGTTTGAATTTTAGAAGGAATATGGAGAGTGAGGTTAGAGTATCCCCTCAAAAGAGTGGGGTTGGGTATCCCCAAAGGTGAAAATTTGATGCATATTGAGGTAAAAGCGGTGCTGGAGTATCTCCTCAGAGTAGTAGGATTGGAGTGTCCCCAAAAATGGAGTTCAATATTGGATTTGTGTTAAAAGTGGGGTTGGAGTATGCACTCAAAATAGTGGGGTTGAAAAATAAAAATCTTCGATGTTAAAAAGAATGGGTCATATTTTTGAAAAAAAATATTTAAAAATTGAGAGCCAAAGTTTTGGCTAAAATATTCCTCTTTAACCTTGGTCCGAGTCTAAAGGGCTTAGGCCATGGGAATGAGCGAGTAGATCATGAGAGGTTTGAACGCCTCAACAAGAGCGTTTCAAAAATTGGGCTAGAAACAAAGGACAACGTTGTGTCATTTCTTTTTTTAAATTTATTTTGAGCTCATCTAGAGGTATCTAAGGGTAAACGAGGTATCATTGGAAAGGTAACTCGATAAGGATTAATGTAAAAATATTCCAAAAATCCTAGGAAATCACTTTCTAGGTGGAATTAATTTTTGAACTTCAGCTTGTCTTGACACTGGCAGCATGTACAGGGTAAAGGTATGATGAACTTTGAAAAATCATTTTGGATTCAACTGGAATCGTTAAAATGTGAATAATACCTTTTCAAAAAGGAAATTTTATGAACTTTATGGGAAAAATATTCAAAGGATTCAAAAATGTTGTTTATTAGGCCAAAATAGCCCAAATAGTAAACTGCTCACTGGATCTAGGAGTTTCAAATAGCGAAGATTCAAAAAATCATAGCTATTTCATCCGAGATTATCTAAAGGTAAATGAGATATTGTTGGAAAGATAATTCGAAACCCTTCGAAGACAAAATACCAATACATTTTGGGTAACTTATTTTTTATCTTTAAATAATTTTTCAAAACTAGACCACTATGCTGCCAAAACAAAATAGGGGAGGTGTTCGATATTTTTAGTTTTTCATTGGGTTGGGCTCGAGCTGTGGACATTCAAACATCTGTAACCAAGATAAGGGGTTGACATGGGCATCACAAGCTCATTCCACAGTCTCAAGTAGTTTGAGATGATGGAACAACCTGTTGACTATGTTATCACGAGGGTGTTTGGTTAAGGACCAAGGATTCGCATTTTTCAACTAAGAAACCTCATCTCATTTTTTTGAAAACTGGCATTCTTATACTTATTCTTCCATGAATCCAAAATCAAATGCTTGCTTTACCCCCAAGGTTGGAAAACCAACTTCATAAAAATCTTAAGCCTATGTTATTTTCCATGTATGGGAGATAGCATGTGCCTAACTTGGGGGACTCTTTGAAATCAGGTTTTCTAGCAATCAAACAAACATCTCAACACAAACAAAGTGCCACAAACATGATATAGAACATGGAGAACATGTATGCATAAAAAAAAGAATGCATAGAGATGATAGATAGGTGCATAAACATACTTAAGATGAACATGCTAAAAAAAAGCATTTTTATTTCATGGAACCTATTAAGCTGCTAGGAAATGTTTGGGCATACCTATGGCATGTTAAGATACATGCTTTAAACATGAGATACAGGTGTGAATGTGGAAGGAACATGGCAAGGTCACATGGACAGAGACTGTTATGGTAATGAAAATGTAAGGACACCAAGAAAAACATCAAGATCATAAACTACCACAACCAAAGCCACAAAAATGCATGAGAGTTCTAGGGTGGCCATAAAAGCATAAAAAGGGTTTACTAAGATGATGTTGATGGCAAAACAGAAAATATAAAGACCAAGGTAGAGGGGATATACCAAAAACTTGAACTCCCCTTTTTTCAGAGCAATGGCTGTAGGCTCAATTTCTTCCTTTTCCTTGCTATTATTTAGCAAGAAAAGGATGAAAGGAAGTAGCTTTTTGGTGGTATGGTTGATGGTGAGGCTTTTTAAAGGTTAAAATGTGTGGAAAGTTAGGTTCTTGAAGGTTTTCCAATGGTGTTTTGGGTTAGCTACGAGAATGGAGTATGGGAGTCAATGAAATAGTGTTTTCAAAAATGTTTTTGGGGCTGAGAATGGCTCGAGGATTTGTGGGGATGGGTGAAGAGTTTTCTAGGATTGCTGAAGAGTTTTTTTTATAGTTGGGAGCCTTTTTTCTGAGGTAGCTTCCTTCCTCTTTTCTTTTGGTTCAGCCCCCCTTTTTTAGAAGACAATGCAAAGGGCCTCATTAATTTTCTTCTGTAGTAGGGCATATCTTTAGCTACCATGTTCAGTTGACTTTTTTCTTATTGGTTTTGCCATGCTGATCAAGGGCGTAGAAAGGCTGTGAAAGCCTGCAAGCTAGAGATATGCCTGCCACCTTCTTACACCCATATATTTTATGAAAGTGACCTTTGTCATTAATTGTTTAGACTCCAAAAATTTGTTAGAATCCGT
This sequence comes from Adansonia grandidieri, assembly GCA_038382065.1. Taxonomy (NCBI): domain Eukaryota; kingdom Viridiplantae; phylum Streptophyta; class Magnoliopsida; order Malvales; family Malvaceae; genus Adansonia; species Adansonia grandidieri. Next base: position 907,489 of record JBBYHK010000023.1, on the reverse strand, counting down.
TAATGAACCCATAGTTAAGGTTTGCAATGTTATATGATAGTTTTTAGAGCAAAAACATGTTTAAATCGGGTTTTAAGAGGCTAAAAAATGGCTCAAACTAGGCAAAAATGTCTTGGTGTATCGATATAGAACATGTTGTATCGATACACAACTCTTGAGTATTGATACAATGAGTTGTTTATCGATACTAAGAGGAAAAAAATGTTTCTAGTCTTGAGACTTAGAGGCCAGTATCGGTACTCCATGGATTTATATCGATACTCATGCTTCTGTATCCATACATTTTGCCAAAAATCATAACTTTAGCTACTGCCAAGACTTGTATCGATACAATTGTGCTAGGTATCGATACCAAACCCTCATGTATCAATACTACATATGAAAATTCAAAATTTTGGTAATGTGAAAGCCCCGTGATAGTGTTTAAGCACCCATATGACCCGTACATACCTTAGGTTCCTCGAGTTGTCTTATCTTGGTCATAAAAAGAGGGAAATTACCCTGTTTTTGAATTTTTCTTTAAAGTAGTCCTTAGGCATTTTGTGCCTTCCCAAACTTTGTTGCTCGGTGATCATTCCCCAACTTTATTTCTATTTTTTGATTTTGTCACCTTTTACCTAAACCTTCAAGATACCAAAAACTGGTCTGAACAAAATGAGCTGTCTACAGTTGCCTTTCTTTGACCGTTGCTAAGTATTAGGAATAGGGTAAAGATAAATAGACACCATTCGGGTAGTGTATTAGGTTATTTTTTAAGTGGGAAAGGAAAGGTGTCCTACTCTTTGAGGACTAAAAAAATAAGTGCCACTAGCTCGTATGGGCTTAAAAGCAATAAAAAGGCATCCTACTCTTTGAGTACTAAAATGAAAGGTGCGCCACCAGCTTATATGGGCTTAAAAGAAAAAGAAAATGTGTCCTATTCTTCAAGTACTAAAATAAAAGGGGTGCCACCAGTTTGTGTGGGCTTAAAAAAAAAAGACGTCTTGCTCTTTGAGGACTAAAAGGAAAAAGGTGCCACCAGCTTGTGTGGGCTTAAAAAAAGAGAGAAGGCATCCTACTTTTTGAGGACTAAAAGGAAAAGGGTGCCACTAGCTTGTGTGGGCTTAAAAGAAAAAGAAAAGGTATCCTGCTTTTTGAGGACTAAAATAAAAAAGGCGCCACTAGGTTGTGTGGGCTTAAAAGAAAACTGCATCTTACATTTTGAGAACTAAAGTGAAAGGAGTGCCACCATCTTGTATGGGCTTAAAAGAAAAAGAAAAGGTATCCTGCTCTTTAAGGACTAAATTTAAAGGGGTGCCACCAGCTTGTGTGGGCTTAAAAGAAAAAAAAAGGCATCTTGCTCTTTGAGGACTAAAATGAAAGGGTGCAACCAGCTTCTGTGGGCTTAAAAGAAAAAGAAAAGGCATCATGCTCTTTGAGGACTAGACTGAAAGGGGTGCCACTAGCTTGTGTGGGCTTAAAAGAAAAAGAGAAGGTGTCCTACACTTTGAGGACTTAAATGAAAGGGTGCCACCAGCTTGTGTGGGCTTAAAAGAAAAAGAAAAGGCATCTTGCTCTTTAAGAACTAAAATGAAAGGGTGCGACCAGCTTGTGTGGGCTTAAAAGAAAAAGAAAAGTCATCCTGCTCTTTGAAGACTAAAACGAAAAGGGTGCCACTAGCTTCTGTGGGCTTACATGAAAATGTTTCTTGCTCTTTGAGGACTAAAATGAAAGGGGTGCCACCAGCTTGTGTGGGCTTAAAAGAAAAAGAAAAGGCATCCTGCTCTTTGAGGACTAAAATAAAAGGGGTGCCACCAACTTGTGTAAGCTTAAAAGAAAAAGAAAATATGTCATGCTCTTTGAGGACTAAAATAAAAGGGGTGCCACCAGCTTGTGTGGGCTTAAAAGAAAAGGCGTCTTACTCTTTAAGGACTAAGAAAAGAAAGTGTCTTATTTTTTAAGGATAAAAAAAGGTTTTGCTCTTTGAGAACAAGAAAAGAAAACATCCTGCTCTTTGAAGACAAAGAAAGAAAAGGTCTTGCTCTTTGAGGACAAAAAAAAAGAAAAAGGTCTTACTTTTTGAGGACGAGAAAGAAAAAGTATTAAGATTATATACCTTTCTTGGATGGTTTTTCAATTAGCTTGTGATGTCGAAGGTACTTACCTAAGATTTTTCAAGGTTTTTGGAAATAGAACGTTGCAACTTGTGCTCTTTACTGATTTACCTTTTGTACAGGGATTGGTACCTAAAAGATGTTAAATCTTGTAAAATGCATAGGAATGCATATGCATGTTTAAATAATGTGAAAGTGGAGTTTCCAAAGCCAAATTCTATCAATTTTGGATCCTTCTCACATCTAATAAGGTGGCTTATTATCCTGATGACCAATGATAATGATAAAAGGATTGTGAAATCAGATGATTCATGTTGGAAGGCTCTAGGTGTAAAAAGTTCATTAGCTAGCATGAGTGGTGCTTCTTTGCCAATTCAAACTCTAAAGAGCCTCTTTGACTGTTCAAATATGTTGAACCCTGGTTGTTTGGGTGCTAATTAAAGTAGGATTTTAGCCTTTCTTCTTCATGATAGCCTTTTCTAAGGGTATAGTTTGAACACTTCTTAGGATAC
>JBBYHK010000023.1:875726-904784 GCA_038382065.1 Adansonia grandidieri | reverse complement strand
TCTTGTTTGAAATGAATTGTTATATTTTGGGTTAATTCCCTTGACTCTTGGTTATATTATACAATATATTTACTTTCAAATCATCAATTTTATTTTATTATTATTTTGTTTCATTATTCTTGATTTTTTCCTCTAATTTTAAGTTTGTTCAATTTATATATATTATTACGTATTTATCTATCTATCTATATATATATATATATGCAGGTACAGTTGTATATGAATTTGTATGTATGCGTGTATGTGTATTCACATGTAGTTTTATTGATTACTAATAAAAATTTAATTTGTTGAAATGAAAAGTTAAAAATCATGTTTAAGCTAATGTTTGCAAAGGAACAATAGTCTTTTTCACATATGATGTGACAAATAAGACATTGTAAGCATTATATTTTTTTTCATGTTATATTAGTACTTATAAATACTTTGTTTTAGTATTTTTACATTGCATTCCATGGAAATCTTAATGCTATGTTTAGGAATATGAATTTAAAAAGTTGGATTTAGGTTTCATTTGTTATATAAATTATAAGAATGAAATTCACATAATATGTATAAAATTGGTTAATTTTCAGTATAATTATATATTTGAAAGGTATAAAACCATTAATTTCAAATTTACAAATATATATAGGAATTTCAAATTCATTATTAAATAGGCATATGACAAATCTATGAATTTAAAAAATAATCATGAATGTTATATTTATATGTCTCTTATAATACAACTTATACTATTTTTAAAATTTAAGTCCATCTTTCGAAATCTAAGTTTCCAAATGCAACTTAAAACAATTTCAAAATCCTAAAAGAAGTAATAATTGTTTGTACATAATTACGAGGCAAGGGTTTTCATCTCAAGAAAAAAAATGCTTAAAGGTCAAACTTCTTAAAAATTGGATATTTCAGCTACATTTTCCTTACAATTGAATTACCAATTTTTTTTTTTTTTGTTTTAGAATTTTGCCCACGCAAACAAATCATTAAAAGAACTTATTTTAACAATTTCCCTAAAAGAGAACCAACATAAAAATGCAAAAAAAAAAAAAAAAATAGGGAGAAGCTTTGTTTCGCTTCGAGTTAGGCTATTTATAAAAAGATTTGGTGCCAACTTTCAAGAGGAATAAAATAATAGCAAGAGTATAAATATAATTAAAAAAAAGCATTTGGAGCAATTAAGAAAGGCGAAAAAGGTTAAAGTTGTGGGAGAAATTGTTATAATACTAACGGCAAGTTTTGGCATTTAGATTTCACATTGGAAATTAAAGACTTTCCTTATAAGGTTTATATGGACTTAATCTCTCACTTAGTAATAGATAGCTTTTAGGTATCGTTTTCCAAAAATCCATGTAAGAACTTTGTAATTCTAGACTAAATTTATCAAGGGTTTTTAGGAAAAACAAAGTTGAAAATATGAAAAAGAGATTTAAAAATGATTTTTGGTGAAATTTGTAAAAAAAAACTTAGGTTTAACAGCAATGATGACCGTTGCAACAATAGCCGTAAATTGGGTTTAAGAAATTAGATATTTATGTTTAAGGTTAAAACATGATGAATATTAAAGAGAGAGATTTAGGGAGGGACAAGTGAAAATGAGAGAAAAATGGTATTTATATGTTATGAAAAATAATATTAAATATTATTTATTAAAATATATACTAAAAATATTACAAAACATTATATAGTAATTTATTATTAGATATAATATATTTAAATACTTTTATATGTTAATAATAATTAATAAGAAATTCAAAAAATATTTCTTCTCTATTTGATTCAATATGAATAAGCCAAATTGTGTAATAGATATCTCGTGTTTCATTCTATTTATGGCTTTTGAATTTGATATAATTCTATTGAGTCCATTTAGTGAATCAAAATGAAACGTAAGCCTTTTTGGTTCTTTCATGTTGCAGATTAGTATTGAACAAGGTTGTACCAACCACGGAGCCATTACATTTAGCAAGGAAAGGATGGGAAATGAGGTATGAAATTTTTGATTAGTGGTGGAAAGACAAAAGCCTTTAGCCTATAGGAAGAGAATAAGAAGAGCAAATTTGCTAGCTTTTTGGCCTTGGGCTAGCTAAAAGAAATCAAGGAGTGGCTGGCTAGATAATGTCAAAAGTGAGAGTGTTAGAAATATAGGATAGAGTTTTGCCTATAATGGGTGAAGCCTGATCCCATATTGAAAAGATGCAAATTGTCGAAACGGTAGTTTGCGTGGTAACTGCCTTTGAAGGCAATTTTCACGCCGAATCCCATGTTTTTGGGATGTAATAAAATGCATGAAACTACCAAAAAAAAGTTTTAACATAACAATAAAAAAAAAAAAGAGAAGGTAGTCATTTTCCAATTTTGCATGAATTCAATTTCGGGCAGCAAACAAAAATAAAAAATACCATACTTTGACTCTTTACAAAAGACTAAAGGGATTTAGTGCATGAACATGGAAAAATTTTTGTTTCATGATCTTGTTCGTGATCAGTGAATCAAACTAATTTTTGTACCAACGATCTTGTAATTCTGTTTATTTTAATTCCACAACTTAGTATGAAATATTTGTTATATTTACGTATTATAATCTTCATTGGTATCAGAGCCTTTAGGTTTGATTTTTGAAATATTTTGTTAATCTTGAAATGTAAATCGAAATATATTCGAAAGCCATCAATTCGTATATTAAGTGTCAAGATTCTATTATTTACATGAATGATGTCATTTTTTATTTAGGATCGATTGTTTTTATTTTATATATATATTAGATTCTGTTAATATTATATGTAGTGAAATTTTTTATTTATATATTTTATATTATAATATATAATACCAACTGAATATGCTTTATAAAAAATATGAAATGTGTATATTTATAAGGTACTCTGAGCATTTAAAGGGATATGTGTTCATTGGTGAGCAACCAAGTCGGAGTGTAATTGAATTTGAATCTTGAGATGTCACTTTTTTGGAAAATGATTTTCCAAGGAAAGATGAGATTAATTAGGATATATCTCTTTATGAATAGAAGATCCTAACGATTTGATTGTTGCAAATCAATTGTTGCCTATTATTGAAAATACACCAATAGTATCTCATCCAAGTAAGAGCATGACAAAAAATGATGAATTTGTTTCAACAAAATCATAAGACAGACATAGTAATCATAGAAATGTCCCTCGACATTGTTTTGACATAAAGGGAGAAGTTTTCATCAGTACCCCACAAGATGAAGAACAGCCAAGAAATGTTAAAAAAGCTCGTTGTTTTAATGGAAAGAAAAGTGGATGAAAGCAACGAAAGAATAAATGGAGTCAATGAGATCAAACAATGTTTGGGAATTAGTTAATTTACCAAAAGGACTCAAAGCAATTGTGAACAAATGGGTTCTAAAAATTAAGCAGAAGTCAAATGAGACTATTTAAAGGTACAAGGCACACATTGTAGCTAAGGGTTATACTCAATAAGAAGGAATTGCTACAAAGAGACTTTCTCTGCCGTTGTAAAATTTGCCTCTATATGTTGAATTTTGGCCATTGTGACAAGTTTAGATTTAAAGTTACATCAAATGGATGCAAAAATTGCTTTTCTAAACAGAGAATTGGAAGAGGAAATCTGCATGGAACAACTAGTAAGTTTTATTGACAAAGGTCAAGAGCACAAAGTGTGCAAGTTATTAAGATCATTTTATGGTTTTAAGCAATCTTCTAGGCAGTTATATATAAAATTTCATCAAATAATCATTTCATATGATTTTGTCATGATTGATGAATACTACTATGTGTATGTCAAAAAAACTAAAAAGAAGTTTATGATCTGGTCATTTTCTGTGAATGACATACTATTGGCCAAAAATGATAAAGATTATATTATTTATTATTGTGATAAAAAATTGGTTGTCCTTAAATTTTGAAATGAAGGACATAGGTGAAGCAGCTTACATTTTTGGAGTAAAAGTTACTTGAGATCATTCTAAGAAATTACTTGTTCTTTCACAAGGGTTGTATATTAAGAAAATTCTTGAATGATTCAAATGCAAGACTGCAAGCCAATTGATACTCCTATTTCAAAAGGAGAAGGTTTGAGCAAACAAATATGTCCTAAAACACCATAAGAAATGGAAAAATGACAAACGTTCCTTATTCCAATGTTATTTGAAGCTTTATGTATGCTATGATTTGTACAAGGCCTGATATCTACTAGGCAGTTGGACTCATAAGCAGGTTTTAATCAAATCTAAGTTGAAAAGGATATTAAGGTATCTAAAAGGCACTGTGGATTATTCATTATGCTATCAAGGAAGTGATATGCATCTAGTTGGGTACATGGATACTGATTGAGGAGAAGATTTAGATCAAAGAAAGTCAACCTCTGGATATGTTTTCTTACTTAATAATGAAGCCATCTCTTATGGTAGTAGGAAACAAACTTGTATAACATTGTCCATAATGGAAGCTAAGTTTGTGGCAATTTTGGTAGTAGTGCAAGAAGCTATTTGGCTTAAGAGATTCTTAGATCACTTGGGATTTAGCAAAGATGCTTCAAACTCGACATTGGTGAATTATGATAGTCAAACTGCAATTGCATTCACCAAAGATCCCAAATATCGTTCACGGACCAAACATATAGATACCAAGTACAACTTTGTGAGAGACATGGTTGCGCATAAAGAAGTCAACGTGCAACACATATCTATACATAAAATGATTGTAGATCCCTTTATGAAATCAATTCCTAAAAATGTGTATAATGGACATGTTAGATCTTTGGGATTGTGTAGAATATGATGTACTTAATGAATTGTTTAAGTTGTATAGTTTGTATAATTTCCTATTTGTACTTGACATTGACAAACAATGACATTTATCATCAATGCATAATAAAGATTAGTATTTGTTTCATGAAAGCATATAAACGTCTACATGTATGTTAAGTACATATTGAAATTAAATTTATGTTGGACAGATGATTGGCCTTCTTACATAGGCAATTGCCTCTAAGGCTTAATGTTGGTTAAAGATGAGATTAGTTTTAAGCTTTAAAACAAAGAATTTCATGAGAGCTTGAGCTCAAAACATAATCGCTTGATGGATTAAGATGAGGTTATATACTGATAAAGTTTTAACGAAAGTGAAAGCACCCACTATTCACTTTATCTGTTTATGTATGCCAAGTGGAATTCTTGTTATTAATTTTTTTTTTTAGAAAGTAGAGTTGTGGACTCAAGTTAGATACTACTAAGTGTATATGAATTTCACCAATACGGTATTGATAAGGTGATAAGGACAGAGCTCTAAGGGAAAAAAAGAGAAATACCATAGATGTGGTTTCATACCATGTGTATTATTTAACCAATATGGGTAACCAAAGAGTTGATCTCTGCTTATAAGTTGTGTGAGACCCATGAGATCAACTGGAATCTCTATTTAGTACCCTTGTGACATTTGATTTTTTTTTTTTTGAAGTTCTATTTCAATGTAGTTATCTTAGTATGTTACCAATGGCCATATATGATTCGATCTGATGGGACATATCTAGATGACAATTGAATTGAAATAGAGAGATATAAGGAAAAAAGAAGATCATTTAATTGCTTCATTTCGATTGTATTCAGTGGTCAATCAATTGTGTTTTATACGGTAAACATAATTGCGAATACAAAAGGTTGAATATATCAAAGATATAAAAGAGACCATGGGAAACTTGAAATGTGACTAAATGAATTTGGGATATTGCATATATACTCTACTTAAACTTTGTGCTGCTATATATACCTAATATTTTTATGGCAACCAGCTCTCGAAATTAAGAAGTATGTTGGTCGCACGGCCTATTTTGTTGTATGACCTTTGTAGAGAAAGGAGATATTGATCCCTTGATATTATTCGAAAGAGTATTGTATGCATTATGTGTGAGAGGGAGATGTCAAACATATAGGGTGGGGGTTCGCCCATAATGGATGAAACCTGTAATTGCCTGCTTAGGCAGTTTCCATGCGAAAATTCAATGTTTTTGGGATGTAATAGAAGGCATGAAACTGCCATTAAAAAAAAGGTTTCAACAAAACAATAAAAAAAATAAAAGAGAAGGCAGTCATTTTTCAATTTTGCATGAATTCAATTTCACGCAGTGAACAAAAATAAAAAAGATGACACTTTGACTCTCTACAAAAAACTAAAGGTATTTAGTGCTGTAAACATGGAACAATTTTCGTTACGTGATCTTGTTCTTGATTAGTGAATCAAACTCATTTTTGTACCGGATGATCTTATAAGTCCGTTTATTTTAATTTCGCAACTTAATATGAAATATTTATTATGTTTATGAATATAATCTTCAGAGAGTGATGTAACAAAGCCACATCTGTTGTGGCAATTATTTCTGTCCAGTGCAATCTGAAATTGTTTTGTCAAGATGACCGCTCAACTCAACATTCTTCTCATCAATTAAACCATAAAGCACTAAAATACATAATTGAAGAACTAGGATTTCGATCGATATATCTATTCATAAATAAATGTTTGTACTTGTGAATCTGATTGCTGTTAAACCTTTCCATTCTGAGTTTCTATGTTCCTAACAGGTCCCTTAAACCATTTCCTGGCATCCACTAGCCACCAAAGCATTATCAGAGACAAACCCACACCCAAAGCTACTGGTGCATAATTGAATGTTTCCCAAGTAACTGGGTAGTAAGTTGGCAAAAGGAAGACTGAACAAGTGTAACAAATCCACAGAAATGCAGTCAGGCAGACAGGTCTTCTAGCTCTGCCCAAATAAAATGGACCAGCTTTAAAGTTCTTCTCTGACATTACCATTCTTGCAAAGATTGGAACTGCATAGCCACCAACCCACCCGATCGTACATATGGAAGTAATGGCTGTAAATACCACGTTGACTTTCAAGATTGGCAGCCCAAGAAGAATACATATGGCTGCACATAGCCATACTGCATTTGATGGAACTTTGCGCTTTGGGTGCACTTGTCGCCATATCGACGAAAAAGGAATCCCTTTATCTCTTGATAAAGCATATACCTGTAAGTACCATGGTGCAGTTCACTAGTCAGTAGCCGGTAGCAGTGGTAAAAATTAAGTAAACTCAGCAGTCAAGCACTAAGAATCTCGACTTTGTAGAATCAGCATGAGGGTAGGATCCTTCAGAACAATTTATGAAACAGCTTGCTCTGATGTTAACTTTCTCATGATATGCACATGTAATATAAAAGCAAAACCCCAGCCCTAAACACTAGGAAAAACATGCCCGTGAAAGTTCGTTCTATCGCTTTTGCACCTTTGAAAATGGTTTTTGGACTTGGTCCTTCAGGGTTGTTCTAGTAAGGCTTCGATAATTGTAACAGATTAGCTAGGAAAATTAGATTACTTACTACTCTGGCTGCACTGGTAGTGATTGAAAGCCCACCAAAGAAGAAAGAGCCCCAGATGACAAATAATAAAATAATTGCTCCAGCAGAATTATGATACCTCCCATGGAATGCATCATAGAGTATTTGAGCTGGTACAAATGCTCCCGCCGTTTCATTGCTTGGATCATAGAGGTAACTGAAATCCTGAATGAAAGTATAGAAAGTACATGTAAGATTCAGCAAATCTGATGAAACATCCAAGAATTGAACCTTGATGTTTGGTTCTAACACAATGATGCATCGAAAGGTAGGGACATCATTTATAACCAGCACATGTATATCAAAGCAGCAAATTATTCCAGCTACTGATACTTGCTTAGTGAAGTAGAAGCTCACAAGGAGCACTTTTTATTTTCCAGAGAAATGGATTATTGGCTCAAATTTATGACAGGATCCATTAATTATTCTAAATTTTAAAGAATTCATAATGTGACTGGAGTTTTTATGCGTGTAATGACTCTGAAGAGTTATATGCAGAATCTAGCTAGTGATAACCGTTTACACGTACCTGAATGCTGAAAGTAAGGGCCAAGATATAAGCCCATCCAAATACTGAAATGATCCCAATGCTGGACAGAATTGCAATTGGACCATTCTTATCTGCACCTTTAGTTTCTTCAGTTAAATGTGCTGCTGCATCATATCCGTAAAGTGAATACTGACTGACAAGAAAAGAGAGGATGACTGCATAAGGTTTGCTTGACACTCCTGTTGAGTCTGCCCCCATTTCGAAACTTGTGAATACATATGATGCAGATTTTGTAGTCAATGCAACCAATGGGAGCATTATAACTATGACCAAGCCACCGATAACCTGACACGACATAACTTTGGTTATGCATCTTTTATCTCAGAAGCAGGAGACATTTTATTTTCTTTTATACCCAACTTTCTTTATTGAGTATATAACTGAACCAAAACCTAAGTTGTTTTACAATATCACATACAATCAAAGGCACAGTAAGAAGCCTGAAAAGAAGCAAATGTAAAATTTGTACCTGCCACCAAATCGAAATCATGTCGATGAAAGCAATCACTTCTAATGCAAATGTGTTGAGCACTGCCCATATTATAGTGAGACTCACATACATGCATAAGAAGAGCCACTTTGGAGTAAAATATCCACCACCTTTATTAGTTCCAGTGCATAATAAAATGATGCTCTGCAGCGTTTGCGATCCTGCGTATGCCTTCCATGCCGAATATAAAAGATACAGTTAAAAATCAAACAATTTACTAACTGATTGAACTCTGTTTTGTCTTTATCTTTCCAAGTATACCTGGGTGCCTATGCCAGCAATAAGCCCTATGGTTTCGAGCCAAGCACAACACCATGATGAGAAAGGACCCCATTTGGGACCAGCTAAATGGGCAGCCCAGAAGTAAAGAGAACCTGTAGTCTGTTAAAATTTAAAAGCAAAAGCAAGTCATTTCCCTCAAGTTTTAGAAGCTATTTGAGAATTAGCTGCATTATGCTTCAGGTAATTGGTTAAACAGTAAACAAATTTTGCAGCCATCAAAAGAGTAGTTACGCTAGCTTATGACAATTATATGGAACTTTTTTTTTTCTCCACCTTTCTTGACAAGTTTTTCATCATGTTAGATGCTGGACAGATAGCTTAATTTCAACCCCTATAACTGCAAGCCTTTGTTCATGTCACATTTCTTTTTTAATGTCGACTACAGTAAGACATTTCAGTTTCTAAATAATTGTTCTGTGATTAAAAGAGGGGAAAAAAACAACTTGATTTTTCATGGTTAGATTAGAACATGGATTCAGTCATGTCTATAATTGCATACGGTATATTAATGCTCTCAGATCATGTTAGAATCTTTTGGCTCGAGTTTAATTCGAGGCGTCAATCAATCATATACCTTATGCACAATTCTTTAATCTTTTTTTTTTGTGCATTTAGTTTATGAATATGTACATGAAAAGAACACACAAGCAGATTTATTTGCAATAAAGAACCTCTCATGGTGGAAGGGTAGAATACCCAAGTGAAGATACAGAGAAAACTTGCAGCAAAAGATGAATTGCAATAATAAAGATAATGGATAAGGGACAAACTGGAAAAGAGGAACAGATCTCAGCCATTGCAATTCCAACAAACCAGGTGAAGAAAGTGACAACAACCCATCCCCAAACAAGACTAGCAGGACCTGCATATTGAAGGCTTGAACCATACAGAGGAGTTATCCCAGTGAATAGTGTCATCGTCGAAAATGATATTGCAAGAGTCTTGAATAGAGTCTGCATAGCCATAAATATATCTCCAAAACATTACAAACAAAGGATTTTATAATTCATGAAATCAAACTGAGAGATCAAAGGAATAAGTTCCACTAATGCCATCAGGCATGGAATTGAGAATATTACGACCAAATCAAACAGGAAAGAACAAATTCAGGTGTTATTGTATGCATGAAATGATAAACAAAGAAAAGATAAAAGAATAAATAACCAACTAACTAACCATTTCTCGTCTTAATTCTTGCTTGTATCCAAGCTCATTAAGCCGTTTCTCCCCGGAATCCATTTCTTGGAATAGTGGCGTTGGCTCCCGCTGGTTGTGCCCCATGATCAACTTTAGAGATTAGCTGCTAATTCACGTCAAAATGGGAATTGAATTAATGTGAGCGATCAGATCCCAAAAAAGGATTTGGAAAGGATTGATTTAATAGAGAGAAATTAATGAAGGTTGACTCATGCATATATAATACATTATTATTCTTATTATTGTGTGTGCGTTTACACTTGACACAAGAATAGTTAAAAAAGTCAATGTTTGAATTTTGGTTATTTGCTTCTCCAAGCAAGTATTATAACGGCTATTTTTAATTTGCAGTTCCACATTTCCTTTCTCATATCTTAATTTTCTAAAAGTTCTCATATCAACTCGTCTGTATTTGTCATATGCATATTGCTTGTTGGTGCGGTGCATCCTAAATTGTATTATATGACATATATATATGTATCAATATCAGGTTGGAAAATATCATAACCTCATGCATCATCAGTTTGAAGAGTAAAAGATTCTGTAGGGTTTTGATTTTTCTAATAATACGTACCTAGGGAATTATCCTTAAATAAAGTCACGTAATATGAATAGCGAAGGGACCCACCCAGTCCGTCATTTTGGTAAACGAATACTTTTAAGAATGAGGGACGTAATCGTTGACTGTAAACTTTTTGGCCACCGTCGGTAGGACACGATTCGACGCAATCTGTTGAAAAATACAACAGATGCGGCCAAGATCTCGCTTTTTTCCCAACTCTCAGTTGATGCAGATCTAGTCCCGTAAAATTGCGAGAGAAAAGAATTGTTATATCTCCCAGACTTTATGACCAGATGTTGTAACATAATTGGATATGAATTTTAATTAGTCGGATGTAAAAGGTGGGTGTATCTCTCGTCTCTATATATATATGTACATATTATTATTATTTTATTTTTAGAGGTCATATTGTTATTTTTTATTTTTTGTTTTTCATGTTTGGAAATCGAGTTATCGAGATGAATTGCTCTCTTAACTTAACCCTAAATAATCGTTATGAAATGACTATTTTTTTGGAGTTGGCACCAATCTATTTTGATCAAGTGAGATTGATCATTTATCGGAGTTCATATTTCGAGGGTTACGAAACCTTTGAAAACAAACTTCGAGTTTGCAATAGTACCAAAGATCATGTGAAAAAATTTAGGTGTCAGGTACAGTCACAAGTAAGGATTAACCATCTCATGATGCCCGAAAATTAGTACATATTAACAATGTGTTAATGTAAATTTTGATTTTTATTCAATTTCAATATTTGGTATTTAATTATAATTTTCATGTTTAAAAATAAAGTTTTATGAAACAAATTTATTATTCCAAATGAAAAGATTAAGTTTTTAATATCTTTTAAAAATCAAAATATATTTCGTACTTCACTGGAGAATCAGAGAAATACAAAAAGTCAAAATATCTTTCATACCTCGCTAGAGGACCGAAGGAAGATGAAAGGTTTTGTTTTAATAATCAAAATCTCTTGCATACCCGATTAAAGGACAGGAGGGATATGAAAGGTTTTATTTTAACAATCAAAATCTTTTAAGTACCCCACAAAAGAACCGGGGGAATATGTAAGGTTTTATTTTCAAAAATTTCGAAAAATCTCGATTTTCTCTTTAAAAAAGATATCTCACTATTAAAATAATCCATCTCTCATAGACTAAGAGATATTCCATGTACTATTGCCTAAATTTAAAATTTTCAATTTTATTTAAGTAATAAAAAATACCTTAAGATTTGGTTTAGACTAAATGTACTAAACTCGACTCTAAGGATGTGAAGTTGGTCGATCTGACCAACATGTCCCTTAAAGTATACCTTTGACGTAAAAGTATTCTAGTAACCTTAAAGGATTCGATTTTAGAATAAATTAATGAAATGCCCTTAAGGTATACCTTCAACATAAGAATATCCTGGTACCTTAAAAGATTCTATAACCTCATAGACAAGTAAACATATTCCTACTGTATACCTCTGACATTGAAGTATCTCGGTGATCACATAGGACTTAATTCTAATTAAATTACTAAAATATCTCTAAAGTTTACCTTTGACATAAAAGTATCCCGATAAGCCTAAAGGACTTTACAACTTTATTAAAAGATGAACCTATCCCTATTATGCACCATCGACATATAAGTATAATGTTGATCATAATATACTCAATTCTAGGGCAAATTACTAAAATGCCCTTAGATGTACCTTCGACATAAAAATATCCCAGTAACCTTAAAGAACTTGATAATGATATGAAATGACAATTTTACCCTAAATGGGTAGCTTGGACATAAAAATGACCTAAAATGCAAAAATTACTTATAGATCCCTAAACTTTTCAAAAATGCATTTTGCACTCCATTAGAGAACCATAAGAGTACGAAATATTTTAATATTTTCTACACTTCTTTGAAGGATCGAAGAAATGCTAGAAATATTCTTAATACATCAAAATTATTCCATTAACCCTAAATGCAAGGTTTTACCAAAAAAACTTCAAACTTATTCCATTCTTTTGAATTTAATCCCTAAGT
The DNA here is from genome assembly GCA_038382065.1 of Adansonia grandidieri. Classification (NCBI taxonomy): domain Eukaryota; kingdom Viridiplantae; phylum Streptophyta; class Magnoliopsida; order Malvales; family Malvaceae; genus Adansonia; species Adansonia grandidieri. The sequence continues at coordinate 892,277 of JBBYHK010000023.1, read as the reverse complement.
GAAAGAAATATATAATCACATATCAAACATGTCAAAATCAATAATAAAAATATACAAAATATCATCAAAAGTATCCACCCAAACACCGTTGGCCTTAGAACAAAATTTTTCAACTTTTGCAAATAAGTCCTTAAACTTTTAAAAGATGCAAAAAGATCTCTAAAAAGTTAGAAATGCATGAAACATATTCAAATATATTAAACATACATGAAAAACACCATTAAAGGTGTCTACATGATTCGGCCAATCTTGGAAAGCCTTGGAAAAAATTTTACAATTTTTGTAGTTTAGTCCTAAACTTTCCATAATTGCAAAATAGCCTAAAAATAAAATATCTCCAAATCAATTCTACGACATTCAGCCAATCTTGGATTTACCCATCCAAGGCCTTTAAAAATTTTTTTGTCCTTTAAAGTTTCAAACTTTATAAAATAGTCTTAAATATCAAGAAATAAATTGAATCCAAGGCTATACACCATTCGGCCAAGCCTTATAACGTTAAGAAAGATATGCTTTCAACATAAAGATATATATATATATATCCGAGTTTCGACCAAGCTCAAGTCAATACCGACATGTTTAAAACCATAAAAAACCAATGTATAAGCATATTTTGTCAAGTATTTACATGAAAACATCAAAGAAAATAATATGATTATAAATATATCTACATGAAAAAATAAACAACATAAAAATCCAAAAAAATCAAATTATACAACTAAATACATAAAATTGTTCATAGCTTTCAAAATTTGGCCTTTCAACATGAGTCAAAATCCATGAGCACAAGTGACTATCAAGGTCACAAAAATGATGAAACATAATAAAAATGAACAAAAATCAAGAGTTTTCCAAGTGAATTTACCTAAAAGCTTAAGAATTTTTGTTTCTTAGTGTTTTTTGGCCATGACTGGCTAAAGCCTTTTTAATAAGCTTTCTCCCCTTATTTATAAAAAAATCGGCCAAGGGTGGTAAGAAACCCCCTTGGCCAAATGCTTCTACCATTTTCTACATATTTCCTTTTTCTATTTTATCTTTTATTTTTTTTTATTTTTGATAAGATTTAATTAATGAATTTTATTATTTCACATGATGATATCATGCCTGACATCATCATCTAGAAATGTGAGAGAGAAAAAAAATCTAATTTGGATAAAAATAAATTATAAAGATTAAATTTTAACAAATTAAAAATTGTATTTAGGGAATAAAAGTTCATATAATAAATTTAATTAAAAATTTAATCAAAATATGTTATTGACCTTGTTAGAAAACAAAAATGAGCTTATTGAGCTTGTTGGAAAGTTAATGGGCTTATCAAGCCCATTATAAAAATTAACGGGTTTTAAGGCCCTTGATATGGAAAAAGTAAATTTTGGCTGATAAAAATAAGAATAAAATTAATAAAATTTTCATACGAAAATTAAATAAAGAATTTGTGAGAAATTTTATGTGCAAGAAAAAGACAATTAAAAATTTAAAATCGTAAAAATTTTTGAGAAAAATCCTTATAAGAGAAAATTGATATTTGATAAAAATGAATTGGAATCCCAAAAAGCTATTTCCAAGTTATGTTATTGAAATATGTGAAAATATTTAAAATTCTAGACTCTAAAAAGGTTTACAAATAAGAAAAAGTTCACATTTTAGAGCTAAGAAAATTCAAAAAATACGTTTAAATTTATGAAAATGAATTAAATTCAACACATTGCTCAAAATATTAATCAATAAAAATAATAAAAATAAAAATATGAAATCAAACACAAATTTTATCAGGAAAAATATTGCATGCATGACACTCGTAGCAGTGTGAAAAAAAATTCAAATTTAATGAATAAATTTGACAGCTTGACACCTTATGGTATAAAATGCTAATACGAATTTTTCCTTCAATATTGGGATGAGTATTGGCATAAATACTATGAAGTATCATAAAAATATACCATAGTCAACTCCCAAAATTTCATCCAAAAATCACAAAAAATCCTTAAAAATAGAAAATTTGATTATAGCATCTTATAGAGAGATAAATTCCAAAATTAAAAAAAAAAGTTAAAAACTAATTTTTTTTAGCTAAATATTCGTCTTTCTATATGAGAATTGTTCTTTATGAGCCTTGAAATTGCACTTTTTCGTCACATGCATGTACAGCTATTTAGGCATGACTAAAAAGATCTTGAAAATGCCCAGTCCACCTAAAAGAAGTTTATCCCCACTGAGTAACTGTTAAGTTCTTGGTCTCGAATATTTTAGGTTTATGAGAAAAAAAGGCCCGGAAAAAATTAGGCATCTACACTAGATAACCTACTTATCAAAGAGGTAAAACTTGTCCAAGGATGATGATAAGTTCACGATAATATCCTAGACAAATTTGATCTTTATTATATCTTCATCTCCATAAGAAACCTAGATAAAATGGAACAACTAGTAGGACCTATATATAGAGGTAAAACTTACCGATTTAAGGTACAAAGGCCATTCATTTAGCTCTTTTTTATTCTTAGCCTTTTTTACTTCTTTGCTGACTTAAGCATTGGAGTATGGCCCAAAGTAGAAAATTTGGTGCCCTTTAACCTTTATTGTCTTGTAGGTCCACCACCATAGCTTTAGGCAATCGCCCTTCATCCTTTTATCCTTTTTGTTGCATCAATAATTGACACTGTATGTGAAAAGAACCATGGTCCAACATCCAAACCCCTAATAACTAAGTAACGTATGGTCAACATAGGTCATCACACCTAATCTAAAACTATAGCATCCTTATCAAGTAAGTTTGCCCTTTCTACCCAAGTGACCATTGTCGCGAGCCACTAACTTATTGGGCCATTGCCTGATGTCATGATGCCCAACTTCACCATAACGTCAGGGCTATCTTAACAACCATGATGGCAAGACCTATCCTACCCCCATTTCCATGCATTTTCCCTTATTTCCAAACACTATTTTCACTAAGCTTTTGGCCCTAATCATCAAATTACTTCTAAAGCCTTCTAGCATCCTTTTTCCCGGCACCACCACCCAAGCACGTAGCATCGAATCTGAATGCCAACATATTAGGAATGAAAGCTAGGTGAATGGTAAGTTGAAAACAGAGTCATACCTCTAATTATGTTAGACACATATCCTAAAAGGGTAAAACAGGATAACTGAAAAGTAACTTTTAGTAAAAATGATAATATGCTAGTCGTTGACAATAGAAATGACTTGATAGTCATATCTACCATCGTGGGAAACTATCACATCATTAGAATTTTTATCGATAATGGAAGCATAGTCAAGATACTCCAATAGAGTGCTTTCCAAAAATGTTGGTGACTTGCACTAGTCTTTATCAATATTTGGTTTTCCAATCTGTTGATTCTAGTAAGAGGATCCATAAGCCTACCCGTTACCTTGGGTGATGGAGAGAACATAGTTACATTAATGGTCGATTTTTTTAGTGGTCCACTAGTTATCGGTGTATAATGTTATTCTTAGGAGACTAGCAATGAAGAAGGCAAAGTTAATAACTATGGTGTGTTACTTGACACTAAAGCTCCCAACCTTAACTGGAGTGGGGCATATAAAAGTCAACCATACAACTACCTCGTATTACCACCTAATGTCTATGGAATTGACCAGGAAAAATAGTGGTACCATTGATGACAGCTCAAAAACCCTAGCAAAGAGCAAATTAATAGTCAACACAATCATTGTAACCAATCTGACAACTTGACTCTCAAAAGTTTAGACATTATAGATGATTTTTATCATCAAAAACCTTAGTTGGCTGAGGAAATCATAAAGATATCTCTATACTGGCTAGACCTAGACCTAGGAGTTCACTAAAACCAAAAACAAGGAATGATCTGACAAGTTCTATGTGACATAATATAAATATCTTTGCTTGGTTGGCTGCAGACATGCCAGGTATCAACACTAACATAATAATGCACACGTTAAATATCAACCCATGTATGAAGCCGACAAAATAGAAAAAAAATAAAGGTTCGCCCCAGAAAAGGTCAAGGCAATCAGAGAAGAGATTGACAAGCTTTTGGCCACTGAGTATATAAGGGAGGTGATTATCCCAAATGGCTGGTCAATGTGGTGATAATGGAAAAAACAAACAGTAAATGGAGAATATGTGTTGACTTCACAGACCTCATTATAGCCTATCTTAAGGATAGCTACCTTCTGCCAACGATAGATTCTTAGTCAATACCTCAATAGGACACCGGTTTATTTCTTTTATGGATGCTTTCTTCAAATCGTTGACACCTAATTTTGTTCGGGCCCCTTCCCTGACAATCCAAAAAAATATCTAAGACCCAAAATTAGGCAATTGTCCTAGTGAAGGTAAACTTTCTTTAGGAAGACTACATATTTTCAAGACTAATTTACCCTACTTAAATGACAGCACGTGCACGTGATAGAAAAAGTGCCATTTTGAGGGCCAATCTCAGATAAAAAGATAAATGTCAGGGTAAAAAATTAGTTTTTTAAATTTATTCTTTTGAAATTTTGAAATTTATTTTTACAGATTTATCACAGTCAAATTGTTCATTTTTAAGAATTTTTTTGAAAATTTTTAGTAAAATTTAAAAAGTTGATCGTTGTATATTCTTACCGATACCCATGCAGTATTTATGTCAATATGCACTCTGAAAAATCTAAAATATACATAACAATTTTTATTGGCATTTTTTACCATGAGGTATTGTGTTGCCAATTTTAAGACTTAAATTTAAAATTTTCAAAGTACCATAAGTGCTGTGCTCATAAAATTTTTTTCAATAAAGTTGTTTTGGATTTCAGATTTTTACCTTTATTATTTTATAAATTAATATTTTGATTTGATGAAGTGAGGCACTAATATAGGAAAAAAAGATTAAACAGTTCATCAAGAAATATAATGATGAAATGACACGATAGCTAGATCGACACCACATCAAAGCTACAAAAAAAGGCCTAATTATAGGAACAATCAATGTCATTATTAGCAACAATGAAAGCTGGGCGAGTGGTAAGTTAAAAAAAAAGTCACACTGGTTATGTCGTTGGACACATATCCTAAAAGGGTAAAACAAGACAACTGGAAAGTGACTTTTAGTAAAGATGACAATATGCTAGTAAAAAAAAAGTCACACTGGTTATGTCGTTGGACACATATCCTAAATGGGTAAAACAAGACAACTGGAAAGTGACTTTTAGTAAAGATGACAATATGCTAGTTGCTGATAGCAGAAATGACCTGATAGTCATATTCGCCATAATGGGAAACTATCGCATCAATAGAATTTTGATCAACAATGGAAGCATAGTCAAGATACTCTAATAGAGTGCTTTCCAAAAAATGGCGTACAATGTTGGCAACTTGCACCCATTTTTACTAATATTCAGGTTCGCTAATTAGTTGATTCTAGTAAAAGGATCCACAACCCTGCTAGTTACCTTGGGTGATGGAGAGAACATAATTACAATAATGGTTAATTTTTTTAGTGGTCTACTAACCATCAGTGTATAATGTTATTCTTGTGCGACTAGCGATGAAGAAGGCAAAGTTAACAAGTATGGTGTATTGCTTGACAATAAAATTCCTAACCTTAACTGGAGTAGGGTGCATAAAGGTCAACTAGACAACTACCTATCATTACCACTTAATGTCTACGAAATTAACTAAAAAAAATAGCAGTACCATTGATGACAACTCAAAAACCCTAGCAAGGAGTAAATTGATAGTCAATACATTCATCCCAACTATTCTAGATGCCTTGACTCTAAAAAGTTTAGATATTAGAGATGATTTTTATCATCACAAACCTTAGCTAGCTGAGGAAATTGTAAAATTATCTCTATACCCACTAGACTTAGACCTAGGAGTTCACTAGAACCAAAAGCAAGGAATAACCTGACAAGTTTTATGTGACACAATATAGATGTTTTTGCTTGGTTGGTTGCAGACATGCCAGGTATCGGCACTGACATAATAATGCACATGTTAAATATAACCAATGTGTGAAACCAATAAAATAGAAAAAATAAAGGTTCATCGCAGGGAGGGTTTAAGCAGTCAGAGAAGCGACTGACAAGCTTTTGGCCATTAAGTATATTAGGGAGGTGATGCATCTCGAATGGTTGGCTAATATGGTGATGGTGAAGAAAGCAAAGAGTGAATGGAGAATTGTGTCGACTCACTGATCTCTGTCGCCACATGCCTGACCTTTAAAACTTTAGACAATCCAAAGAGCATAGTGCACTTGACTTAAAAATAAATGATGGTTGGTTATGGTTGATCCTTTGAGCTACCCCATGATCAAGATTTGGATTAGGCCTAATAATGGGAAGGAGAAGGAAGAAACTGTTAGATGAATCACCTATCCAACTAGTCTCGGATGGCCACCACAAAGTGGTCATAAACTTAAAGTTACCACTAATCGTTTTAGGCTAGGCAGAATTGGATGCCTATCGAAAATAATATTTTGAGTTACGAAACTCGATACATCAATTTCAAGGTTTACAAAACTCAGAGATTGTTGGTTGGGTTCGGGAGTTGGTTATGCGTAGGGAAGGATTTGCATCCCCATGACGCTTAAAATCGGGCCTACTAACTATGTCTCACTTTGGTCTTAGTCAAATCGGTTCTATTTAGTCTTTATTTAGATATAATTCTCTTAAATGCATGAAGTTTTGGCGAAAAATACAAATACGAGTTTTTAAAGAAAATTAGATCACCTATTCGCCTCAAAGATGTGAGGAACATAAGGATTTTTGTGAAAATAATGTTCAGATCGAATTTAAACAAATAGGATGTTTTGTATTAGGCACTGGAGAGATACCAACATGAAACATTGCCTTATAAATTTTATTGAAAAAAATAAATTTTAAACATGAATGCACAATAATCATTACAAAAGGAAACGAGTTAGTAAGGCAAAAAAAGATAAATATAATAATATCATAAACAAGCAGCCACAACCAAAAGAACATGAAAAAGGAGGGACGATAAAAATGTATCTTATAGTTACCTTTGATTATTGAAAAATAATTGAGATGACAATTTTAGAGATAGGTCTGAATTCGATGGTGATTTGATGGACAAAGATGATTTTAATCAAAGTAGTCTAAGGCACCCGAAAGATAGAAAATTTTAGATTTTTTGAGGTAAAGTAGGGTTAGAGTATCCTTTTGGAAAGATGGAGTTGGAGTATCCCCAAAGATAGAGTTAAAAAAAATATTTAAGAATAAAGACAAAATTTGAATCTTTAATTAAAAATAGGGTTAGAGTATCCCCTTAGAATAGTGAGGTTAGAATATCCCCAAAGATAAAGTTAGGAAAATATTTAGAAATAAAGAAAAATTTAGATTTTTAATTAAAATGAGGTTAGAGTGCCCCCTTGGAGCAATAGAGTTAAAGTATCCCCACTAGCAAATTTAATATGAAATCTTTTTCTTTTCGTATTTTAGCCTTGATCCAAGTCAAAAGGGGTTGGTGTTATGGGGAAACCAATCGGGTGTATTCTGAAACATTCGGGTGTTTCAATAAAAGGAGAATCGGACATTAAAAAATAAGAGATAATATCATGTCATCTCCTTTTTTCAAATATATTTCAAGTGCATCCGAAGGCTTGTAGAGGTAAATGAGGTACCATTGGAAAGGTAACTTGATAAGGTTTAATATAAAATATTCCAAAAATCTAGAAAATCACTTTTTAGGTGGAATCATTTTTTGAAGTTAGGTCTGTCTCAATACTTGTAGCATGTACAAGGCAAAGGGCATGATAAACTTTGAAAAATCATTCCAAGCTTATCCGAAATCGTTAGATAATGAACAACACCTTTTTGGAAAAGGAATATTTTGTATTTTTTGGGGAAAATGTTTAAAAATTTCATAGAGATCATCTAATAGGCCAAAATGGCCCAAACAGAATGTTGTGAGCTAGTTCCAAGGGTTTCGAATAGCAAGGGTTCAAAAAATCCTAACTCCCTCGTTCGAGATGATCCAAGAGCAAATAAGAAATCACTAGAAAGGTAATTTGATGCCCTTTAAGGGAAAAAATCAAAAAAATCAAAGAAAATATTTTGTGATTCAAAAAAGATTTTTCAAATCTGGACTATAGTACTATCAAAGCAAAAATAGGGGATTATTCGATATTCTGAGTTTTTTTGGGTCAAATTCAATTTATAAACATCTGAACGTCCATAACACAAGGGAAAGAATGACACAGGTGTCACAAGTTCATTGCATAATCCCAAAGTAGTTTGGGACGATGAAACAACCTATTGACTATGCCGTAAAGGTGTTGAACTCAAGATCAAGGGTTAGTATTTTTTGACTGAAAGGAGGTTATGTTTGCTTGGAAAATAGCATCTTTAAACTTGTATTATCATGAATCCAGAGTTGAAATGTTTGTTTTGTCCTTAAAATTAGAAGATCAATTTTATGAAAGCATTAAGTCCATGTTATTCTTAATCTATTGAGGTACATGAACTTAACTTGGGGATTTTTCTAAAAATCAGGTTTTAAGAAGCAAGCAAGCATTTTAATGAAGATATCATGAACAAAAATATAGTACATACAAAGATAAACATGGATTAAATATGAAAACTTACAAAGGTGACATTTTGACATGAAAATGGGTGACACATATGTAAAAAGATGACAAATAGGGTGCATGGAGATGATATGAACAAGTTTAAATAAATGAATGGATGTTGGAGTTGTGAAGATAGCATTTTTATTTCATGAGACTTCTTAAAACACAAGAAAACGTATGAACATACGTAAAACATGTTAAGATGACCATTTAAATGTGAGATGGATATGTGACTATGGAAGAAACATGGAAAAAGATGCATGAACAGAGGTTGTACAATGATAAAAATGAAGTATGGTGAGTTTTTATATCCAAATAACATCAAAATGTTAAGAGGCTTATCAAGAACCTAGGACTACCAGAACTAAGGCAACAATGATGCATGCAAGTCTTAGGAAGGTCATGGCAGCATGAAGGGCTAAAATAAAATGGATGATCAAAATAGAAAATGTGTGAAACACGATAGAAAATATACCAGCAAAAGCATGAACTTTCCTTCTCTTTTTAAAGCAATGACTTTAAACTCAGTTTTTTTCCTATTTTTGCTATTATTTAGCAAAAAAAGGGTGAAAGAAAAAAGCTTTATGGTAATATGGTTACTAATGGGGTGTTTTAAGGATGAAAGTATGTGAAAGGCTAAGATTTTGAAAGTGTTCTTGTGGTGGTTTTAGAGAGCTAAGGGAATGGAGATTGGTTGAGGATGAAAGGTAATGGAATAATTTTTGATGAGTTTTTAGAACTGGAGTTGTTGAAGGATTTTTGGGAATGGATGGAGTCTTTTAAAATTGCTAGAGAGCTTTTTTGAGGATTGCTGGAGGTTTTTTTTTTAGATAGCTGGGAGTTATTTTATTCAATGCTCAGCCACTACTTTTAAAAGACAATGCAAGGGCATTTTTGATCTTTCCTTCTTGCACCAGGGGACATCTCCAGCTACCATGCTCAGCTTACTATCTTTTTATTGGTTCTGCTGAGTAAGGAGGCAGAAAGGCTATGATAGCCTATAACTAGAGATATGCCTACCATACCCTCTTACAACCATGTATCTTATGAAAATGACCTTTGTCATTAATTGTTTGGGCTTCAAAAATTTGTTTGAATCCATTGATAAGCCCATAGTTAAGGTTTGCAATGATTTATTATAGTTTCTTGCTACAAAACATGTTTAAATCAGGTTTTCGAAGGCTAAAAAGTGGCTCGAACTGGGCAAAAATGCTTTAATATATTGATACAAAACATGTTGTATGGATACATAAGGTACTTTTTACCCATAAGTATTAATACAATGAGTAGTGTATCGATATTAAGAGTAAAAAATGTTTTCAGTCTCGAGACTTAGAGGCCTATATCGATACTCTATGGATTTGTATCGATATTATGCTCGTGTATCGATACATTTTGCCAAAAATATAACTTTAGCTACTGCTTAGGTCTGCATTGATACAAACATGCTAGGTATCGATACCACATTTTAGGTATCAATACCGAACCCTCTTCTATCGATACTACATGTGAAAATTCAAGTTTTTAGTGACGTAAAACCTTGTTTCAGTACTTATGCATGAATATAACTTGCACGTACCCATGGCTTCTTGAGTTACCTTAACTTGGTCATAAACAGTGGGAAATTAGTCCATGTATTCATCTAAATGACTCTGATAACATCATGGAAAATGGCCTCTAGTGCTTCATTTTACATTTTTCTTTAATGTGACCCATAGGTATTTCAGACCATCCCAAAAAACTTTTTTGCTTAGCGCCCAACAGTTATCCCCTAGTTTTATTTTTTATTTTCTAATTTTATCATTTTTCAACTAAGTCTTAGGATGCCAGAAACTGGCCCAAACAAAATGAGGTGTCCACAGTTGTCTCTCTTTAGTCGTTGCTAAGTATTAAGAACAAGGTAAAGACAGATAGACATCATTTTGTTCAGGTGGGATGATGGACTCATGTGTTTGTAGAAAAGTAGAGAGCTATTAAGTATCACATCGAGAGGGGTTGAATAACTTGTAGAAAAAAGATTTTAATGGATTTTGTAAGGTTTGACCTTTTTACTAGGTTTTTTTGGGGTTTAACCTCAAAGAAGTGCCATCAGCTTGTGTAGGCTTCGAGGTAGGTAAAGAAATACGTCTAGCTCTTTTTGGACTAAGGTAAATAGGCGCCACCAGCTTATGTGGGCTTTAATAAGTGTCATGCTCTTTAAGGACTAAGATAAGTAGGTGCCACTAGCTTGTGTAGGCTTTGATAAGTGTCTTACTCTTTAAGGATTAAGGTAGGTAGGTGCAATAAGCTTGTGTGGGTTTTGATAAGCATCCTGTTCTTTGAGGAATAAGGTAGGTAGGTGCCATCAGCTTGTGTGGGCTTTGATAAGCATCTTTCTTTTTGAAGACTGAGGTTGGTAGGTGCCACCAACTTGCGTGGGCTTTGATAACCCATCCTACTCTTTGAAAATTAAGGTAGGTAGGTGCCACTAACTTGTATAATCAGGAAAGGCATCTTGCTTTTTGAGGACTAGAAGGAAATGAGTTTAGATACCTTTCTTGGGTGATTTTTGATGAGCATGTAGACTCAAAGGTACCTACTTGAGGCCTTTTGAGGTTTTTCAAAATCAAAAAATTATACCTTAGGTTTTCCATAAATTTGACTTTTGTATACGGTAGCTGGTACCTATAGGATGTTAAATGCTGCATAATGTATGGGGATGCAAGTGCCTGTCCAAATGATGCAAGGGTAATGACTTTAAAAACCTAATCCAATGATTGGTTTTGGCCTTTTTCAGCTTTAATAAAGTGGCCTTTTGCCTAAGGTTTGTTAATTTCGCTCTAGATTTCCAGAGGCTTTGAATGTTAAGGTTGTCTTTTCTTTGAAGGTGTGGGAGGTCCATGATTATTTATTGGGAAGAGGTTTTGAGCATATTTTTAAAATGTGAGGTCCTATGGTAAGACCAGTTGTGGCCCCAAGAGTTTATTGTTTGTCTTTAGACATTAAACAAAGCTCTTGCAAAGTTCTATCATTCCATGTAATGCTAGGGAATCCTATTATCAGTTTTACTTGTTTATCAAGCATTAGCTATTAAATGATAAACATGATGCGACATGGAATGTAGGGTTACAAATTTTTTTTTTAAGAAACCAAGTAATTGTATTTTCATTCAAATAAAAAAGGTACAAGTTGTGACAAACTTATTATATTGTGAAAGATTTTGAAATACAAAAAAGTTAAAAGAAGTTTTCCTGGTTGATTGGCTCTGGTATTGATGACATGAATTCTCCACTGATTACTTTTGGAGATTTTTTTTTTGAGCAATTAATCCTTTTGGTGCTAGCTGACTCATAAGAAGATTCTTTAAATAGCCCCATGGTGGGATAGAGGCCTCAAAGCTAGGTAGTTTTCATTTTTTGAGTGCAAGCATGGATGAGGTTTGGTCAGATAGAACAAATGGGTTAGGTTATGACTTGGTGTCTTGTCAGAGTTGTGAATATAGGGTAAAAGGGTCTGGTTGCTTAAGCTGGCCTCTCAGGTTTTCAATTTAAGTTTGTTTTCCTTCATTTCTTCTTCTCTTTTTGTTTGTTTTGTTTTTATTATTTTTTTTTTGTTTTTTTGGAGAGTGGTAGGCGAAGGACTAAAGTCCTTTTAGGCATAGTATTTTTTAATAGAATATAAGTTCACAGGGTTAGGTAGGTCGCTGCCATCCATCTCGATTAAGATTAGGGCTCTTCTAGAGAATACACGTTTCACCATATATGGCCCTTCTAAAATTTGGGTCCATTCCCGTGAGCCTCTTTATGGATCGAGAGAATTTGTTTGAGTACCAAGTCACCTTCTTGGAACTGGTGAGGACAGACCTTTTTATGATGGGCATCAACATGCACTTTTTATACAATTGCCCATGACAAATGGCTTTAATTCTTTTCTCTTCAATGAGATTAGGTTACTTATATCAGCTCTTAACCCATTCAGCTTCTTCAAGTTATGATTCCATTAAGACTTTAAGTGAAGGGATTTCAACCTTAATTGGTAAGACAGCCTCTATGCCGTAGACCAAAGAGAATAGGGTAGCACCCGTGGAAGTTCGTACTACTGTGCAATAAGCATGTAAGGCAAAAGATAACTTTTCATGCCAATCTTTGTATATCTCGGCCATCTTTTCGACTATCTTCTTGATATTCTTGTTGGTTGCTTCAACTCTCTATTCATTTTTGGATGATGTGGGATAGAGTTTCAATGCTAAATCTTAAACTAAGAGTAGATTGCTTACATTATCTTGCTTTTCAGATTATGTGCATTATCTGTGATGATCTGTTTGGGAAGACCATATCCATAAATGATGTCCTATTTTACAAATTTACACACGCAGATTTGGTGACATTGGCATAAGAATTTGCCTCTGTCCACTTGGTGAAATAATCGATTGCAACAAAAATAAAGCGATGCCCATTAGAAGCCTTAGGAGTAATCGGTCCAATCATGTCCATGTCCATGTAAAAGTGTCGGTGGTACATGAATTTTGTCAGCATAGATTTGGAATTTGTGAAACTTTCAAGCATTAGTTAATGTAATCCTTTTTGAAAGTCAACCAATAGTAGCCTAATCGTATGACTTGTCTTTCCATTTGGTATCTATTAGCATGCATACCATAAATTCCTTCATAAACTTCTTCAAGTACTCTTTTGGCTTTGGAGGCATTCACGCATTGGAATAACACTTGATCTTAGCCTTTCTTGTATAAAATCCCACCATCCTAAATGAAGTTCACATCTAATCATCTGATGGTTCTTTTATCAGTTTTGGTGGTGTCTTTTGGGTACTATTGATCCTTGATGTACTGAAGGATGTCATGATACCATGGCAAATTATCCTTTTGTTCTTTAACATTCTGACAATATGTTGGGGTTGTATAGATTCTCATTTGAATAGGAGAAAGTTTGATTCTTAATTAACTTTGAACATGGATGATAAAATGGCCAAGGCATTAGTAATTTGGTTTTCTTCTTGAGGTAGATGTTGAAAGTTGATATCATCAAACTCTTTCTTGAGCTATAATATTAGATTCCCGTAGTGGATCAGTTTAGCATCATGTGTTTGCCATTCTACTTTCAGCTGGTAAATGATGAGGGCTGAATCTCTAAACACTTGCAATGTTCGAATGCACTTTTCAATGGCTGCTTGGAATCCTATGATGCAGGCATCATATTTTGCTATGTTATTGGTGCAGTTAAAGTTCAATATGGCTATGAAAGGGTAATGGTTTCCCTAGAGCAAGATAAGAATTGCCCCAATTCCATGCCCCACTGTGTTTGAAGCTCAATCAAAGTACATTTTCCATGATGACCCATGTCGCAACTTACCCCGGGGTGGATCCTCGTAAATCTATAAGTGCGTATGACTTAAAATATTAATCTAACTTGGAATGTCTTTTGGATCGAGACTTTTCCTTTGGCGATGTGATGAAAACAAGAATGTATGGATTCTTGACTTATGGTACAGTGAGGGGGGCCATAAGATGAATCACTCATTTTATTGGTCTTGGATGACCATCACAAAATGGCCAACGCTTGGAGTCGCCACTGATCATTTCGGGCTAGGCATGACCGAATGCCTATTGAAACCTATGTTTTGAGTTACGAAACTTAAAACATCGATCCCGTGGTCTACATAGTGCAAAGATTCACTGTTTAGGTTTGGGAGTTGGTTACACGTGATAAGGTACAAACCTCTTTGCGACGCCCGAAATTGATACCTTACTAGCTATGTCTTATCTCAGTTTTGACTCTTTTGATCTTAACTTATCATTATTTCGATATAACCCCTTTTAATGCATGAATCTTATAAAAATAATCCAGGTTTTGATGAAAAAGATTTAATCTCATATACGCCCCGGAGAGATAGGAATATAGAGATTTTAGATAAAAATGACCTCTAGATTTTACTTTGAAAATGGAATGGTCCACTTTGGGCACTGAAGAGATACCCACGTGACACATTACCTTTAGTTTTATTCGAAATGTTTTGAAAACATGAATGCAAATAATCATCACAAAGAAATCATGTTATTAAGGTAATAAGTGAAGTAATATAACATGGATCATTCAATGCAATGATAAAGAAAAGGAATAGACTATTGAAATTTATCTCGCAATTGACATTGATTATTTAAGAATAACCGAATCACAACTTTTGAGACGTATCTGGGTTTCTTGATTAAATAAGATTTGTTTGACATATTCATAGAAATCCAAGAATGAGAAAAAAATTAATTATAGTTGAAAATAGGGTTAGAGTATCCCATCAGAAAGGTAGGGTTGGAGTATCCCTGTGGATAATAAATAATTTGACAAAAGAGGTTTCTTTTAATCTTGATAATTTTGAAGAGTGGGGTTAGAGTATCCCCTCGGAAGGTTGGGGTTGGAGTATCCCCATGGATGATAAATCATTTTGACAAAAGAAGTTTTTTTTTAATCTCGACAATTTTGAAAAACATGGTTGGAGTATCCCCTCAGAAATGTGGGGTTGGAGTATCCTTAAGAGTGATACATTTGATACTCTTTAGAAAAGTCGAGTTGGAAAGCTTAAGTTAGCAAAACCTTGTGATTTAGGGAATGTATGAGCCTTTCAACAACTTTTGGCAAAAGAAATTATTGTGAATGAGGATGGTAAAGATGTAAAATGTGTTTGTGCCTTGATACATGCCTATGGGAGGTTAAAGCATATTCTCAAGTCTAATCAGGTTGACATGGAGGCATTCGAATGTCTCGAGATGAAATTCGAGAAAACAACTCAATTTTGACCAAAACCAAAAAAAGGGGACAACATCGTGCTATCTTGCTTCCCGAATTTATTCTAAATTGGTTCGAAGGATTTAGAGGATGGACAAGATACCGTTAGAAAGGTGACTCAATGAAGGTCATCCTAAAAATATTCCCACCACCCCAAAAAGTCACTTTCTAGGGGAATAAATTTTCGAGTTTAGATTGATAGTGCTGCTGGCAAAGCATATGAGGGACAAGGTGTATCAAAATTTGAAAAATCACCTCGGACTCATTTGCTATCAAATAATTGCAAACAATACCTTTCTGGAAAGGGAATTTCATGAACCTTTTAGGAAAAATGTTTGAAAAATTTGTAAAAATCATTTAGTGGGCCTAAAGAGCCCAACCAGAATACATGTTCGAATTCCAAAGGTTCTAGATAGTTTAGACTTGAAAAATCATAACTCTCTCATCCAGAATAATCCAGGGGTTAATAAAATGTTGTTTTAAAGATAATTCAACATGCTTTGATAGAAAAATATCAGAAAATTCATGAAAAATCGTTTAGGATTTTAAAGTGATTTTTCAATTTGCAACAATTGTGTTGCCAATAGGGGACAAAGCAAAGTAGGGGATATCTCCTATTTTTTATGTCTACAGGTCCAAACTTGAGTCAATGACATTCGAACATTTGTGACTGAAGGGGAAGAGTGGCATGAGCATCACAAGCTCATTTGCACAGCTGCAGAGTAGTTTAGGATGATGAAACAGCCCGTTGATCATACCACTTAAGGTTTTGACTTAAGAAAAAGGCACAAACATTTAAGGGATAATTGTAAGGCCATTTTCATTTCAAAATCAGAAGATTTGAGCTTGTTTAACTAAGGTTCAAAATCTGGAAAACTTAATTTTCCCCAAGATATTTTGCTAGCTTTAAGGAAAATGCTAAGTCTATGCTAATCCTTATTGGTTGAGGTTAACAAGCTTGGCTTAGGGGGTTTCGAAAATCAATTTCAACAGCCATTAAACATGCATTTTGACAAGGAGAAGACAACAAACTTACAAGGGGATGGCACATAACATGAATGGGGATGCTAACTTTACCTATGGTTTAGACAAAGGAAATGTTATGCATCATGGCAAGAAAATGTTATGGATGCTAAAAATGACAATGATTCATGCAAGCCAATGTATAAATGTGCTTGAAATATGTTAGGCTAGTGATTCAT
>JBBYHK010000023.1:823597-840114 GCA_038382065.1 Adansonia grandidieri | reverse complement strand
AAAAAAATATAGATATAAAAGAAATTTTGATTACATTTGTCAAGCCACTTTATAAAATCATATATATATATATATATCAAATTTTATAATAAATGCTAAGTTTTTTTGACATAAATTCTAGACTTATATTTACTAATTTTATCATATAAAACATAATAAATTCTTCGTTGACTAACATGTATATAGATAAAAATAGTTAGTCTGGTGTTGGTGGTTGTATCATTTTTACTTTAGTGATGATATGTACCAGTATCAGTGTGTTTTGATGTACCATTTTGGGTTTGTTGGATTTTGAATATTTTTAATTTATATATATATGAAAAATATTTTTCAAATATGAAATAAATAAAATTAAATAAATTTCATATATTAAGTACTGATCAATTATATATAATATTCTAAAATAAACTTCATCAAAAATAAGAAGATCAATATGAGTCTAAGTAGCAAGGTTGAAACTTTTTTATGACTATCAAATTCAAAAGTAATTATATCCAATATTCATCAAATTTAAAAGTGATTTTATCTAATATTCATCAAATTTATAAGTAATTATGTCTAATTTATCAAATTTATGATCAATATCAATTTATTTTTTTAGAAGCTTATGTTATGTTGTGATTGGTACAACTGAAACATGCTAATACCTATCGATACAGCTGATATCAAATCTGGAATAGTATTAAAGCCTACCGGTACCAATTTGGTTAAAAGCAGGTACTTACTGACCGTACAACTAATATTAGTATGATACTAACAACCATGATATGGATTCTCAATTTTTAGTTTTCTCATATTCATGTTTTTTAAAATAATTATATGCTAAAATTTATTGAAACCTTTAGCTTTCTAAAATTTATTTTTCTGACATTTAATTTCTTATGACTTGTATTTTTCCTTTCCCTTTTAACGATGAAGGGTTCTATAAGTACTCTTTATGTCTTTGTTACATTTTCTTTTCTCAGTTTTTTTTTTTATGTATTCCTACATTTAAAATTTTTTATTTTTGTTGTGCCTGTATTTTTATTTTTTTTATTATCATCAATTTTTTCCTATACTTGAAATTTGTTTATTTATTAATTGGTATATTTTTGGTGTTTACATTTTATAATTTTTATTTTTTTTCATGATCCATGATTTATTTATTTTCGGTTTGTCTTTTAACCAATTGGCGCATTTTTATGATTGATAAATTGACTTTTGAAAGCAATGATTAGAAGGTCAAAATTTATGCTTGTCATTTATGGCATGTTTATAATTATAAGATTAAAGAACGTAGTATGGCATAAATTGTGTAGGCTAATGAAAAGGTACCTAAATAAAATTTACTTTTATTATGGTTTTATTTCTATTTTCACTTATTGATTTGGTTTATTTGTTACCTTCATACGGATTTTGTACCCATATTGTTATTTGTGAAAAGCATAATGATTAAATAATAAGATTCCTGAAAAGGTTTATATTTATTAAAATCTTTGTCATTCTAAAAAATAGAAAAATGATTAGTTAAGTACTTGATCAATGAAAATGATTATTGATGGCCACATATTATACTAAAATAATATATTTTTGTATAATATTTAAATACTAACTAAAAATAACCACCATATATAGGGGATTTTTGAGTCAAATACTTGACCATAAGAGTTTGTACTTCCTACACATTTATAATATAAAAACAATCAAAGTAGTCCTCAATTAGTTTTTCTTAGGGTAATTTTGTAATAAAAGTGCAAATAAGGGTTGATATTAATTGATGGTAAGTTTCTAGTAAAACTGAATTGAAGTTTAATGTCAATTAAGGTGTAAAAATCAAGGATGAAGGAATACATGATTGATTCATGTATTCATATTGTATTTGTGTTATTTTTTATTATAATTGTATTTAAGTTATTAAGAATAAATTTTAACAAATTTAATTTGTATTATATAAATTTTGAAGTATTTGAGCTTTCCTATCATATTAGTGTTATTATTTCATGTTGTATTAAGTTCTTTGTGTCAATTCTGAAATTTTTAGGTCTAATTGGTATTACTCAAATAACTTCAAATTTTGTATAATATTTGTTCTATATAATTTTTAACATATTCATCTATTCATGCCATAGTTATGGTCATATTATTTTTTTATGTCATATCATATTTTAGTTATTTTTCTATGTCATGTTGATGCTTAACACATTTTAATTTTATATAATGATCGTTTTATTTTTATTTAAAATAAAGTCTTATTAATTTTTTTATTTTTATATATTGAATAAAAGATTATTATATTAATAAATCAAATATTAAGTAATAATGTGAGATTGGTTTATGTAAGTAATTTTTTCAACTTTTAGTGTTAAATTGAAAGAAAATTATTATGATGATTAAATAGTAAATATATATTAAATGATTTTATAAGTTACAAGATGGATTGATTCACCATAAACGTAGTTTTTAATTATTTTGAAAAATATGGCTCTATTAAATTTTTTTAATTTTTAAATTATTGAATAAAAAATTATTTATTGATAAATTATTAAAATATTGTATAATAATGTGAAATAGATTAATGTAAGCAATTTTTTTTTAAAGATTTTATTTGTTTGTTAGAAGCTACAAATTATTAGATGAACTGTTAAGTTACAAATAGTATGGTTCATTGAATACCGATTTTGTAGAAGAACCAATTCTATTTTAGCCTGAGGCCATAATAGCCCTTCAGTGCCACCCTTATTGAATAGCTATTCTGGCCTTAGGTGAAATATGAAAAAGCTCTAAGGGATTTGAATCCCCTATGTCGAGGATTCGAATCCTAGTGTTCCATTCTACTGAACTAAACATTGCTATAGCTATTTCATTCTAATCTGGTTCTATTCCATTCTCACATAATATTTATTCCATTCCGTGAATCAAATGTACCATTGGTATTTTAGAGCTATGCAATTCTTCATAGAATGGTCAGTGATCCCATAGTGATATCTTGTTGTTCAAGATTTTTGATCATTAAATACCACAACTTGTGGAGATTGAATGAGATAATTTGGTTGTAATGCTGGCCTTTTAAGCTTTTTGGTGTCACCAACAATTCTCATTGCAAAATAGGATAGCCTATCTTTTGTTTGAGCAAGCTTTTACCCTTGGTTGAGAAATTAGTCTAAAAAATCTATTTGCTCTTTTTGTTTGGTTGTTGTGGGTGAAAAATGAAAATACAAAAAGAGATAGAGCGAGAAAGATTGAAGACATGAGAAAAAAAGAGTATTAGAAAACTAAAACCATTTGTTGTTAAATGACACATAGAGGAATTTATTGGAGTATTATAGTTGATGATGCATCATTAAATTAGATCTTGCTCTTTGTCTCCATACCACGCTTATTCTTTCAGCCAGCTAGCTATACAAGATTTTGCAAAATCTAATTTGGGCTTAAAAATCTACTTTTGGATTATAAGGAAGTGTCTTTTTCAGCCTTTTTGTTTTGCAAATGTATTCTATGGTAGCTTTAAAATTTTCATGTTTTCTATTTAAGTTTATATATATTATTTTTAGATTTTTTTTCTTTTAAGTTTGGATTTGTATTTTAAAGAACTTTTTATAGTTTAGCAAGGTTCTTAAATAATCTTTTAATGGTTAAGAAAAAATGTGTATTTATAAGTTAATTTAATAGTTTTGCAAATATTTGGTAAATATAAGTCTTTGCAAATAAAGTAAATCAACATATAAAAAAGTGTAATACAAATTAGCTAACAAATAAATCGTTACAAATACCTTAAAAGAAAATTTTTTAGTAAGTCATTAAAACAGGGTAAAATGATAATTAGTTTTTCTTTTTACATTAGTTTTAACAATCATAAGGTGTTGGGTTGACAAATAGGATTTTGCTGACATATTAATTATATGGCTTTTTAAAATTTAGTTTTTGCTTAAATCAAACTTTTTAAATAAAATTAGTCGAGCTTACAAGTTTAAAAAAACATGTTTGATTCAATTTCATTTAATACATTAAAAATGTTTTAATTGTAAACAACAAAGGTGTTGACTAAAGATAGTTTCATGATATAGAAATTAAAAAGAACATTAAAAAATACGAACTACAAGATTATTAAATTAAGCTAATGCCAAAGATAGTGGAGATTGTTGGAGCTTACTATCTTTTTAAATATGTTGAGGTTTGCAAGATATGAATGCATATAGAAAGAAGCTCTAAAAGCTTTTAGTGCTTATCTAAGTTTGGTAAAAGTCTAAATTACTCTAATTTTGATTTTTAAGGTAGAAGTAAAGGGAATTTTCAAGTTATGGGAGGTGAATTCTTATGAAATTAATGTGATGGAAGACCTAATTGGAAATTTTCAAAAAATATAGGAAGTGAATTTCCTAAATAAAGGACATTGTTATGCTAAGAATTTGAAAATAAATAGAGGATGGCATGAAAATTAGACTTAGTAAAATTGTAATAAAATACAAGAGTGAAGTGTAAACAAGAAATGAAAATGACAATTTCCTGAATAAGGAATGAAAAGGAGGATAGGATCGTACTAAGACAATAGTTGGCAAATACTATGGTGAACCAATAAGAAGCAAGCAAGGACATGAGTTGGCAAGTAATATTTTTGAGCTAATAAGGAGCAATCTAGACCATAAGTTGGCAAAATAGTACTGATGTGGCATACGAGATCCAACAGATAGAAAAATTAATGAGAAAAGAGCTAATAGAATTAAATGTTTAGGAAAAGCAGTGGGAGAAAACCAAGTAAGCAAAAAAACCAAAAAAAAAGGATAATGGGAAACAAACATTCTTGGTGACACCAATTTATGGAATTTAAAGGTGCTCATTATTTTTCACTTCACACATTCCCCATTATGTGGGAAAATTTCCAAACTTGAAATAAAAAAGAAAAAGAGAAAGTGAGCTTTTGGTTATTTGTATTTTCTGCTTAAGAAGTAGCTTTTTTTTTCTTTTTTCTTTTTACATTTTTTATGTCATAAGTATCCTTCATTCTCTTACTTTTATAAATTTTTTTGAAAAGGTTTTTTAAAAAAAAAACAAAAGATTTTTGTTTTGAAAAGGTTTGGAATTTTTTTGCCTTTTCCAATTTACTTGCTTTAAAATGTAGTTCGTGTGTACATGTTTGCATCTTTGTGTGCCTTGCCAAATGTCTATTGTGGTGCATGCTCTATGAAAAGAATTTTGTTTTGCAATGGATTGTGGGTACAAAAGGGTTATAAGCTTAAGGATCCTAAAATGTTTTATGATTTTGAGTGATTAGTTAAGCAAGATTAGTAGTCCACAAGGCCAGTCATTTTGTCACTTTAAAAATGATTTTTGAAAAGTTTTCTCGATTTCCTTTTGATCTAGATTAACTCAATAATCTATGATTAATATGATTTTTTTTTTCAAAATAATGGTACATTAAACAAGTACGGGATGGTATATAAGTATGGGCAAAATATATTATGTTAAAAAAAACTGTTTCTTTCAACTAATAAACTTGAATGGCAAAACCTATCTACTATTTTTAGACAAAAAAAAAAAAAACTTGTTTTGACCTCTTTGAACACACCTTTAAGTATCTTTTAGCAAGATTAAGCCTTTAATATTTCAAAATATTGCATTTAATGTTTAAAATCAAAAACAATTTTTTAAGCCCTTAAACTTGTATAATTGAACCTATTTATTCATTTCTATATATAAAAAAAACTTCTTGTTTTAAGTGTGCTAATCCTCCTTAATCGAACCTTTAAGCATCATTTAGCATGATCAAGCTTTTAGTTTTTCACAATATGGCATTTGGTAATCAAAACCAAAAACTTTTTTTCAACCCCCAATTTTGCATGGCCAACAATCAAAGCTTGTTTAGGTGTCATTAAACCTTGGCTAAAGCCCTTAAACATCATTTAGTGAGATCAAGCTTTTTAGCCTTCCAAAATGTTGCATTTTAACCTTGGTTGAACCATGAGCCAAACTTTTAGGGTACCATCATTCTTTGTTTGAACTCGCTTAAAACATTAGTAAAAAACCAAAACTTTTCATTTGGTTTATGAAACATCAAGTCATGATGATGTAGGTTATTCAAACATCCTTCTCATAGTACTTGAATACCCTAGTTTCAAGTAGCCTAAAGTTGCTATGGGATATATGAATACCCTGTGTTATGGTACTCGAATATCTCTTCGATTTTAAGCAAAAAATCTGTGCCCAAACTATTTTTAAAGTTCAATCAAGTTTCCTCTAAAGAATTCAGATGTTCTCAAAATAAATAGAGGAATTTATTCCTAAAATGATTTTTTTAATAGTTTTTTATTCTCCTTTGTGTTTCAAATTTGTGTTATTTGTACAATATTTAATTATGATGTTATGTGGTACTAGCTTGACTTACCTTTGTTCTAATAAATAGATATTGCATTAAAGTATAGTAAACAAGTCTTAGTTGTATTCATGAAAATTGGATTTAATTTTCAAAAAAAGGGGTAATGTTCTTGAGTTAAACATTTTTCTGAGTCTTTTCCCAAGCTGTTGGTGAGGATCTTCAAAAATTACCATTAACATGAAATATCCTTTTCAAACAATGATTCAAACATTTATTTTTTAAAAGAAAAGTTCAATATTCCTCTGAACTAGCAGAGAGTACAGAGGCTTTTGTAATTAAAGAGGTTTTAAGTCATTTTCAATTAGGAAAAATACTTTTTTTATTTTAAGGAATTGTTTTTTAAATACTGAAACTAAAACTAACCAACGTTAAGACTATAGATAAGACTTAGTTAATAGGTATTGATTTATAAGCATTGTAAAGGGTGTTCTAACCTTCCCTATTTGTAACCAACTCCCAAACTCACACTAGTTTTCTCCATTTCTCACGACCCAAAAAAATTATCTTTTTCAAAAGATTTAATAAATTTTAATTTTTTTACAAAAAGATGGCATTTTATGTGTGATCAATTAAACCCAGCCAAAAATGATTGGTGGTGACTCCTAAGCTCTGCAATTTTATAATGATCATGCTGTAAATGTAAACCTTGCAAGCCAATTGTTGTGGCTTGTAAGGCATTATCACTTAGTGATTTCATGTAATCAAGCATTATATAAATATAATGTTACCTTTCTTCATCTATAAGATTTAATTATATAATTGTTATAAATATCGTATGTAGATAAAGCCTATGAAACTTCATTAGCCTTGCAAGGGAATTGTAAATAGTTATAATTATGAGATTCCTATGCATCAAAGTTGTATTTTGAAAACATTCTTGGTCATTGTATTATGAAGAGATGGCATTGACAATGCACAAAAACTGGCATATGCAAGCCTCCATGTATAGGATGTATGCATTGATCTCATATATTGCAGTATAAAGATACTTAGGGACATTATATGGGTGTTTATTATGTAACAATTTCACTATACATGAGTCATTATAAGAGTTCCATTTGGTATTTCACTCAAGTGTCTATGGAAATACTCTTATGTGTCAATAGTGTAAGTGATCGTTAGATTATGACACCAGGTCATCTTATATGAAGAGTGTCATACTTTGATTCTATCAAGAGCGAGTCCATAATAGATAGATGCTTATGGTAGGGTGGTTTTGGGTATATTATGAATCAAACAGTAGGTGAATGAGTGGTCTAGAGAAGATTCATGGCCCCAAGTGATATAAGGGGACATATCTCACATATACCTAACCTGTGTTAACTCAAAGTCCATAGCTAAAGCAATATTGATTATGGAGTTAATACATTAGGGTTGAATGCTTATATGGAATGAGCTAAGAGTAGACATGGAACTATACTCTTGCTAGTTCCAAGATATATGATGAAAGTATATTTATTACACTGAGATACTGAACACTAAAGGGCTTGTAAAAACCATCTTGACACTTCATGCATGTTGAGCGGCCATAATGCATTGCTAGATGCAAATCTTGGTTTATAAATTTAAAATGTTCTTAATTTGGCTATTTTATATTTATTGCCAGTATAATGGGGACCTAATGGGTCACACATATAAAGGTGATTAGTAGAAATTAAATTAAGATTGGGCTAATATGTCTAATACGAGTAAATGTTACTTAGGCCCAATTTGAATGAGTTCACATAGGCCAAGGGGAAAATTATAATTTCTCAAGAATTAAAATTTTAAACCCTAGATATATTGCCTTATGATTACTTTAGTTGATTTTGCACTTGAAAAATCAGCCAAGAAGCTTACAGTACATGGTTAGCATTTTCTCCCCTAAAATTTTGAAGAGATTGCACAATCTTTGGTTTCTTGAAAGAAAAATCATTTTCTTCTTGTTTTTTTGATTGTTGAATCAAGATCTTCTAGGTGCAAAGGAAGGTTTATTGAAACCTAAGTTGCTAGCATGGCTCTCGGCAATAAAATCTCTTCTTTATTAAAGGTTTTTTGGGTCACCTATGTAGATAACCATTAGAAGCTAGAAGCTTAGACAACTTTGCTTATGACAACCAGGCTTGATGCTTTTGATAATTGAATCATGGAATTGCTGAAAGACTTCTCAAGATTGAGGTATGTTTGAATCTTGAATAGATCTTTATGTTTCTTGATCTTAAAGTTTAGTCAAGATCATGCAAGACAATCATGTTTATAAAGTCTCGGATTATCTTTATTGTCATGTTTCTGCTGCCATTTTTATATGTTATTTATAAAATTTTTGTAATCTGATTACTTCTTGCCTCAAGACTTCCTACAAGTGGTTTCGTGAGCCTCCTTGTATTTATTTGATTAATCTTGTGTTTTAGTTGTTATTGATTAAAAGTTTTGTTATTTTGATGCTATCTTGATCCATTTTTTAATTTAAAAATTAAAAAAATTATATCTTTTTTATTTTTAAATTTTCAGCAAGCTAATTCATGTTTATTATTCAATTTTAATTAATTAAAAATGATTTTTATTAATTAAATTGATATTGGAGTCATCGGTTAACAATTTAGTGTTGGCTAGTGATAGATTGGTTCCGTTTCAATGCTTTGATGGGGCTGATTTTTTGGACAGCCATTGCTGCACCTTTTTTTCCTTATTTTCCACTTGAAAGTTTCATGAAAAGTTTATAATACTTCCTGTAAGAATCAGGTTAAAATCAGAGTTGAAAACATTTCAATTCTAGGCTAAAACTGGTGCATTAGGTGTGCTTGAAGCTTGCAACATCTTGTCTTCTTTCTTGGATCTTGGTGTGGCATTAATGGCAACAAGGAGTTGCTGTAAATTTGCTGTATTTTCAGAGTTTTAGTGGGAGGAAGACAATAACGTTTTAGTTGGAGTAGGATGGCTAAGATAACCATGCATGGGATAAAGTCCTAATTCGACTAGGATTCCTCTAAGATTTGCACCAAACACAGTCCTACTTGGAATATGACTCTTGCAATTTTAATTTTCTTGAGATATAAAATCTGATATGATCAGATTAAATTAAATTAAAATTATAAAATAAATGAAAATGCTTAAAGTTAGCGTGTGTGGCGCAATACACCTTCTTGATAAGTTGATTCCAATTAAAACTCTTACATACTATCAAGCACCTAATTATCCAATTGTATTGTTTTTCTTAAATTCGTAAGATATAAATTGAATAATATAATAAGCATGGAATTAAAATTCAATTAATTTAATTAATTGAAAAATATATTTAATTTAAAACCTATTTGGAATAGGATTTATTCTAATATAATTAGAATAAATGCTAATCATGCAAGAAAATTGTTTTCCTAATTAAATTAAATATGGATCAGTTTTTTAAGCATCAGAAATTGGTAACTTGAATTTAAAACACATGTTTATATATATATATATATTCATAATTGCTGTGGATGTCTGGGATGATTATAGACTAGGCCTAATATGATTGTGGATGTATGGTTGATTGTTTAGGGATGTGTAAATTTTTTAAGTAGGGTCTGCGAACCCTACCTTATTTTTATTTTCTCCGAGGTTGTAAAATTTTTTTCTCACCCAAATCCCCTCGAATGTAACTTGAGGTTTCTTTATTGCTCATGTAATTAGATTATATAAGTGTAGAATCAGGGTTACTTAGGAAAGATCTAATGTAACTTAAAGACAGAGATCCAAGCGAAGATGCCATGAAGCCCAAGAGATTACAAAAACCTTTTGAAGACTTTGTATGTAATCACCTCGAAATTAACCAAGTAATTTCCTTTGATGGCTTAAGGAAATTGCACTAGATAGAAGTCCATAATCATCCAAGTAATATGCATGATAGTAGATTTATTTTATACGATATTATCAATGCTACGCATACAAATATGATGAGGCCTTAATTAAAAGACAAAATAAATAAAACAAAATCTCTCATAAAATATTGAGTCATATGTTTTGCATGATAAAAATGCCTTTCATTATTCATAACAATATACCCAACTTCCAATCGAACGTGATTTGTTAAGTCTCTCAAGGTCCCTTCTGCCCGAATGGCATGAGTTATGAGTAAGGGGTTTTACTTAACTAATGTTGTATGATTTAGATGTATCGCACTTAACCATATGATGTTCAAGGTGATAGTTAGGTGAAATGCATATGATGTATTTAGGCAAAGAGTTACCACCTAACTGATCTAGGAGTTGCATAGAGATGCAATTGGTAAGCTATGTTGCTTACCTAACCAGGCTTGTTGTAATTTGTTGAGTTGCTTAAGGTTGCAACATGTTGAAAGAGATCCTCGCCCACTAGAAACACCTTGAAAAGATTTCTGAATAATTGCAAGGGCTATTATTTCAAAAAATTAGTGGGAGGACCAATAAAGATCTAATACCTTGTCATTATTAGTTTAATACATGAAAAACTGATATACACGCATTTTATACTAGGTTGTTGATAACGCTATTTATATTAACTACATTGTGCCTAAAGTAATTATACTGGTAAGTGAAATTAAGAAGTGTCCTCAATAAAAGAAGGTATTGATTTTTACATGATTAGACTAAACTATTCTACTATTAATACCACCTCTTGGATAATAGATTTAGGATGTGGATCTCACTTATGTAATGACATAAGCTTGTTAAAGAGTAGTAGAAACTTGGGATTTAATGAGGTAATTCTAAGAATGGGCAATGGATCAAAAGTTGAGGCCATTCTCATCGGAATGTGTACCTTAGCATTGCCTACAAGCATGACCATGGAACTAAAAAAAATGTCTTTGTGTTCTAAGATTGTTTAGAAACATCAGCACTATTATCCTAAATGACATGGTCTATGGATAGAAGCCACTACAGAATGGGCTGTATGTATTAGATCTAGATATGCCTCTACTTAATATAGATGTGAAGAAAGCAAAGAGTTATGACCCAAGTAAAACCTATATCTAGTATTGTAGACTTAGTCATATCAATGAGACTCAGATAGCCAAGTTATACAAACAAGGCTGCCTAGACCTATTTAATTATGAATCAAATAGGACATGTGAATGTTGTCTCCTTAGAAATGACTAAGACTCCCCTAATTGATAAACATGAAAAAGCTGTGGATTTATTGGGCTTAATGCATTAAAATATATGTGGACCAATGAATGCAAGGGATAGAAATGGGTATTCTTACTTTATTACCTTTACTAATGATTATTCAAGCTATGAGTATGTGTACTTAATGAATTACAAGTCCAAAGCTTTTGAAAAGTTCAAAGAAAATAGGGTTGAAGTAAAGAAACAAACAGGCAAGAGTATTATAGCTCTTAGATCTGATCGAGGAGGAGAATACTTAAGTCAAGAATTCTTGGATCATCTAACTAAAAATAGGATTCTGTCACAATGGACTCCACCTAGAACTCCACAACATAACAGAATGTTTGAAAGGAGAAATCAAACTTTATTAGACATGGTTTGTTTTATGATGTCTAAGGTTGACCTTCTGATATCCTCTTGTGATATGCCTTAGAAACTATTTCTTATCATCTAAATAAGGTTCCATCCAAATCTATTGATAAGACGCCATAAGAGATATAAAAAGGCAAAAAGCTAAATTTGTCTTACACAAGGATTTAGGGATACACTGCTTATGTAAAGCATGCAGCAACTGATAAGCTTAAAGCAAGATCAGTCAAATGTAAGTTTATGGGGTATTTTAAAGAAACTACTCAATATTGTTTTTATAATCCTAATTACCAAAAGGTGTTCATCTCAAAACATGGGCACTTTCTAGAGAAAGAGTTTCTATTTGAAGGGTTTAATAGAAGTAAAATTAATCTTGAAAAAAGTTCAAGAAGCATAGATAACCATTCCAATGGAACTTAAGCCAACAGTTAAAGCATTAGATACTCAACCTAAAGCTCCAAAGATACAACTTTTCCATTGATTTGGTAGAATTAGCAGGCTCCATAAAGATATAGATTTCTCATGGATCAAGATAACTTGCCTTGTGACATTGAACCTACTAATTTTGAGGAATCAAAGTTTGGCATTGATTTTGATAAGTGGCTAAAAGCCATAAAATCCAAAATAGATGCCATAAAAGTCAACTAAGTATGGACTTTAGTTGACCCACCTAAAAGGATGAAACTTATAGGGTGCGAGTGGGTCTTTAAGAGAAAGAAAGGCATAGATGGCAATGTATAGACATATAAGGCTAAATTGGTGGTAAAAGGTTATAACCAAGTAGAAGGCATTGATTATAAGGAAACATTTTCATCAGTTGCCATGGTAAAATCTATTCAGATTATAGTTGCTTTACATGTATATCATGATTATGAGATATGGCAGATGGATATAAAAACTGCATTCCTTAATAGAAATTTGCAAGAGGAAGTGTACATGACATGACTTGATGGTTTTACGTCTAAGTCAAATCTAAATCAGGTATATAGATTGAAAAAGTCCATAAATAGGCTGAAGTAAGCTTCGCAAAGTTGGAACATCAAATTTGATGAAGTAATTAAAGAATTTAGCTTTATAAAGAATCTTGATGATCCATGTCTCTACAAAAAGATGAATAGGCAAGCCATTGTTTTCCTAGTGCTATATGTTGACAACATATTGCTCATAGGAAACGACATACCAATTGTGTAAGCAATTAAGGTCTGGTTGTCCAAACAATTCTCCATGAAGGATTTAGGTGAAATAGCTTACATTCTAGGGATTAAGATCTAGATAGATCAAAAATCTTGCTTAGCTTATCGTAATCCACTTACAAAGGTAAGATGCTAAAGAAGTTTAGCATGGAAAACTCTAAGAGAAGAAACCTAC
The DNA here is from genome assembly GCA_038382065.1 of Adansonia grandidieri. NCBI lineage: Eukaryota > Viridiplantae > Streptophyta > Magnoliopsida > Malvales > Malvaceae > Adansonia > Adansonia grandidieri. The sequence goes on along the minus strand of JBBYHK010000023.1, from coordinate 826,926 downwards.
CTATGGTACATGGCATGTATTACTCGAAACAAATGTGTCCTACAACATCAGATGAAAGGACATGGATGGATGAGATCCCATATGCCACAATAATTGGTTTCGTTATGTATGTTATGCTATGTACAAGACTAGATATACTCTAAATATCACGAACAAATACTAAAGTGACCCAAGTGAAAGTCACTGATCACTATAAAGAATATCCTTAAATACTTGTGAAGGACTAAGGATATATGTTTGGTATATAGAGGGGCTGAACTGTGTGTAAGCTGTTATACTGATGCTACCTTCCAATTCGATTAGGATGATAGCAAATCATAAAGCAATTTTGTATGTATCCTTAACGGTGTTACAGTCTATTGGAAAAGTTTCAAATAAACTACAACTACAGACTCAATAATTAAAGCCGAATATATCTCTACGTGTAAGGTTGTGAAAGAAGCAGTCTAGATGAAGAAGTTTATCATTGACTTAGTGTAATTCCAAGCATTGTTGATCCACCACTTTACTGTAATAACAATAAAGCCATAGCGTAATCTACGGAATGATGGTCTTATCACAAATCTAAAGACATACTATGATGATATCACGTCGGTAGAGATATTATAAAGAGACATAATGTTAGTATGAAATGAGTAACCACTGAGGAAACTTCACTGATCATTTCACTACAGTTCTATCCCAACATAAACATGATTGTCATATGGAAAGTATAGGACTTAGACATATTGGCAATTGGCTTTAATGTTAGTAAGAGATTGTTAGTGTAAGTCTTGTAAGCTAGTTGTTATGGCTTATAAGGCATTATCATTTAGTGCTTTCATGTAATCAAACATTATATTTATTTAATTTTATAAAGGTATTTCTTTATCGATAAGATTTAATTGTATAATTGTTATAAATATCTTATGTAGACAAAACCCGTGAAACATATTACCCTTGCAAGGGAATTGTAAAGAGTTACAATTATGAGATCCTTATACATTAAAGTCATGTTTCAAAAACTGCTCCTAGTCATCATATTCAAGACAAGGCATTAATGAACAAAGACTACTATATGTAAGCCTCCATGCATAGGATGCATGTAATTTGTCTCATAAGTTAAAGTATAGAGATACATGGGGGCATCATATTGGTGCTTATTATGGTAACAAGTTCACTGAAATGATTCGCTATAAGAGTTTCACTTGGTATTTCACTCAAGTGTCTAGGAAAATACTCCCATGTGTTAGTAGTATAAGTGATCGTTAGACTTGTGATGCTAGGTCATCTCATATAAGAAGTGTTATGCTCTGATTCCATCATGAAACAAGTCCAAAATAGATGGATGCTTATAGCAAGGTAGTTTTGGGTATGGCATGAATCGTATGGTAGGTGAATGATTGGTCCAGATAGGATTCATGACCCAAAGTGATATAAGAGAACATATCTCACATATACCTTGCCTATGTTAACTCAAAGTCCTTGGCCAAGGTAATATTGATTATAAAGTTAACACATAGAGTTTGTATACTAATATGGAATAAGCTAAGAGTAGAAACTGAACCATGCTTTTACTAATTCTAAAATCTAAGATGAAAGGATATTTAATACATTGAGATATTAAGCATTGAAGGGCCTGTCAAAACTATTTTGACACTTCCTACATGTTGGATAGCCGTGATACATTGCTAGATGCCTATCTTGGTTTATAGATATAAAATATTTTTAATTGGGCTATTTTATATTTATTACCAATATGATGGGGGATTAATGGGTCACATAAAAGGGTGATTAATAGAAATTAAATTGAACTAGTCTAATATGTCTAATAGAAGTAATGGTTATTTAGGCCCAATTTGAATGAGTTCACATGGGCCAGGGGTAAAATTATAAGTTTTTCAAAATTGATATTGTAAACCCTAGATATTTTCCTTATGATTGTCATCCCATAAAGTTTATTTTGCACTTGAAAAATTGGCCAAGGAAGCTTAGAACACGTAGTTAGCATTTCTCTCTAAAACTCTATAGAGATTGTGTAATCTTTGGTTTCTTGGAAGAAAAATCATTTTCTTCTTGGTTCTTTAATGTTGAATCAAGATCTTCTAAGTGCAAAGGAAGGTTTACTAAAACCTAAGTTGCTAGAATGGCTCATGCAACATATTCTTTTCCTTATTGAAGGTTTTTTGGGTCACTTGTATGGATAACCATCAAAGGCTGGATGCTTGGACAACTATGGTTTATGATAACTTGGCTTGGTGTTTTTTATAATTGGGTCATTGAATTGCTGAAAGACTTCTCAAGATGAGGTATGTTTGAATCTTGAATAAATCTTTAGGTTTGTTGATCTTAAAAAGTAGTTAAGAGCATGCAAGATTATCCTTTTTATGGAGTCTTGGATTATCTTTATTGTTATGTTTCCACTGCCATGTTGATATCTTATTTATAAATTTTTGTAATTTGATTACTTGCTGCCTTGAGACTTTCTTCACGTGTTCCTCTCACTCAAACCACTACACATAGATACATATTTATTGAAAAAGTCGAGGGAGTGATTTATTGCCAAAGTTAAGACATGATTTTCACTATTTGAGCGTCTGATCTCTTGCTTAGATTTGCATAAAAGTTTATGTTAATGTGAATTGTAATTATACTTAGAAGCCTAGATTTGTTTAATTCTCTCTCGAGGTGAAATCCTAGACAATACTTAGCTAGTGAAATAATTTAGGTCATCTTTAGATTATTTGGACCTTTCTAGCCTACCTATGTACGTTGATATACTTAGCATACTCCCTTTGGGCATAATTGATATACATCTTTTTTTATTGCCCTATCTTTTAGTCCAATTAAGAAAAACCATGATTGACCTTTACTGCATTAGCATGCGCATAATGTTGGTACAAGAGATTTATGAACTATGTTTGGATTAGGTGTGATGTTGATGTTCAATTAGAAGAAAAAGAAAATGAAAAAAATTAAAAAAATTAAAAAGATGAATAAAAAGAAAGAAATAAAGCGGTGAAAAAGAAAATTGCAAGGAAAAAAGGTATATGACTTAAAAGTGATGTGAATAGGTCTTTGAAGATCCTAAACAATGTAAAGTATCAAAGGGTTATAAATCGAAATATATTTATATCTTATCTTAGTAATTAAACCTTACCTTTACATCTAAGGGTGACTTAAAAGTAATGTGAATTGGCCTTTCATTATAAGCTTAATAAAACTTTACATGGTATTTGTTGAAGTTTTAGTCTATCTTATCTTAGTAATTATACCTTACCTTTACATCTAAGGGTGACTTAAAAGTAATGTGAATTGGCCTTTCATTATAAGCTTAATAAAACTTTACA
>JBBYHK010000023.1:809986-823497 GCA_038382065.1 Adansonia grandidieri | reverse complement strand
TGGTATTTGTTGAAGTGTTAGTCTACATTAATAGAGAGTAAGAGATAAAAAGCAAACATATGAGAATCTAGTGGTAATTTGTATTTTGCATGAGCACAAACATATTTAGATTACATGTAATGATTTGTACAGAGTATACACATACACACCGAAAATCTATTCAAGCATGGGGCTTATGATTAAGTTGAAGCACGAATTTAAAAGATGTTTGCGTTCTATCTTGAGTTAGGATTTTGAAATAACTTCCGAAGAAATTTGAGGAATCATTATTTGAATACATTTCTCTAGCTTTGTTTTGTTTCATTTTGTTATTTTTTTTAAAGACTAGTAAAATCTTAAGTTTGAGAGTGTAATAACTATATGAAATATATCTATTTAGTCACATTGCATGCATTAAAGTTAGCAAATCTTGGAAGCTTTATTTAGATTTTATTATTTAGTTATTTTTAAATTAGGTTTTGTTATGATTAAGTAGGCCCAAAGCTCGAAAGAGTTTTCAAGATACAATTAAACAATAAAGAAGCAAAGTGGCACTAATCCAATGACTTTCCAAAATAAACTAGTTATGTTACTTGCTTTTGAAGTTTCTTTTTCCTTTTTTTGGGCACTTTACAAATAGAATTTTTTAGGATTTAAGTTAGACTTTTAAAAATTAAGTCATTTTAAGAGGAATACAGCCACCACAATTTGCAAGAAGGTAAGAGAGATTTTGGAGAAGCTTAAAGACTAAAGACATAACAAATTTTTGTTCTCTTTTCCCTTACACTTTTTATCTTTTTGTAATATTTATTATAGTAAAACTCCTTTATTTTATGTTTTTATCAGTTATCATAAATTAAATTAGATTTTCTGGGGTTGGAATTAAACTTAACATGCAATTTGGATTATTTCATTTTAGATTTTAATGATATTTGAGTTATTTATTTAATCATTTGCTTATTGCATCTAATTTTCACTAATAAGATTGATTAGGTAAACCTTATTTTGAAATTGGAAAAAAGAGTTTTTTGTTTAGACATGAATTAAATAACATGTTTTCTAGATTCATTTATTATGATGAATTAATTTGCATGTGAGATAAAAATATAAATACATGTCATGTGTAATAAATTTAGAGTTTAAGCTTAATGAATTTCTCTTTAATTCAATTCTTATAAGAATATAAGGAATTGGTTAAAAGGGAGATATTTATAAAACCATTGAAGATATTTATAAATAAATTAGAATTATAAGTTAACAACTAATTATCATTAGTTAAGAGATTATAAGAGTTCAAATGAAGTGTTGAGGAAAATTTTGATCCTAGGTTTTTCTCATTGATTAATTAAAACTATTATTTTCTTTGCTATTTTAGTTTACTTTTAGTTTGCAACTTTTAATCATTTGTTTAGATAAGATTAGGTTATTTTAATTTTAGTTATTAGCAATTTTAGTATAATTCCTCTTGAGAATGATATTCTACTTATTGTTATTTTACTTATTACGATACATGTCCTTGCCTGATAAATCTGGCAACAACGCAAGTGTAGGCTTATGATATGAATATACATGTGTAAGACTTTAGAAGGAACATATAAACTTTTTGACCATTTTGTTTAGAAATCATAGGAATATACCTTTAGTTAAATAAATAAACAAATGAAAAGAATAACGAGTTAATAAAACAATTATATAAACATTAAAAGCATCAAATAAAAAATTCATTTATTAGGACCGAAGACAACATAAGCATAATCACTAGCATGACTCTAAAAAATCTCTATTGGAGCCCTTAAACTCTCATAATATGTTAATCCAATGATTCAATAACTAAATGTAAAATAAAGTTGCTGCTAATATTTTTTTGTTAGGTTTGATTGGCTACCTAAATGAATTTATCATCTTTAAAAAAAAATCTTAAGCTTGATTAGGGCTTCTTAAAATAATAAGTTTTGGTCTATAACTTCAAAACTAAGTTTGAGAGTACAATTTTGTGTAATAAAAGATAAGCACTTCATAGGTGCAATTCAAAGGATAATATCAAATAAACTTATGTTAGTTTAAAATGATATTAAATGAATGATCTTTCATACTTTATTATTTATTAAGTATTGAAATTTTCCTTGGTTTTTTCATCAACCTAGTGGAATTTTAAAAGAAATTTTCTCATTTCAACAATATTAAAAAGAAACTAAAATTTTTGAGACTCAATCCTTGAATTTGTTTTAATGTTTTATTATTATTATTTCCTTTTTTATTCTTTTTATATATTTGAAAATAAGTATCAATATCGAAATTGTTTACAAACTCACCATCAAGCTAGTGGAATTTAAAAATTTTCTTACCTAGAAATTTGTTAAAAAATTGTTTAATTATAATTCATTTAAAATTCCATCATTAAAGAGATCTTTATTTAAAGATATTATTTAAGGAAATAATTAGTTTTATAAAATTTGACTTGCTCAAAATTATATATTTTTTTTATTTTTAATAAAAAATCAAAAGTATCAAATATTAAAGTGACATCCTAAAAAATAAAAAAAATATAAAACAAATGAATCAATAAATACAAAATTAATAAAAGAAATATGAAAATAAAAATAAAAAATGAGATAGATTTGGTTTGGATCAAGCCCATGCATGAGTCAACAGTCAAATCCTTGACTTGCAACACATTTTTGAAATTGCTTAAAATAAAAAAATTTATTTTTTTCTTTTATTTTCACAAAATCTTTCTTTCTCTACCATCACTTTACCTTTAGAAAATCTTTAGTTGTTATGATCAACTAGAAAACCTAGATTTAATGTAATCTTCAAAGTTCACCAAAAATTTTAAATTGAAATTTTTGGTGCAAAAATAATCATCTAAACAAAAAATTGAACCTAGATTTTGGCCGTATAGAAATCTTCAAAATTTGTTGAAAAATTTAAAATGTGAATTTTTCAATGTTGAAAAATTCATTCGAACCCAAAAAGCTTTTTTTTATTATAGAATCCTTTTTTAGCTCGAATTTTGAAATCTTAAATATATATATATATATAAAGTTTAAATGTAAAATATATAGTTTGGACAAGTTAGATCTTTTATTGAACGTATGGTCCAATACAAATTAACAAATTAAAGATTCAAATATGAATAAAAAAAATAAACTAGAGTTTAAAAGGTATTTAAGACTTCAAAAACATTTTAATAACCCAAAAAAACTATCTTAACATCGAAAAGTAACGTCACGCTTGGTTGATGTTGGTAATTATTGTTTTTTATGTAATAAGTGTTAAAATTATTAATGAATTAGTTTATAACTCATGCGATGCACAAATTAATTTTATTTATTTAAATTTGTATATGTACATACGTTAAGTATTATTTTCAAATTGACGTTAAAGTATTTAATGTTTAACATATATAAATTGTGTATAGCCATCAAAATTTTAATCAAATTTCAATCAAATTTATTCAATTGTATTTATATACATATACAAAATATATATTCAAAATCTGATTTTGAATCAAATCTATTTTGTTTACTTGTTTTGAATTTAAGTTATTGATAGATTATCAATTTTTTTATTTTTATATACATTTTTTGTATTGTCAAATATACTTAAAAATTATGTAAAATTTTAATACCATATCAAAATTAGATTCTATAAAAAATACTATTTCTTTGCTAATGTTTTTCCTACAAAACAATTGAATAAAAATTAAGTCATAAAAACAATGCACATTAGTTGTCATGAATGGGCTCAAATTATTCTTAACACATAAAAAAGGATTAAAATATAGTCTTTTAAATATATATAGATCATTTAATGATAAATATCTTTCTTGGTATTTTTTTTTTTGTAATTTTGACTAAATTTTTGTGACAAAAAATAAAAATTAATTGGTGAATATTTATCAAAAGAAAATGTAAATGGAAAAATAATTAAAAAACCACACATTTCAAACGAAAGTTTCAAATTAAAACAAAAAAATTACATAACACTACTATTTATAGGCTTATTGGATGCCAATAAATAAGATGTGTAAATAATTTTAAATTAATTACTTTTTTTATTTTAAAAGAAATATAATAAGTGATATGTGTATTTTTAATTAAAAAATCAAATAAGATAATAAGAAAATTTATCAAAGTAAAAATTAAGATTTTTAAATTTTAAAAAATATAATATTCTCAAATAAAAACAATTCTTTAAATTTCAAGTTTTTGTTAAAACTTAATCTTGATTTTAGATAAGTGATTTTATCTATTATTGTTTAATCTTGATTTTAAATGAATAAAAATATCAAAAAATTGATAACAGATAACATAGAAATATTTAATTTGAAAATTTTTAAATTTTGATTTTTGATGGATAATTTTATCTATTACTTCTTAATCCGATTCTAGATGGATAAAAAAATCAAAAGATTAATAAGAGATCATCTAAAAAGATTTAATTTACAATTTTTTGAATTTTGAATAATGATATATTTAATTTTAAAAAATATAATCTTTAACTACAATATTAATCAAAATAAAAAGTTTAAATTAATTAATATGATGATTTAATCCAGTATTTTAGATATTACAATATTAATTAGAACTAAAATTATCTTACGTGTCATCAAAAGAAAATATCAATGTAAGCTATCATGTCAGCGGTACTTATCAAGTAAGCTTGTATCTTATTTTATTATATTAATATGATATGATTATGTATTTGTTAATTAAATAATAGAAGAATAATACGTAAAATAGTGTAATAGATAATTTATGAAAGGTAAAAAATTCTAGGAAAAGAATATAGTAGTTTGATTTCAGCATTATAAGTTATTGTCTAAAACGATATAACCAATCATATATTTGCATTCACATTTCACAAAAAGTTACGAAATAGTTACTAATCATTTTCTTTTATTAACTAATGCTCATATTTTTCATAAAATATTGTTAACAATTCGATTGAAAGCAAAATGATCTCTAAGCTTTTAAGTTATTCTTATCAGATTTTTTTTTCCATCCTACTAAGAAAACTTTGTTATGCTTGCTGTATGTGTAATTAATAGTCCATTTTCTTGTTGTACAGGAACTACCAGAAGCAATGATTCAAATGTTTTGGCAAATATTTTCAAGTAATTGATATTGGGACGTGTTGTGTTTAATAGGAAAATTAATGAAACCTGGTGGAATTGCATAATGAGTTCAAAGAATAATAATACATGAAAAAGGTTTACTAGCAAAAATGATACATTCACAGCTAAAGGGATCATCATGTATTCAAATTGTGGGTGTATTGTTACTTGCCTTTTCCCAATACGCCCCACCTAAGAAAAATAAAAGTAAAGTATCCCTTGATTGGGATTTTAGATGTGATAAGGTGAGAAATGAGTGTTTCTCATTTTTTAGGATGGGGAAGTTCTTTAGACGAATCACTCATCCAACTAAACTTTGAAGGCTACCACAAAGTGGCCAAAAGCTTGGAGTCGCAATTGATAATTTAGGCTAGGTATTATGGACATCGACTTAAAATCGATATCTCGAGTTACGAAACTTAAAGATTTGATTTTCAATCTAATCTGGAAGTTAGTTATGCATGAGCATCTTCATGACACTCTAAATTGGTAGCATCTAGCCATAAGCTATCTCGGTTTTAATTTTTTCAATTTTTACATAATCATTAGTAGCATATAATCCCTTTTATGATGCATTTTTTGAAATAGAAAATCTAGGTTTTGCACAATAAATTTGAACATCTCTATGTGACCCGAGAAGAAAGAAACATAGATGTTTTAATAAAATAATTTCTAGATTTTTAATTTGAAAAGGATACCCCAAGTGCAGCGCTAAAGAGTACTGACATAGAATATTGCCTCAAGTTTTTAGGAAATTTAATTGTTTTTTTAAATATGAATACAAAATTATCATCGACTAAAGAAACATTTCAGTAAAGCATAAAGAAATATAATGAATATTGAGGAAAAATAGAACACAAAAAGTAAAAAAAAAAAAAGAAGAGAGATGGTTGGGATATATCTCGTAATTGTCGTCGATTATACGAAAATAACCAAATTAACAATTTTGAGACAGGTTTGGACTCGTTAATAGCTTAAGGCATGAAAACCAAGGTTCTGGTTGAAAAATTTGAGGAGAAATGAGAAAGAGAAAAATTGATTTTTTATGAAATTTTGAGAAACAAGGCAAGATGACCCACAGAGATGAAAATTTTGGTAAATTTTGGATATTTTTGGTAAATATGTAGCTATAAATTAAAATGGATAATTCAAATAAAAGGATGAAATAATTTTTATGAGATTGTTTGGACTTTAATTTGAGCCTAGCAGCACCAATATATGACTCAAAAATCTATTAAGGGATAGCATTATGTTGTTTGCTTTCCTAAATTTATTTTAGACTAATCCAAAGGCTCTAAGTGGAAAATGAGATACAATTAGAAATGTGACTCGATAAAGATTAATATAAAATATTCAAAAAAATCTCAAAAATTACCTTCTAGTAGGAAATAATTTTTAAAATTAGGTTTAGTTCAGCACTAACAGTATGTGTAAAGGGGAAGAGGCAATAAACTTTAAAAAATCATCTCAAACTTGTTCAGAATTGTTAAATCGTAAAAGACACCTTTTTAGAAAAGGAATTTCATTTAGTTTTCAAGAAAAATATTTAAAAATTCTAAAAAAATCATTTAGTGGGTTGAAATGGCTAAAAAAAATGTTGATTGCTAATTCTAAGGGTGCCAAATAGCAAATATTCAAAAAATCATAACTCTCTCATTTGAACACATCTAGGGACAAATTAGATACCATCAAAATGATAATTTGGTGCCCTTTATGGGAAAATACCAAAAATTTTTGAAAAAATCATTTATGGTTCAAAAATAATTTTTCTACTTGGATTTTTTAGATTTAGCTATCCTAGTCATGTATTGAGGTCCTAGACATGTGAATGGCTGTCATTCGGGGTCCATGACAGTAGAATTCTGGATCTATTTGAAATCTCGAAGAGTTGGGCTAGTGACTAATTCGTTATTCATGCCATTTGGTTAACAACATCAAGACTCACAATAAGACCTTTCAACATACACTTTGACGTAAAATCTCTTTGGGTTATAAAACAAGCTGGAAAACATAGTGGATTTTGCCTTGTTATGCCTTGAATCCAAATATAACTAGCTTGCTATTACTTCAAGATCAATGCTCTAATAATAGACCAATATCAATCCCATTCTTTGGGTTAATATTAGTCTAACTTTAGATTAGTTCACAAAATCAAATTTGAGCACAAAAACAAGGATACTTTTCTTACAGACATGTTATGAACTCAATAAGCAAACAAGGCATCAATCATTGAAGGCATACTTGAGCATTAAAAATATGGCATTTAAATAAATAAATCAAAGTCAAAATGCTAATGATGGCATAGATGACATGAATATGCAAAATACACAAGTAATAGCATAAATCATGTTATGAAAATGTCAAGGCAAATACAAAATCAACAAAAGAATGATTGGCCAAATATACTAGCATAACATGAAGAAACATGTCTTGGCAAAACTTAAAAATGGTATTATGTTTGCAAATACTAAAAAACATGGAAACACATGGTCATGTTCACACAAATAAGCTCATGTCATTCCATGCTTTAATGTAACCCATAGGTTAGAAAGCCAGATGCAAATAGCATGGAATTCTTAGAAATGACATGATTAGAGAAAAGATTTCACTAATAAAAGAAAAATAATGAAAATATACCTTCAAGCTTTTATCTTTTCCTTGCCTTTTTCCTTGTTATGCCACCACCATTTTTTTTTCATCTGCCTTGCTTGTTCTTTTTCAAAATGAGGTCTCATGAAGGTGTAGAATGAATGAAATTTTGGTGGCTTTACACTAATGGTGTTGTGAATAGTGAGGTGATATGATGGCTATGATGGAATGAGCTAAGCATTATCTTGGGAAGCTTGAGAATGAAAATGAATTTGGTGGCTGAGCATTTTTTTTTTTTTTGCTTGTTACAACTAAAAAAGGAATTTAGGAGTGGGGTTAATGTCCCTCTAAAAGCCAAAACTTTGGCTTTATAATGCCTTGGTCGACCGAGGCTTAAACCTTAAAGGAATGATATTCTTAATTTTTTATGGCCAATATGATGAGTCATGGTGCACTAAAATGTGCTTTTAAGTTTTAATTGGTCATAGTGCTATACTTTAGTATTAAATGGCCATGAATTGCCAAGACTATCTTTTTAAAAATCTAATTTTGCCTTAAAATGTCCCATTATCTAACTGATTGGGCCTTAAAAAATTTTCATTAACCAACTCAATGGTCCAAAATTATTAAATAAATGAACTTACGGACCAAAATAATTTTAATAAAGCCTGGCATGAATTCAAAATATTTAAAAAATTGGCCTAACATAATTAACTAAAATAGGCCTTAAATAAATTATTTAAATACGTACATGGGTCCTATTTTATCTAATATATATTTTTTATAAAACTTGACCCTAAATTAAATAATTAATGAATGATAGGAGCGAGATCCAAGTTTGGATGTTTATCCTTAATGATGCCCCAAATGCTTACATGAAAGCCCAAATAAAATTAGGTATTGATTGTTTCGGCATCCAAACCAATAATCTCAAGAGATTTCTTATGCTTAATGGTTGATGAACTAGTCTCATTTGCTTTGTTTGCAGTGCCTAGTGTTAAGAAAAATATTAAATCAAAATATTTCAATTATAATTAATAATTATATAAAAGTGGTAGCATGACTCACATTTTCTTTAGACTATGTCTTATGTTATCAACAATGTTACATATCTGCTATAAACGTTAACATCAAAAGTTTTCTTATGATAATAGCTAAAAGTAACAAAGTCTTCACATTGAATATCATGGTTTCGAACAAATTTTGACCACTCATTAGTAACATACAGCTTTTACTTTTTAATAACTTTTTATGTTTTGTTTTTCCATTAGTCCTCTGACCCAAACAATTAGAAGACTTTCACATTCATTCTTTGATGAAGTATGGTGGGAACTTCTGTGATAAAGATATGAGCTTATTTCAAACAGTGAGTAATCAACAATGGAATGAAATAAGTAAAAAAGCAATTCCAAATATAATCTATAAGCCAAAAACTATTGCAATAATATTTCAAAAATAAATATTGCAAATTGAAAATAGTGATTAGAAATAATTGTGAAGTGATTGAATTTAAAAACTTCATTTATGGTTTTTGGTAATTTATTTTAGATTTTGATATATGCATGGAACATATATATGAGAAATTTTAAGACTAAATATAAATATATAAAGTTGAATCAATCCATTATAAAAAAGAGGGGCAAACAATTGATTTTTGGGTTGATATGTAAAACATGGGTTTAGATTTTTGACGTAACTCTTTATACATTCAAGTTAATTAGAAAGCAAAAATCTAACAAATTTATTTATTTCATGGTAGATAGATTATATGCTTTCTTAATAAGTCATTATTTGCTAGGGTTTTCAAATTTCAAATATATAAAATGCAAAAATAATCATAAAAACGTAAAGGTTGAGTAGTTTTTACCAATATATTTGCATCGATATTTAATAAAATCATGACCTTGAAAAATTAGGATTTGTTGATTTCTTGTTGACATTTTTTTTGTTTCCTCATCTATGACTTCATTTTTTTGTTTAGAGTGGCGGATAAGTGTTAAGGTGGATGGGGTTGAAGGGTAGATAAGATTTGAGAGGATTAAGTTAAAAGCGTAATTTAGTTTCATAAAATCTGAGTTATATTTTTGTATTTGTTAATTGAGTCGAGAATATGGGTTAAGGCTTTAATATTAAGTTAAAATATGTTTTATTAGTTTAATATCATTTTTTTGCCTTTGTGGTAGTTCATGAATAATTAGTTTTTTTTTTGTCAAGATTATAACGATGCTTTAAATTTTTTAAATTAAAGATTATTATTTGTTGGAACATATCAATTTAATGTCATAATGTAATTGTATCAAATTACATGAGTTAAAAATTTTTTATTAATGATAATGTACAAAAATAATTAAGTTTTTAAATTAATTAAGTGATTTAATCTTTATAATCTTTTAATATTTTATTACATAGTTTGAAATGATAGATTAAAAAGTTAAAAATTAATCTTTGGGTTTTTATATTTATTATGTTTATAATAGATACATTTCTTTTTCGAAGAGGTACTTTTTGTATCTATTAAATTGCTAAAAGTTTATAAATAATGAAAAGCAATTGAATGAATATCTTAATAAATAAAAGTAATCTATCAATTTATATATAATTTACGGAGAGCATATTTAACAATATTATGTAGTAAAGTATATAGTAACAATAGTTAATGTCCAAAATTGTATACATATTTTGTTGTCCTCTTGAAATGAAAATAGAATATTTTTAGAACAAATGAATATTGTAACTTTTTGGATAAAAATATTTTTTTATCGAATTCAACAAAAATGTAAAGATGAAGGTAGCAACTTTGAGCTAAAATGTTGTTATATTGAAAAGTGTTTGGTTTGAATAATTCTAACTTCATATTTCTAACAAAAAGTGTTGATTTTGTAGGATCAAGCTCTACAATATTTAGAAAAGGATTGTTGTGGCTTTTTGCATCATATATATCTTGCATTATAGGGCAATAAAAAAATGCAATCAGTTATTTTATTTATATTGTTTGAATAATAAAAATTAAAAAACATTGATCAAAGTAAATAAATGAATAACTTAACATTTATATCTTTACAAAAGTTTTACTTTTTTGTTGGGGATTCTTTTTGCTCCTTTTTTTAATTGGTTTTTAGTGTCAATTTCGGAGCTAGATATTATTCTATATTCAAAACATTAAAGTTATCTCAAAGTTTAAAACATAATAAAAGTAAATGAATAAATAGTTAAAAATGTTTAAAAATATTTACCCAAGTTTCAATGATTTTGCTAGAGGTTTTCTAAGGAATAGATCTTTTTACGATCTGTGTTTGTACTGGTGGAGATGGTTGTTTCTCTTTTTGAATTCATTATTTTAGCTAATTTTGATGTAGTATTTAAAGTTGTAGATTATTAGAGATACATTCAAAGCATTAATATTTTTTCAAAAATAAAAATATTAATGAATGTAGATGAAAGAATAAGTCAAAAATATATAACTAAGTACCTAAGTTATAGCTTTTGCATTGGGGATTATTCAAAATATTAGAACTTAGTATGTGTTTGGGTTAGTGAATATGATTGTTTTGTTCTTGAATTACTTTCTTTTCAGCAAATTTTGATAGAATGCACTTTTGGAACTCTACATCATTATAAATAATTTCAAAGCATTAATGTTTCTTAAAGTTAAAAATAAAAACAAACTAAATGAATCAATAAATTAGGAATGTTTAAATTTTACCCAAGTTTAAGTTTATTTTGTTGGAAATTCTTTAGGAAATTATTTTGGCTAAAAGATGGCTGCTCTCTTCTCCAATTAGATTTTTCTTAGCATATTTTGATACAATGTCAATCATAAAGCTTATATTACTAGAGGTACATTTAAAGCATTAAAGTTTTTCTTAAATTTAAAAATGTAATCATGCTAGATGAATGAATTTGTGAAGAAAATATTTTAAATATTATCCAAAATTTTGCTAAGGATTCTTTAGAGAATAAATATTTCTACATAATTTGTTTGTGATGGTGAAGCTTATTCCTTTGCTTGGATCGATTTGTTTTGATTAGACTTCGATGCAATGGTAGTTTTGGAATTGAACGTTATCATAAATACATACAAAGCATTAAGATTGTCTTCAACATTGTGAGATAAGCCAACTCTAAAAATTACATCTCTTATAATAAGTGTTTCAATGATGATGTTGATAGTGAAAAAGCGTTTTTTGGTTTATGAGGTTTTTTTTTTTAAATCTTTTATAATCTATCATTGCATTTAAAGGCATAAGAGTATTTTAGAAGTTGGTAAAAATATTTTGCCTTTAAAATAAAAAGTGAAAAATCTAAAAATGTTTTTTTTAACTTTATTCCAACCTTTCCTCATAACATGTTTGTGCCTTGCAGAAACAGCATTTATAAATAAGTACACCAAGATCAATCGAAACATATCTTATTTAAAAACAAGAAAAATAGATAATAACATATGTCATAGAGTAAGGACAAAAAAAATTTATTTCAAAGTAGGAATATCAAGAAAGAAACAAAATCGCTTATATTTTTTATTAGATTATTCCTTATAGCTTTTACTATTTCAATATATAATAGAGGATCAGATTTATTACAATATTGGTTTCTAAACTTTGCTATTTGAGTATTTCTATGGAAGCTACATTTGTTCAGAATTATAACTCAAAAGTTCGACAATTAATAACCTGATGCAAGATTAGGATCTTTAAAATTGAAGGCATCAACTATTTGAAATAAGATGCCGTATATAATTTTATAATTTGTTCTCATCCATTGTAACCTTTGTTAAGGATTATTGTCCAAATTTGAAGCAAAATGCTTTCTTGTACTCTAATTAACCAAAGATTGTTAGTTGCAAAAAGCATTTGCAGACATCAACGATGAACAATTAAAATAAATTAATATGCAATATATGCCTTAATTTCTTTTAGCCAATTTTACACAAAGCATTAAGCCCACTGAAGTTTCATTTATTACAACAAATATAGTTATCATTTTAAGATATGCTACCGTTATTCAAACATTGATTCAACTCTAATAAATTGAATGCAAAAGCTATAACCAACATTGGTATGAGAAAACATTTTTGTCTGATATTTTGTTTGAGATTAAATTTTGACAAAACCTTTGATGAAGGAACTAAACCAAAATGGTCAATTCAATCAATTCAATTAGAAATCGATAGGTTTGGCGATTAAATTGCATAGAAATTTTGTAAGTCATTGAGAACCACCAAAAACTAGGGAACTGAAAACTTTAAAAATTAGGGAAAAAACTATTAGAACCGAATTTAAAGTGCCTTTTATTTGTTGAGTTTTTTAACCTAAACCTAATTTTATTTTTGGACTTTTAAACCTTTTTTCTACCTTATTTTTAAATCCATGTTTCTTTAACCCATTTTTACCTAAACTCAGATTCTTTGAAACCAATTTCTTAAACTAGGTTATTTAATCCATTTTTTAACTTAAATTATTTATTTTCATTGTTTAATTTTTTAGATTTTTATATTTTTCCTTTTTTTTTGTTTTTTTTATTTTTCCTTATTTTTCAATAATAGCAAATGACACCATACACTTATACTTCAATATAAGAGTACTTGCAAATTCATATATGGTTCAAAAACATAGCAATTTCAATATCCTAAAAAACGTATAATCATATATTATCATTCAAAACATAGACATCAAGGAACATAGAAAAACATAATATGTAAAAAAGGAATAAAATGTACAATATACTAACCTTAAATAAAGATCATCTGCAAAATGTCCAAGATAAAGCCTAGCAGAAAACATGAATAATAGTTAAAATAGTGGAAGGCAGAAAACCAATAGGACTA
>JBBYHK010000023.1:714104-809886 GCA_038382065.1 Adansonia grandidieri | reverse complement strand
ACCAATAGGACTAAAAATTTATTAAAAATCAAAATAAAATAAGATAAAACTCATAAAAATCTCAATGGAAGCAAAAAAAGTAAAAAGTAAATGCAATTGTAATAACTAGGCATAAATTGCTAGGAAAACATAACACAAATAAAAAATCCACAAAGATATAGCATCAAAAAAAGATATATAACAACATAACATGTAGACGAAGAAAAAGTAGATATCACATTAAACAAAAATAAAGCAAATAAATAACTATCAAGTAGAACATACATCATGAAATCATTATATGAAGAAAAAAATGCAAAAAACAAATAGAGGTAAATCAAAAGAAAACATTAACAACAACAAAATAATCCGAGAACACAAACCACAATAGAGAAAAAAGTCAAACCATCAAGAATCTAGCCCAAGAAAACAAAAATGAAACATTCAGTCAAAGAACAAATGATATAATTAATGATTACAAACAGAACAAGCCTCAAAGGAAGAGAGCTACTAATGGTTGAAGACAAACGAAGAACAAAACCACTAGCAAACAAAAATAACAACAAATTTAGAGAAGATGAGAAAAGAAAAAGGAAAGCAACTTAGAAACATGACAAAAGCATGATACACACCATATCCTGACTAAGTTTACGCCTAATTTACTGGACAAAGAATGATATCCTCCATACCTATCAAACTGCTTCAACCCATTAACCTGAAAACATGAACCAAAGAACCTAGCAAGTAACAAGCAAAGGAAAAAAATTAAAATTTCAAAACTTAATTAAATCTTTTGGTTGGGCAAATAATGCAAAAAAATGACCAAATTGGTTGAGATGAACCAGCGAATGTAATCAATAGATCAAATGAGACAATTTGATGTAAATTGAAAGGAGAAAAATGACCCTAAATTCATTTAAAGGGTTTAAAAATTGAAAATAGCATATAAACATTGAGTGATAGGATGAAAATAACCTTAGAAAATTTTGAAATAACTAAATAGTAAGTGGTTCAAATCTTAAATTCCAATCAAAATTTTAAAAGATCAAAGATCTCAAAACACATTAGAATCCTTTTCAAATTGATTTTAATTTTAAAAAAAAAACTGAATTAAATTTAATTTCAAATTAGCATGAATCCAAACATATAAGATAACTGAATTAAAGTTAAACTTGATTTGATTGAAATAATCTTGAAAAATTTACTTTCAAAGATTTCAAACAGAATCGAATATCTACAGATGCAACTTCTTATATAAGAATAAACTAATGAGTTATCAAAAAAATTTCAAATATAAAATTGTAAGCAAATTTTTTTAAAGGAATAAATTATTTAATAAATTAAAAATAAAAATAATTTGTAACATTACGTGGCACTAAAACAAATAATTACAAATGTGGTGTATATATTGTGATTTAAAAGTTGTCCACTAATAAGGTCACAATTGTGCAGGATTAAATGATACAGTACATAATGTATCTCTTAAATCTTTACACTAAATTATAGTTTTTATTGCATAAAATAGCAAAGATTGCACCTAAAGAGATTACCATCAATTTATAAATTATTGATGCAAAACTCTAATCATATATGATTAAACAAATTACAAAGACTTTACAAAAGATAAAAAAAAAAAAAACCAAATATTGATGAGGAGGTTGATTGCATTGAGATGCAAATAAAATGAGAAACATAAAAAGTGAAAATTAATATCTAACAAGTAAAAGTAAAGATAAAAATTATGATTAAGGAATTCTTTGCTATCTCTAAACAAACAATGAATCAATATCATAATTATCTTCAGTTATCTCTTGAAATTACCAACTGTAAATAGTAAAAAGCTTTGCTACCCCAATCTCTCTTATTTTGTCACTAATTAGAACAAGCTTTTTATTTAATTCTTAACTATTAAATAACCTAGAATAAGCTCTTAAAATTTAATTTAATAGAAGCTTTAATAAAAAAATAGGTTGATCTAAGCAATAAATACACAAGCTTAAATTATTTAAGCTATGTTATGTTTCAAATCACAATAAATAAAAACTTAACCGTAGTCACTAAACACAAACTGCTACTGATGAAAAGAAAGGCAAGACAATTATGAATTAAAATTCTTAATCTAGTAGTAGATAAATATCAAAGGCTATTTAGTGTACGCACCTAAACAAATCAAGATAGGAATTGTAAATAATTTTTATTGAAAAACATAAGCAATTCCAATAGATAATTCATGTCTAGGTCTTTAGTCAAAAAGATTTAATGTGTTTAATAACATATTCATAAGAAAAATCTAATAACAATGAAAGAAAAAGAAAAGAAAAAAGATACTCAATTCTGGTAGCGGGTTATAATCTCCTTCTCTTTCTTATAGTTTCCTCTTTGTTCTCTTTTTTTTCCCCTTTTTATTATCCTTTTTATGTTTTCAGCTTTCTTAATTACGATATTTTTCTCTTTTAAATGCTGAAATTAAGTTTCTATTTGTTGTAGTGGAAAAAGAATCCTAAATAAAGTTAGAAATCTTATTCAAAGTAGAAAATTGGATATAACTTTCATAGCAAATTTGGTTAACCTTATTGCTTAAGCTGTAAGAATATGCTTATCAGTTGAAGTGCAAGAATCAAGCTTTTATCGAAGAATTTTGATTTTTTTTACTCCAAAATCTTCTTTAATTTTATGCTTGTGATATTATAAATTTATTAACATTCTTATTTAAATGTTTTTTATTCATTCTTGACAAGAAATCTGTAATTAAAAAGCAAACATAAGTAACCAAAATAAAAATAGAAAACAAAAATAAATGGAAAGCATATAAAATATGTAATTTATGAATTTATCAAATACCTCCACACTTAGCTTTTGATAATCCTTGAGCAAAACAAAATAAAAACAAAGTATGAAAATTAAATTTTCATTGGAAATCACAGTGGCACTTAGCATATGACACAAGACTTTAAATTCCTAGGTGTTCTTAGTGGACGAGTTTATCTTGGTTAAAGTATCCATGAAGTCCAGTACTACGTAATCTTATGAATTGAATTATACTAAAAATTTGGGCAAATTAATCCCCGTACATTTAAAAATGAAGCAAAATGGTAATGTTAGCAACGAACGTAAATAGAAAATGTTAAAATGCTGATGTGTCACTTAACCCTAGTTAAAATTATGACGTGGTTTATTAAAATAATAATAAATATATTTTTTCCTTAAAAAAACTACATTTGAAAAAAAATGAAAAAAAAAACATTAAAACTAAACATAATTTATAGAAAAAAAAACTTTATCTAAAAGTTTTAAACAATTTGAGTACAACTTTTTTAGTTTTAAAAATAAAACAAAAATTGAATAAAAAAAAGGAACAAACCAATTTACCCAAAATCCATTGTTCATTACCAAATCTAAAATACCTGCCGAATTTGTCCCAAAAATTGAAAATCGAAAACCTTAAAACACTTAAATTCCTAAAACAAACTAAACCTAAATCCCAAAATCATCAAAAAGTAGACTTCACAAAAGTTTATAGAAATGTTGAGAATGGAGGAAAAGAAGGAGCATACAAGAGGTTTATCATTTAATATTTTTCATTGCTTAATCTAGACATGTGAATTGGCTTGGGGTCTACTAAGTTCTTTTTTTATTCTTATAATGGTCCATTAAGGATCTTGTTGTTTGTTTTTTCTTGGATTTATAAGTGTCTTCTTTCATTAACGCTCTATTATTTTTTTCTCAAATTTTGGTTTGCTTAATGATGCTTAAAAATATTATATTTTTATTGTAATGGAATAAAATATTTTTTATTTCACAAACTGTACATGTTTTGTTCCACTTATGACCTGATGTGGATTAAAATATATGCAAATTGTTGCCATAAAATTGGTTGAGAAACACATAGATATTAAATAGTGGAGTTCTTTTCAACAATCTGGCCTCAAGCTAAACCAAAAATTTCTTACATTGTCTACTTGGGTCTAGATTCCATTGTCTTACATTGTCTACGACCACTATGACCACTTAGCCTATAAGCAATCATTAAATGATAATCTTATTCAACTAAACTAATAAGCAAAAGTAAAGATTAAATTAATATTAAAACTCTTACATTGTTTTACATTGTCTACATCCAAATTTTGAATAAAAGTAAAATTCTGAATAAGTAATAGTGTTGAATGATACCTACTTAAATTAATATATTTGCATACAAAATGTATATACAAATGGACATGGAAATGTACAATATATTTTAATTTTAAGATGCAATGTTTGGTGGGCTCAACATAATGTTCGGTGATGTTGACTGATTAATATTTTTTTCTTATTTTTAACACATCTAAATTGATTTTTTGTGATATATTTTTTTATTTTATGTAAAAAAAGCTTCATAGTCATATTTGTGGATTACATTAATAGTTTTATTTATTTGATTTAGTAGTTTCTTACTTATTTTGGCCTTTCTAATAATGTAATTTAGAATATGCAATTAAAATATTTTTTACTTTTTGAAGGTGGTGAAATTACCTTATAAAAGAAAGTGAAATAAAGGCTTCATAATAGGGAAACCTTTGTTGTAGTCCTAAAGTTTTATATATAGACAGGAAAATGAAGGTGGTAGAACATTATGATGTTAAAGAATTTGCTATTTGAGTTGACTCTTAATAGTCCATTGGTTGCACTATGGGTTGAATGAAGGGAAAAGTTTATATTTTTTAGAACTAAGTATGAGCTTGGATAATAGGTTGAAGTTATTAGTTAATGATAATAGTGTTCTTCAATTAATAAATCATTTTGAGTGAAATTTCAATATGTATTAATCATGCTGATGATCCTTTAGGCAAATCAAGTCAAATTCCATTGCCTAAAATTTTCTATGACTAGATTGAGGGGTTGTCTAATGAGTACAAAAATGAAGAGGAAGATAGTAATATTAAGAACCGTAATAAAAGTGATCACGTTGGTGATAATAATAATGATAATGATGGTGGTGATGAAAAGTTAAACATAGTTCAGAGTAATTGGTGTAGTAATAAAGGGATGATGATTTTGCAATTGGTCAACAAAAATTGAGACAATATAAGAAAGATTTGGAAAGGTTGAGATTAATAATTGAAAAAATGATTCATGAGAAACGAAATAAGAATAGTGGCCTAACCACCAATATTCTTGTTCCTACCCTAAGTAATGCAGATCAATATGGTGCAAGCCCTTTTAAGAAACATGTTTGCAGGTCGTTGGTGCATAAAAGGCAAATGGTGGATCCTAAACCGATTACATTGATTAAAGTGACTCTAATAGCTACATATCGAAAAGTGATGCCTATAACACTAATTACACACAACGAGTAGCGTTAAGATGCTTCTATTAAAATTGCAATATGAGGATTGAAAACTTCTTTATAGGTTAAATATTTAAGGATCCTGCTCAGTTTAAGATTAAGATTGCTCTTAATGATTATTTTATGAATAAGTAAACTATATATTGCTACAAAAAGAATAATAGACTAAGAGTGAGAGCAAAATGTGTTGCTAAAGGTTGTATGTAGGAGACACCAACGTTAAGGATGGAAATAATAAATTCATTTAGGGTCAAGACCTATTATTCAGAATATTCATACTTGTCTTGAACCCAAAACAAAAAAGTGACATCCAAGGTCATAGCAACCAAGTTGAAAATGACATTGCAAAGATACCTTTCATGAAAGGCAAATATGTACAATATTAGTGAGGTAGAAATTGAGTGGTATTATTAATTTAGATAAAGCAAAAAGGGTAAAACTGAGAGAGATGAAGAACATCCAATAGAGTTATATAAAGGAGTTTAGTCGATTGAAGGAATATAGTGATGAGATTTGTAAAACTAATCCTAATAGTACTATGAAATTGGAAGTTGATAGGAATACCGAATTCACTATTAGTATTTCATCGGATGTAAATATATTTTAAAGCTGTGAAATAAAAGAAAGATGCAGACCCATAATTAGGTTAGATATATGTTTCTTGAAGGGTTTACTTAAGGGAGAATTACTAGTGGCTATTGGTAAAAATGGAAACAACCAAATGTTTCTATTAGCATAAGGGGAATAGCTGGAGTCCAAAGTACAAAAAATTATAAATGGTTTTTGGAATTGTTGATGATTGATCTTAATATCATAGATAGGACTATACAGATAGTGATAAGCGACATGCAAAACGTAAATGCTAAAATTTTTTATAATTTATTGTACTTTAGTGTATATTTTTATTTTTTTCTTTATCTAAACTCATAAGGTTTCTTAGGTTTATTTTGTGAACAAAAGATGTGTGTCAGGCATATATGGTAGATGGGGTAAAGATCTAAAAACCCAAAATTAAAATTACAATTCAGAATGTGCAAGATCACCTAACTGACAAGAATTCCTAAAGCAAATAGAAATTTTAAAGAACCAACATATGGCTGCTTATAATTACTTAAAATAAAGTTGGAATCTATTATAGTTACAGGCTTTTTTCTCAAATTTCTCCAAATGAATTTGTGGGAGGCTTTTAATGGAGTAATGGTTTGAAGCAAGATGCAAGCCTATTATTTCTATACTTGAAGACATTAAGCTATATGTTATAAGGAGATTAGTGAGCAATAAGTAATTAGGTAGGAATTATAGCAGTGAGTGTAGACCTTTAATTTATCAAGGGTAGAGAAGTCAAAGATGTTAACATCTAAATAAAAAGTTCATTAGAATGAAGGAATCTTTCATGAAGTCTTTTATGAGAACTCTAAAACAAATATTTGAGAAAGTTACACAATTAGCATTAGTAGGTCCAAATGCTCCTATAGGGCTTAGGATAAACAAGGTGGAATACTATGTCCACTAGTTTTCTCTACAATTAAATGATGTTGAATGTTTATTATGAAAATTTTAGTTAATTTATCATAAATGCTAATTGTTTGTTGAATGATATTGGTTTTCAAATATCTTTTTTTTTTTTTTTTGCATTTGTGATGCAAATCTATAAATTTTTACTATAAATTGTTCTTTATAACCACATTGCCCAGAATGATAATGTTTTAGTCTATTCTCACCTGCACATGACTTAGTTGGATGACTAAAGATTGTTAACTACATAAATGGAAGGTACATAATCACATTGAATGCTTAAAGCAAGTCATGAAAAAAATTGTTTACATTGCTACGAATAGACTACATAAATATTTATGAAATTCATTTACGTTTATTTCATCCAACAAAACATAACATAAAATATAACTACTTTATCAAATCTCATAGATGTTTATAAGGGGCTTAACAATCCATTTTGTTTTTTCCTTCATCTCCAATGTTTGTAAAAAAAATATAACCAATAAAAAACCTATGTAAATATGAGAGCAATCTTATAGAATTTATTCTCTTTAGCTTTTTTATCTCCAACATTTATGGCAACTTCCAATTTTTATTGTAGCAGTTATAAATTAGTTCTCAAAGTGCCAATTTTATCATATAATTCTTCATTAGCTAACGACTTTAATGATATTTGCCTCATTATTTTATTTTCACCTTTTAAGTCTATATTTTCACTTATAGTTGCTTTGTAACCCATCTCTTAAATTCATTTTTTACTTTTCTTGCTCATAAATCATCAATAAGGCCATTGTGACAATGAAAAACCAACAACCACCATCCTGCAAATAATATCATTCATAAATTTGAAGATATTCAATGAAATAACAATCAAGATTCAAACCTTATAATTTCCACATTAATAAAATCTACCATCCCCATTTGAATTCTTCCATGATGTTTGTCTAAGAGCTTTTTTATCACAATAGAAAATCATTAGAAAACCTTCTTAATTGTAGGGATTTTCAAAATTTCGAGATTACTCATATCCAACTTGTTTATTAAAACTTAAACAAGTAAAAATTCTTTCATGAGACGTACAATGATATTGAAAACAAGAAAATTCAACGATAATATTACTAATTATTAAATAAATGATAATCTATAAGACAAGACTTACCTAGCATATCTAGCGCTAGACTTAAATTTTTAATTTTCAACTTGCAATTAATGGTAATTTAACAACTTTATTGTTTTTCAAAAATCAAACTTATTTAAATTACCAATTTCATTGTTTCTTCAAGATTACATAATATATATATATGTAATTTCACAAAACATACCTAACTCAAATAAACTCATTTAAATTCAATTAAAAAGCAAAAATCTTAGCTTAAATTATGAAAAAATGATTTATCAAAATATTGCAAAAATTTATCATAACAAAATGGTTGGTTTAAATTCCATCTAATATCCCTAAATACATAAATTCAAAAACTAAATTTTATTATAATCTCTAGATTAAAAAAAAAGAGAATTTCAAAAAAGTAAAATCAATAAACAATTATTAAATATAGGTGAAAGTGAAAAAAAATTTTAAAGAAGGAAATAATAGTTATTGAAATTATTAATAAAGAGATTGCAATTAAATATTTACCCCTCTGTTTGTCTGCTGTTTCTCTTCTCTACTGCTTCCATTTTAAGGGGGAATCGGCTCTCTCCCATATATATACTGTATATAAATTATATACAAATATATAAATTATGTATATCAATAATATAAATTGAAAATATTATTCAAAAATAATAAAATATTAAAAAATATTTTTATTAAATCTTGAGTTATTATTTAAAAATAATAAAAAATAAAACATATTTTATGTTAAATCTCGAATTATCATTTACAAATAATAAAAAATAAAAAAATTTCGTATTAAATCTTAAATTACTATTTAAAAATAATTTAATATAAAAATATTTCATATTAAATCTTGAATTAATATTAAAAATGATATTAAATCTCGAATTAATATTTACAAAATAATAAAAATTAAAATATTTTATATATTAAAAATAATATATATTATATAAAAATTAAAATATTTTATATTAAATCTTAAATTACCACATATGGATATGTGGAGAGTCGGTTCCCTTGTAAAAGAATCAACTTCCCTCTTTTTATATTATATATATAATATAAATTTTACATATTTATATATTAAATATATTTATAATAATAAAATTATTATATATTTATATATTATATAAAATATATTTTTTATATGTATTATATACATTATATATTACATATAATATATAATAATATACGTTATATATTACATACATAATATATTATATATTATATATAAATTATATATACTAAAATATTTAAAAATAATAAAAAACTATTAATATTAAATCTCAAATTATTTTTCAAAAAATTAAAAATAATATATATTATTTATAAATTACTTAATATATATTACATTAATATATATATTATATAATAAAAATAAAAATATTTTTATTAAATTATTTAAAAATAATAAAAATAAAAATATTTTATATTAAATTCTAAATTACTATTTGAAAATAAAAATATTTCTTATTAAATTTTGCATTATTATATAAAAATAATAAAAATAAAAAATTTATATTAATCTTGAATTAATATATAAAAATAATAATTAAATGCGTACACATGTCTTGATGCACATTTGAGGATATCGAAAATGTACGACATACCCCAGCAAAATGTATAACTGATTATAACTAAATGTACAACTGATTATACCTAAATGTACAACTACATTTTGAAGAATGTACATGACCTCAAAACGGATCCTACGCTCCACCGTGCACCCGTGAAGCATGTGAAAATGTTTAAGAGCAATTGAGCATGTTCGTAGGACAACATACATGACAATCACGCATGAGACACAAGTTATGCAATTGGTGTACATTGCATAAGACATGTACATCGAGTGCCTGGTATGCACATTACGAAATGCACTTACACAGTGGATTCGTGTTGGAAGCATCAAGAGAAATCAATGCCTATGTGTGCCTTGATATACGTGTGAGGATATCAAAATATATGACATACTCTAGAAAAATGTACAATTGATTATAACTAAATGTATAATTGATTATACCTAAATGTACAACTACATTGTAAAGAATGTACACGACCCTAAAATTGATCCTACGCTCCATCGTGCACCCGTGAAGTATGCAAAAATGTTCGAGAGCAATTGAACGTGTTCATAGGACAACATACATGACAATCACGCACGGGACACAAGTTGTGCAATTGTTGTACATTGCACAAGACATGTACATCAAGTGCATAGTATGCACATTATGAAATGCCCGTACGTGGTGGATTCGTGTAGAAAGCATCAAGAGAAATCAATGCCTATGCGTACCTTGATGTACGTGTGAGGATATCATAATGCACGACAGATTCCAGCAAAATGTACAACAGATTATAACTAAATGTACAACAGATTACACCTAAATGTACAACTGATTATACCTGAATGTACAACTGCATTATGAAGAATGTACATGACCCTAAAACGGATCCTACACTCCACCGTGCACCCATGAAGCATGTGAAAATGTTCCAGAGCAATTATGCACATTCGCAGGACAATATACATGACTATCACGTGAGGCACACAACAAGTTATGCAATTGCTGTGCATTGCACAAGACATGTACATCGAGTGTGTAGTATGCACGTTACGAAATGCACATACGCGGTGGATTCGTGTAGGAAGCATCAAGAAAAATCAATGCTTATGCATGCCTTGATGTACGTGTGAGGATATCAGAATATACGATAGACTCCATCAAGAGAAATCAATGCTTCACGGGTACATTTTGCTGGAGTCTGTCGTACATTTCGATATTCTCACACGTACATCAAGGCACGAATAAGCATTGATTTCTTTTTATGCTCCCTACATGAATCCATCGCGTAAGTGCATTTCGTAATGCGCAAACCACACATTCGGTGTACATGTCTTATATAATGCATAATAATTGCATAACTTGTTGTATGCCTCATGTGATTGTCATGTATGTTGTCCTACGAATGCGCATAATTGCTCTCAAACATTTTCACATGTTTCACATGATTGTCATGTATGTTGTCCTATGAATGAGCACAATTGCTCTCGAACATTTCACATGCTTCATTGGTGCACGGTGAAGCACAGGATCCGTTTTAGGGTCGTATACATTCTTCAAATGCAATTGTACATTTAGGTGTAATCTATTGTACATTTAGTTATAATCAGTTGTACATTTTGCTGGAGTCTGTTGTACATTCTAATTTTCTCACACGTACATCAAGACATGCGTACGCATTTAATTAGTATTTTTATATATTAATTTGAGATTAATATAAATTTTTATTTTTATTATTTTATATAATAATTCACAATTTAATATAGAATATTTTTAATTATTTTTATTTTTAAATAGTAATTTAGAATTTAATATAAAATATTTTTATTTTTATTATTTTTAAATATTTAATAAAAATATTTTATTTTTTATTATATAATATATATTAATGTAATATATATTAAGTAATTTATAAATAGTATATATTATTTTAAATTTTTTGAAAAATAATTTGAGATTTAATATTAATATTTTTTATTATTTTTTAAATAGTATTTTAATATATAATTTATATATAATATATAATATATAATATATTATGTATGTAATATATAACATATATTATTATATATTATATGTAATATGTATTATGTAATATATAATGTATATAATATGTATAAAATATATATTTTATATAATATATAAATATATAATAATTTATATTATTATAAATATATTTAATATATAAATATGTAAAATTTATATTATATATATAATATAAAAAGTGGAAGTTGATTCTTTTACAAAGGGACCGACTCCCCACATATCAATATATGCTAATTTAAGATTTAATATAAAATATTTTTATTTTTATATAATATATATTATTTTTAATATATAAAATATTTAATTTTTATTATTTTGTAAATATTAATTCGAGATTTAATATCATTTTTAATAATAATTCAAGATTGAATATAAAATATTTTTATATTAAATTATTTTTAAATAGTAATTCAAGATTTAATACAAATTATATTTTTATTTTTTATTATTTGTAAATGATAATTCGAGATTTAACATAAAATATATTTTTATTTTTATTATTTTCAAATAATAACTCAAGATTTAATAAAAATACTTTTTAATATTTTATTATTTTTAAATAATATTTTTAATTTATATATTTGTATATAATTTATATATAAAATATATATGTGGGGCAGAGTCGATTCCCATAAGTAGAGAAGAGACAGTAGACAAAGAGAAGAGTAGATAAGTTATTGCAATTTCCTTATTAATAGTTTCAATAACTGTCATTTATGTCTTTGAAATTATTTTTTTGCTTTCACTTTTATTTAATAATTATTTATTGATTTTACTTTTTTAGAATTCTCCCTAAAAATCCCAAAAATTTATAGATAAATAGAAAAAAAAATCAGCAAATTAAAAAAATTACCTTATTTTAGTCTTTTCTCAACTTTTTTGCAGTTTTTGGTATTCGCCTCTCTTAGATGCTAGGTATATGGGATTAGATATTTGATTTCAGTGAGATTTTCAAGTTTGATAATGTTCATCACGATGGGTTTTTTTTAAGGCATTTTCCTTTTTTCTTTCTTTTTTGGGTTTTTTATTATGTAGATAGTTTTTCTTTTGGCTTAAAATTATAACAATGTTTAAATTTTAATGTTTTTTCCTTTTTTTTTTCAAACATAACTTGTTTAATGAATGTATATTTATCATTATTTTAACATGTTGCTCATAATTTTAACTAGAGTTAAGTGACACCTTAGTATTTTTAACCTTTTCTATTTATATCTGTTATTTACATCATCGTTTTGCTTCATTTTTAAACATAAAGTGACTAATTTGCCTAAATTTTTATTACAAGGAGTAAATTGCATAATATCACATAATTTAAGGTCTTTATGGACATTTTAACCAGTTTATCTCATGAGAGCTTACCAAAATGATACTTACAAACATTAGAAACATAAGAAAAAATGAAATATATTAAAAAATAATTACTCCAAATTCTTCCAATAGAAATTAAAAATAAGAATTAGACAAGTCTTATAAACTAGCTAATAGCTTAAAAAACTTCACAAATCATTCTTGAATTTTTGTGGTTTGAGTTAAATTAAAATATCTAAATCAAAATAATACACATTTAAATTTAATTTCGACTTTTCACATGGGATACTTGCATGATTTTCACTCTATATGGTAGTATAAACTATTTACACTCAATCAATCTTATGAAAACAATCTTACCATATGTTTTGTTGTCCACCCATTCTATATTATTAAAAGCATGCAACTCCATGTATCAAAAGGTCTTTTATTCAATGTTGCAATATGACTATAGGGTATAGGTAGAAAGAAAAACAAAACAATCCTAAAGAATTAGTAAGGCTAAAAAAAACTAGAGCATGTAATATCTTGTTGACTCATATCTTTATTTGCAATCTACAATACTCTATTAGGACTTCATAAGTTTCACTTCGTTACATCATGTATTTTATTCTTTTTTTTTTTATTTTTAAAAAATAAGTTACATAATACATCAACACATCGTATTTGACATAACTCTTTGTCACCTACCAAAACAGCCTATAAATAATTAAGAATTCCACAAAATCAATTCTTTTAATCATCAAACTCAACACACATAAACTCCAGTAACACATAGGATCCCATAGCATAATTTTCTAATCCCTTAGAATTAAGTTAAAGTTAATATTTTTTCTAAGTGGAATCATCAAGTAGATGAATTTAATGAATAAAAAGCCTTATTTAAGCTCAAAGGGCTATAGTGATAAGAATATTAAAGTGTAGGCAATTTAGCTTTGTTGGTATCAATCCTAATACCTCTATCATATTCATTGTCATCACGTGTATCAATATAGTCTCAAATGATTTAAAGTAAGTCTTAGATAAACATGTGATCATATGAGCATACAATAAAAGAAATTAAATTGATATACATGATGTATCAATCATATATGCTTAAAACTCATAAGGGTGATTATACAAGTTGATTTTAAGTCTAAACATGTTTTTTTTTTCAATTTACACTTCATATTAACATTGGCTTAAGAAGAATGATGTTTTAGGCTAAATTCTTATGAAAAACTCCTTAAACTAACAACTAACCTTAGACCTACTTAATTCATATTACATTATTGCATTGAAAGGAACTAAAACACACAAACAAAATAATATTAACTAAGAACTCAAACTAAAATAAACTAATGTAACCTAAAATTATCTAAATATTAAACATGCAATGAATTAAAAAGAATAATAAAAAGGAAAGTAAAGCAAAGCAAATTTGATTATGGCGTATTTGTAAAGCTTTTATCCAATAGGTTGGCACTTGATTTATTGTTTCAGCTTAACCTGAACCCTTTTTGGCATTTGAGAATCTTTTAGCATATGGTTCTTCCTTATTATAATTTCCAATGCATCCTTGTTTATTTCTTCAAAATATTGAAGCATATAATCTTGCTGTGAAACTCCATCATTAGGATACCATTATAAACATTTATTTGGTGCGGGCAGTTTTCGAGAATGGTCTCACTAAAAGTAATGGTGTTGGTATAAATGATCAGTCCTTTATCTCAAGAATTTATAAATCAACAAGGAAAACCAATTCATTTACCTATACTAAGACAACCTTTAAATCACCCTTTAGATAAGCATTATATCAATCGGTTAGTTTAATAACAATACCATTTTTCGTAGATAGACTAAAATTTAAAGAAGCATAAATAAAATAAAGCATAATATTAATAGATGCTCTTAAATATGGCTTTCTCAAGCTTGATGTCTTCAATACTTCATGGTATGGTGCAACTTCCTAGATCTTTACATTTTAGGGGAAGCTTTCTTTACAAAACTACAAAAACATTCTCCCTTAAATATCTTATTACCTTTTAGTTTGCGCTTGGTGGTGTATAACTCTTTATGAAATTTTGCATATCACGGTACTTGTTTAATGGCATGCAATAAATGTATGTTCACTTATACTTTACGGAAGGTTTCTAAAATCTTTTTTTTATGTTCCTTTTTCTTGGACTTTGGAAATCTGCTAGGAAAAGGTGGAGAAAAATACTGGTAGAAATAGGAACTTAAGAAGTTATCTTAAATGTTGAAGTAGTCTCAATAGGAAGTGTGGCTTCATTATCCTTAAAAGTTGAATCCCTCCTCATTTATCTCATTCACAAGTTTTCTTACTTTTTTTAGTGCTTCAACAAGTTGTTTCCTACTCCTCAAGGTCACAGCACTAGCATTCTCATTTAGGTTAATTATAATTTGGGAAAGGAGTTCTTCATATCTTCTACCTTTAATTTAGCCATGCAAATAACCAATTGACTCATTTCCATTTTCAAGTTCTAACAATTATTATTATTTTCTATTGAAACTTTAAAGAGTTAATAGCCAAAGATTTAACTATATCCTTAAAAGAATATACTTTCATTATAAATCATAGATTATAGCTGAAATTGATTTTGTTGTTAAGGCCTTGGTTGATTGAAGCTAGGTGGACAATTGTAATTTGTATTAGAATAAGGTTGCTATTAATTTCCCAAACAGATAAGATTTGGGTACTCCCTTCATCCAATATTGTAAGTGTTTGGAAAAAGATCATACTTTGTCTTTATACCCTTTGCTGCCCTTAAAACTTTCTTAGAGCATTAGCTTATTCTAAATTATCTTTTTATAAATATGGGCATTTGTTGGTTGGCTAATCTTTCATAAAACATACTCCATACTTCTTGGATTGTTAAATATTACCCATTGCCATTTGATAAACTAGGGAGGTAAGACTAGCTAGTTAATGTTTCAATGATTGATGTAATACATCTTGTTTACCTTCCTTGGTAACAAATCTGATTAATTGCTAAACTGTTATGAACTGGCTATCGTATTAGCTATCTTAACATCTACCATTGCAGTGATTAGTTCGACTTAAAATATTATATTGGTGAGGTAGGTGAAAAAAAGTGCTTCTCATGTTAAGATAGGGTGATTGCTAAACAAATCACTCATCCGACTATTCTTGGACGGCTATTATAAAGTATGTTAAAAATTAGAGTCTGCACCAATCATTTAGGCTATGTGTAACTGGATATCTATTAAAACCAATCTGTTAGAATTATAAAACTCGAAGGATTGATTTTAAAGTCTACATGAGCTAGAATTAGTAATTAAGCTGAAAAGTCAATCATATGTGGGGAAGGATTAGCACTCTTACAGTACCATATGCTAGTACCATCAGCCTAAATTGAATTATTCATTAAATTGCCATCCAAACCTATCATCTTTTGTATATTGGGCCTCATTTAATATAAAAGAAAGTTTGGCCCAATTACATTTAAATGAAATTTGGCCCAAATAAATAAATTAAATTAATAAATGGACCATATTTCATTTAAACATCATCTCACATTGCCTAGCCTCAAGTTGGATGATTTTTAGGGCAAAAATTATAGGAAAATTCGTTAAAAAGATTAATTAGAAGTTTTAAGCAAAAATGCCATGAATTTCCAAATTAGCGCCTAAGTATCGATATATTTGAGCAATGTATCGATACATTAGCCTAATGCATCAATATATTGGCCAAACATATCGATACATTAGGTAATGTAATCAATACCCTAAGGCCCTAAAATCAACTTTAGGTATGCCAAGGCCATGTATCGCTACATTAAATAATGCATCGATACACACCCTAAAATTTGAAAAATTGGAACATTAGAGCCAATGTATTAATACCTTAGGGTTAGGCATAGACACATTTGATAAATTTGGCATCTTTTGCTTGATTTTGACTCTTCGATCACTTTACCTTGACCTAGGATGATAGATATTGGGTATAGGAAAATGCCCTTGATGATGGCTTAAGAAGCTTGCATAGAGTCTAAGACAAATTTAGGTGTTTACATTAGCTATCAAGTTCTTTGCTTCCATGGGTGTTTTATCCACCAAAGGTCCTCCATTTGTTACCTCTGTTAGCTTCTATCTATTAGTATAGTCCTCCATAAAAGTATTGGATTAGAAGTTGATCATTAATTTGGTGATAACGGCAAGATATGTATATATTCATAAATTGCTCCTAATACTCATAAAAACTTTCCCCTATTTTGTTGCTAAATAACATATATTTCTTTCCTAATTGTTGTGGCCTTAGATGTAGGGAAATACATTTTAAAAAAGAGTTTTTTCATCTAATTCTATGTGATCATAATGATAGATGTTAGATAATAAAGCCATTTCTTTACACTATTTTACTAAAGATAATGGAAAACCTTTTAGCTTAGCTTTGTTCTTCAAATATGCTAATTTGTTTGATGCTTGAAATCACTACATGAAACTCACTGAGGTGCTTGTTTGGATCATTAGCCACAATACCATGAAAAGTAGGTAATAGATTTATCATTCCCGATTTGAGCTCAAAAGCAACACCAAGTTGAGGATATTCAATGCAAAAAGATTGCTTCTCTAAAATTGTGCACCCAACTCCTTCAAGTGTTTGATTGTTTTGTGCCATGTCACCTTACTCAAATTGAACTATTTATCCTTGTTTGATTCATGATAAGAGGATATGAATTCCAAGATCCTTTGAAGCTTATTTTGATCTATCTTTTCTTCGGTAGGCTCAAACATTCAACAAAAAAGCCTGAAAAACAAAACTAATTAGAATTCAAACTAAAAATAGAAAACAAAATCGAGTGACGAATAAATTAAAGAAAACAATACCAGACAATGGCATCAAAAATTGATATACTAAATAATGTATCTTTTAAATCATTACACTAAATAATGGTTGTTATTGTGTATAGTAGTAAACAAGGGTCATATCTATAGAGGTTGTTCTCAATTTATAAGTTATTGAAGTAAAACTCTAATATAGTATGACCAAAGAAATTACAAAGACTTCACAAAAGACACAAGCTAAACTTTGATGGGGTAGGTTGATTGTATTGAAATGCAAATAAAATAAAAAACGTAAAAGTAAAACTAAGGCTTAAGAAAACAAAATTTAATATCTAACAAGTAATAATAATGATGAAAAAAATGGTTAAGGAATCATTGCCCACATCTAAACATATACTATGAATCAATATCATAATTATCTCTAATTATCTTCTAAGACTACTAGCCATAAATAGTAATAAGCTCTGCTACCCCAATCTCTCCTTAGTTTGTCATTAAATAGAACAAGCTTTTTTTTTAATCCTTAATTATCTAGAATAAGCTTTTTAGATTTACTTTAATAGAAGCTTTAATAAAAGAAAGATAGGTTGATCTAAATAATAAACATATAAGCTCAAACTATTTACCCTATGTTATGTTCTAAATCGCAATCAATAAAAAGTTGACCATAATCTTTGATCATAAACTGCTACTAATGAATAGGAAAGTAAGACAATTACATATTACGATTCCTAATCTTGAAATAGATAACTATCAAGGTCTATTTAGTTACACACCTAAACAAATCAAGATAAGAACCATAAACAATTTTTATGGAAGAACATAAGCAAATTTATTAGATAATTGATGAATAATATCTGAAAATTAATTACAAAGTTATGCCTAAGGCTTTAAAATCACCTTTAACTAGAGAAAGAAAATTAATCAAACATGTTTAACGTGTTCAATAACATATTCATAAGAAAATAATAGCAATAATGAAAGAAAAAGAGAAAGAAGAAACTCAAGTATGGTCATCGGTTGTAATCTCCTTCTTTTCCTCTTAGTCTCTTCATGTTCTCCTTTTTTTTTTCCTACTTGTTCTTTTTTTTGTGTTCTCAACCTCTTCTTAATTCCATTATTTTTCTCCGTTGAATGTTAAGGTTAAGTCTTTATTTATATGACTGAAAAAAAACCTTTGTTAAAATTGAAGAATCATATTCAAAGTATCTGTGAAATTACTTTTCACAATAGATTTGCCTGATTATGTTGCTTGGGTTGCAAGAATCTGCCTGCTACTTGGAGTGCAAGAATCAAGCTTTTACCAAAGATTTGATCTTTTTAACTCAATATCTTCTTCCATTTTATGCTTGCGATATTATAAACTCATTAACATCCTCTTTGACATGTTTTTTATTCATTCCTCAAAGAAAATTTGAAATTGAAAATAAACATAAATAACCAAAATAAAGATAGAAAACATAACAAAAGTTAAGAATAAAAAGTATATAAAAGATGTGATGTATGAACTTATCAGTGAATCAGTCAAGTTGTGTTATTTTAAAATTTGGTGAATTTGGATTGTTTCAAATTTAGACTAATATGTATTTGATTTGGCTTGAATTTGAATAATTTAAATTTAAATCATTTCAATTTCGGTTACAAATTCGTCTTAATTGTTTCAAGGTCTCTTTGATTTACCAATTTGGATTTATGGTTTTGGATCGGATTGATTTTGGATTATAAATTTGAAGTTTTACAAATATAAATTATTTTAGATTTGAACTATTTTAAGTTTGGATTTACTTCAACTTAGATATTTTGAATTTAAATTTTTTATTTGAATATTTAACTTTTTTAAATAATTAATTCAAACTAAATTGAGTTGAAAATAGATATGAATAATTTTTTTTCTTTTTCATTTTATTTTATATTTAATAAGACTTTGTCATCTCTGCTTGCAATTAAAAAAAAACTTACCATTAATTTTCTTTTCGTATCACCCAAATTAATCTTCCGAATTGGTAAAACCGATTTATGGTAAGGGCAAACATTTGACCAGAGGCCTAGGGGACCGTAACAAAACTAGCGAAATGCATATTCAAATCAAATTCAATGGATTTTCTTTGAATCACACGACTTCAGCGGCTTAAACCCTCTCCTCCTGGGAAAGATCACGGTTATTCTTTTTATTATCGATGGCGTTAAATTCTTCAACTCGATTTCTATAGAGATCGATAATTTCCGGGTGCTGCTGATCCCATGGAGGAAGATGATAAAAGCGTTGGTGTTGGTGGGGAAACCTCTTCGAGGGTTTCAGCTGCTTCACCATCTTGGTTGTGTGCTAGCAGGCAAAGATTCACCATTGAGCTCAGGCCTGGTGAGACCACGATAGTATCTTGGAAGAGGCTGGTCAAAGATGCTCAAAACACGTCTACTGCTTTGACTGCCCGAAAGACTGAGGATTCTCTGGTGAGAATTTTTGGTCCAAGCCTATTTTGCCTAATTGCTTGCTTCTACTTCCATATATTTATTTTCTAGGATTGGAGTTTTGGACTTTTGATTGATTATTAATTCTGATAGCAATTTTTTTTTGGTAAATTTAATTATGTCTTTCTTACTTATAATTGTAATTTATGTGATATTGTATTAATAATTTTGGGTTTGCTTATTTTCATTGTATGGATAAACTATATGGGTATGCATGAAGCAACATGTTTTAGGTAAATGTATAATTCTTTAAAGTCAAAACTACTTTGAATCCCATTAAAGTTTCGACTTTAATCAAATTCCTTAATGCTTGGCTTTCCAAAAAAAAAAATGAAGAAAAAAGAAGAAGCTATTTGAGTACCCATATTTCAGTAATGAAATCGGATCTAAATACTAATTGCGGTGCAATCTCTTGCAACTTTTGGCTTCTGTGTTGGAGGAACTAAAGGATGGAAATTTCCTTAACTGTCCTTGATTTAGTGGCTAGTTGCTAATTCTTTATGACTAATAGGTTGATAGATTAATTGGTTGTTTTCTTTTGGTGAGTTGTCTATAAGAATATCACCTATGATATATGACCCTGTATAAACTGCAGTGTGATCCATTCAGCTCATTTTTTAAACATAAGTCAGATTAATCTTGTATTTAATTTGGTTATCCTTTTGAACTAGAACTGAATAACTGTTTTGGTTGCCTTTAGCCTGAATATTTATTGGCATATAACAGGTCTTTGTTTCCTTCTTATGGTAGAAAAGAATTGTAGTCATCTTCATGATCTAGGATATTCTCTTTGCCTGGCTTATTAACTTCAAGCTGTAATGGCATTTGTATTCCTGATTGGGCCTTTGTGCTTTACGTACAATTGTATTCCTGATTGGGCCTTTGTGCTTAACTTAGAATTGTTCATATGGATTGACCAAGTATGCTATACAGAGCTTCCAGATGGATTGACCAAGTATGCTATACAGAGCTTACATTTGTGATTTTATGATTTGGATGGACGATTATATTGTTTAATCTGCGATCGTTTTGTAAACCTTTTGCCCTTGATTTTCCTAATCATGTTTGTGGTAGCATTTTGAAGAAGATCTTGTTTCATTCCAAAAATTGCCGCCACTGAACCTACTAATATGTCTAAACTTGAACAAACTAAGGACTGCTTTCATGACATAATTTAACCAGTAGTGGTTCACTTGATGTTTGTAAACTTTGGTGATGGGAAACCATAAAGGGTAAGCTAGGGTAGTCATGGGTCCTTCGACATAAAAAAGAAGAGGCAATATCCTGCTCACTTTTTTCATGAACTTTAAGTATTTGGACTAGGAATTAACTGACCACTTCTTCCATTGTATGTCAGGTAATCAGTACTGCTCTATGTGTTTTCCATTGCTTATATTTCTTAAGATCCCATTGGAAACTTCAAACTCTTGTTCTCTGTGTTTTAGTGCTGTCTGAGACTAGTTTAATTGGACAATTGAAGTACGGATAATTTGGGATGTAAGAGTTGTTTGGTAAATGACAAGCCAAGCTGGGACTGAATTTTGATCTTTTTATCAAGTGCTTTAGAATGCCAAAAGATTTAGTCTGAAAGCTGGTGTGAATCTTTGACTTTTAATTGGCAAAAAACTAGCAATTAATTGTGGCAATGGACTACAAGGTTCAATCAAGAGTTTCTCTATATACGCTTTACAGTTATTCACTTTCAGGAGCCCATAAGAAATTGATCTCTTATTTAGTTTACTAATTCCCAAATTCTTTGACAATTTGGTCAAGATGTTACCACTTTTTGCTGGTTGGTCCTTTAATCCTGATTGTCTTGATATAACTTTTTGTCATGGTTGATTTTAGAGTTGTAACATAACTAAAACATGGCACTTTAGAATGCTTACTGTTAACAAAGATGAATGAGGATTTTAGTCTGAAAATACTTACTTAGAAATCATTTATGAATAGAAGAATGGAAAATAAAGTAGTTAATTGCTATTAAAATTTTGTTTTAGCAAAGATAATAAATTCCTTTTTGATAATTGTTATTGGAGCCTGTATATGTGGCCTGATATCATTCAAGCGAATTTCTAAAAAACTTATCATCTCTTAAATATTTTTAATTATACATTTATACATGCCCCTAAGTATAATAAACTTTATACATACCCATAAGTATAATAAACATACTTTCTTATTGTACCTGTATGCTGTCTGCCAGAACGCTATCATGCATGTTCTTGTGGTTTCTATGTGAGTGTGTGGCATGCTTGAAGGTGCATAAACCAGTCAAGCCTACTGTCACTGTATCTGAATTGATTGGAGTAACATGCTTTGTTTGAACCCTGAACTAGAATTAGATGAACTGCATTTAATTACCCTATACAATGGGGCAAGTGGGGTTATTTCTCATCAAATTCCGTTTTTAATAGAGTTAAATATAAGATATTCTATCAGTGATTGGCTGGAACTAACATTTATTGTTTCATGTGCTATAACTTTCTTGTTAATTTTTTTTAATGTTTTTGTTTGATGTAGATGCATGGGTTAAAGTTTGGTAAAGATCTCAGTTAAATTTCAATTTCATTTAAGACAAACTTTTATCTGTTTGTTTATTTTTCAAATATTATATTCCATTTGACCTCATCCTACTTTTGTCAATTTCAGAAAATACTGATATGTTTCAGATTGGTTGATAATGATACTTTTTAATGAGCACTGTATATTTCTGGTTCCTTATTATCTGTTAATAACCATAGTTCGAAAAAAGTGTAAAATGATGAGTTGTTTGTTACTAGCAGGCTTACTCCAACTATATCAAGCCTTATGCAAAAAAATAGGGATATGAAGCCTTCTATGTTTTGTGAAAAATGTTTATTTTTAATAAATAATTGGTGGCTGTGGGCTTTAATTGTGCCTTTTTTTTTGCCCCTTGTTTTGAGATGCTGTATTCGTACACAAACTCAAGCCTCTTTGGAATAACTGTAGAATATTGTCCTAAAGTTCTTGAATAACTGGTAATTATTTGTGTAGCAATCATCCAAACATTCACCATTACAATTGTTGCAATAAAACAAAGTAAAGTTGACTTCTTTATGTTCTGTAGGATAAAGATAGAAAGAAGTGACAATGTCTAGCCGGCATATTGATGTTGGATGCTTTTGGTGCATGAATGTGTTTTGTGTGTGTGTGTGTGTATGATATGCATGTGTCTCTGTGCGTGTATGTATGTAGTAGGAAGGGAGATGTAGATGCATTGAAGATCGTCTCTTATGCTGGTTTTTGCTGTATTTCGGCTTGTTGGCCATCAAAGGGGTGCTTGGTTAAGAAAAAGATGTTGATTGTGAGTTGTAACCACTTGATAGTGTAGGATTTGAAAAATTGTTCCAAATGAAGTATTATACTCTTTAAAGATATATTGGGATCTAATTCATTTTTTGAGCTTGTAATATAATCTACATTAGTTTAACATTGCAAATTTGACAGCTTTCACTGACTTGGCCGTTATCTCTTATTTTATTGTTTTTATTATTTTTGTTTCAATGGAGTTGTTGTCCTGGACTCTATCTGTTACTGTTGATTTACTTTCCAAATACTGTCTCTTAAATGAGTGAAAAATTCTAATTCTCCTTATCTTTTATACTTTTTCTAATCATGACTCCATTTGCTCAGGAATTAAGGCAATTAGTCCATTTGTTTGTTTCTTTAATATCCTTGATCTTTTATAAATT
Source organism: Adansonia grandidieri (assembly GCA_038382065.1). Taxonomy (NCBI): domain Eukaryota; kingdom Viridiplantae; phylum Streptophyta; class Magnoliopsida; order Malvales; family Malvaceae; genus Adansonia; species Adansonia grandidieri. The sequence continues at coordinate 786,057 of JBBYHK010000023.1, read as the reverse complement.
AGAGCTAAAAGACAAAATAAGTTATTATTGAGGGTAAGGAAATAATCTTATCGAAGTCAAGTATCTTTTATTCTATTTCTAATCATTTTGCAAGTTTGATTTGTTCCTTGCCTTTGTACCAAGAATTAACAGCCCATCCTGCTAATTATAGTTCTGGTCAAACTGTTTGTTATGATCCAATTGGGTTTCTCTTTCTTTCTTGTACTTTTGCTGGCATATTTTGATTATATCTTTGCAATAGTACTTAATCATTGAACTGCAGTATTTTTCATCTATTCTTAAGATATCAGAAGTAGTTAATTGATCAGTAAAAATGTTCATATGTTGATTTTGTAGGATGAATGTTCTCAAGATGACAAGGCAACAATTAAACGGAATGGATTACTTGTAAACTCCGAGAAATTGGAATGCATGTGAGTTTTTTCCCCCTATTTAAGTCATTCTTCTTTATATGCTTTTCATGTCTTGGCTGTTGTGATGATCCAGGAATATGGTGGTTTTTTGGAATTTTCTAATCTAAAGCATACTTGATAAATGATATACCAATTCTGAAAGTTTTTTTATTAATCAGTCAAAAGCTTTAAAAGAGAATAATCTGTAATTATTGGTTTCCTTAGCCATATTAAGAAGCCATGTCTTTTGGTTTCCTTAGCCACTAGAAACTTTTTCTTTTTAGGGTTATTATTTTATCGGTATTTTTTTTCCAATTAAGCCATTGATTTTAGTTTTTTTCAATATGAGCTATTATTTTGAGTATATAATCACAGGTTTGTGACGCATACTTGTTTTTGGTTGCTGATTTTAATGGTTATTCATGTAATACTTTTTGTTTTAGAAAATAGTTTATTAATTTGATTGTTGATTTGACTCCTTTTAATGATATACTGTTTGGTCCAGAAATGAATCTGTATCGTTAGTGGCTCAACAATCAAAAAAACGGAGTAAAACTTTTGATGAAGCTCAAGGAGAGAAAGTTGATGGTCATGTACCTGGTAAACATGCAAAAGTGGAACAGGGGAGACTAAATGCTGCTGCAACGAATGCACTGCTTGAAGAACTGTCTTCTGCTTTCTTGCAGAACTTAGCTGCTAATAGTGAACATGATCAGAAATCCCATTACCTGTTGAGTTCTCCTGTAAGATCTATTAGAAAACCTGCTAACGTTGGAACTAAATCTGAACATTCTTCATGCACAGGAGTCTCAAATAAAGATGCTTCTATAACACCACTAAATTCAAAGGATGCTGATAAGTATAGGAGTGTAACCTTCTATTCTAGCGATATAGGAAATAATACAAACTCTTTAGCAACACATCAGAAGTATCTGGAAAAGAATTCTTGTAAACAACTTGAGTCTCCAGTGGGAAAATCAATGACTGAAAACGATGAGGAAAGAATTTCCACCGAAGTAGAGCGGAAGGAGAAGAGGGCAACATGTGGCGAACTGCCAGATCTTAATCTTCCTGTCGATCCAGTGCAACCAGAGGTAAGCAATTGTATTTCCAAATTTCAAATTTCAATAAGAATATATGTGGAGTTGATCATATTTTTTTCAATTGTCACATTAAGTTGTCACAAGTAATTCAATTTTGAGGACATTTCCATGTGTGAAATGCCTATGTTTTTGATATAACTGAAACAATTTGAAATTATATTATGATTAGCTATATTTCTTGGTTAGAATCATTAATCTCATTCCATGATTAGCTGAGGTACTTCCTGTACAGATGCCTCTATATCCTACCATAGTCTGTAATACTGTATGGCTTTCGCTTTGTCTTTAGTGTTGATGCAAGTTCTGGGGTGCTGGTGCTCAAATCTTGCCAATGATTAAAAACATTTCAAGCACCTTATCTGTTGCTCAATAAATTTGAACTTGCCGGTGGTATTTCATTATTGGGTAATCTTGCTTGATGAATGTGACATAGTGAGTTGGCGGTCAAGACTTGTTCTATGGTCATACTTGACTGGAGGAGATACTATCTCACCTTGACTAAATGAATATGGATTGAAAATTTAGCTGGATCAATTTTAATCACAAGTTTCAAGTTTTGGAATAAAATCTCTATGAGCATGTAAAATCATAGATTGAGTACAAAATAAATTGGTAAAGTCAGCTACTTGAGTAGGCTTGCTAGCTGCTTAATTCAAGTCTTAGCAAGCTCAAACTTATTTGGGACTCAATGGCAGTTCAGTTGACTATGAGCAGCGAGTTGGATGTGAGTAGATTAACTTACACTCTTAAAAATGTAGATAACTTATTGTTGTTTCTCTATCTGATGATAAATTTAAACAATCAAAGTTGTATCCTCAAATGTTAGGGGTGAATCTCTAATCAGATTATGCATTATGGTATACCTCCTGTTTTGCTAGCAGATTGGCAACATCCCTGACATGGGTTTTTTCTATTGCCTGACTAAAGTAAATGTGATTGCATAAGTTACATGGCTTATGGAAAAAGAAATGAAAAAGTAATAATGACTGGAAAATTACTCGTATACAATTGATATCTGTCTTCTTTCTTCTAGTTACTGCTGATGGGGAAAAGGGTAAGCTTTTGAAGTTGGACAAGGTATCAATTGATGTATCAAGTTCTTGTTCGCTGAGCGGTTTGCAGTTTCTTTAATTCTTTTAATTGCTTATGTAAAGAAGAACAGGACATCTAAGTATTATCTCTTTAATTAAGGAGTCAAATGTTAGCATGTATGAATTCTTGCAGCAAAAAAGAGTCCAACGCAAACTACCAATAATTCTTTGAGTTGAATTGTCTCAAATATTGGTAGAATCCAAGGATAGAAAACTTTTAAGTCTGAAAATTGTTAAGCATTAGTACTTGGCTTTTATGCAAGAAAGGGAACCACATTGTAAGTCTTGGAGGGGCCAGAAATTGTCATTATTATTTTTTTAATAGGGCTGAGAAACAATGCCAATAAACTAATTTCTAAAAAGTAATTGGCGGCCCTAGGCGGGTGAAGCTCCTCATGGCTTTTATCTTTCTAACGTATAAAAGCTGATACATTTTACTTCTTATCCTGGTAATTGTGTTTCTCATCTTTGCAGTTTCATGGCTGCATAATGTTTTGCATTTGCTTAGACTAATTAATGTGATTTTATATTCAAAATTGCCAGAAAAGTCCCTCTCTGCAGTCAAAGGATGTTTCTAATTTGAGGCTAAAAGGAACAATGCTTGAAAGGGCCATCAGAGAGTTGGAGAAAGTTGTTGCAGAATGTGAGTTATGGGATCACCTTAGGATGTTTAATTTCTTGCTTATGAAAAATTTAAGATATGTTCTATATAACTAGCTGGTATCTGCTTAATATTCATAACAGCGAGACTGTCAACTATGGAAGTTCAGGATGTTGATACTTCATCTGCTGCTATCAAAAGAAGATTGCCTCGTGAAGTGAAGCAGAAGCTTGCCAAAGTTGCCAGACTAGCAGTAAGAAAATAATATATTGTCTGTTCCATTATTTGGGTAGCTCCTCCTTTTTTTTTTTTTTTTTAGCCGGGGGGGGGGGTTTGGTTGGGGGAGGATTTCAATTTCAGTTAAAAAGTTATTATTAGTTTCTAAACCATTTCTATGGTAATTGTAGCAGTCAAGCCAAGGGAAAATATCTGAGGAGTTAATCAACAGGCTTATGAATATTCTTGGGCATTCGGTGCAATTGAGAACGCTGAAGGTATGCACTCAGTCGCATAGACCATGAATAAGTGCACAAGAGCCCAGCGCATTAAAATGTGAAAAGTCAAACTTAATTAGCATAGTGCATAACATTGAGGAAAGTAAAATTTAATCAGATTGGAGTGCCTTGAGAGCATATGAGCATGATCAGGATGTTTGTATATATATTTTCTTTCTTTATTTTTTTTATTATGTTCCTATTTTATGTTAAAATTATAATTGTATTTCTATCTATGTGTTTGTGCACATATATTATGATTTACTAGTATATATTTTTCCTGAAATTTCTTGTTGTCTCACATTATTTATTTATTCTATATATGAGCAAATAATTTCAATTTTAGCTGTGAAGTCAAGCCATGTGCCTAGGTGCTAAGGTGCAATGCAATCAAGGAAAAGCACCCTAAACTCCTCTGGACTAGAGGCCTTTATGAGGCAGTTTGGTCTTTGTTGATAAGTGTTTGCCTTGAGAGGCAAAAGGCAATTGAAATATTGGTTGGAAGATAATGCAATGATAGGTGATGTGGTTTGGGGCAGCTGCTGGCTGCTGCATTGATGAGAAAGGGGAAACAAGTTTTAAGTAATAGGTACTAGGGTTGAACGCTAAGCTAGGTTAATTGGGCTGGAAAGTTAGAATTTTATTGGGCTACAATTTATAGGCTATAAATCTTTTGGGTTAGTTTAATTTCATGTATATTCAATCCAAGTACACATATTTCTATGATGATTGAATTAGATAAGGTAAGTTATGATAATAATAAAAAAAAAAATTCCAACTACACTTTTCATATACTTATACATGTGTATTCTTGTGTGTGTGTATGTGTATTAATTTATACACGCATTTAAGGCCTTTTAGAGCATAATGTTCTTGTTATCTGTAATACATATAATGTAATAGATTTACATTTCTATTTCTATTTTGAAGGGTTTGATTTAGATCTCATGGTAAATAAATGGATATGCATGACGTTAGAGTTCTTATCAGAATCTTGTGGAGTCTTGAAACAAAGAGTCTGTATTGCTTATATACAAGCTATAGAGGAGATGCATGGAGTTGTCTTTTAAGGGTATGACACAGTACACATTCATTGCCATGTCATCATGTAAGCACCCGGATATTCTTTTTCCTGTGTCCTAGCCTCTTTTGTTGTCTTCAATAGTGTTTTCTTCAACAAAGAAATATGATATATGTGTGTATACTTTTCAAGAATTAGGAAAGTGTAATATTGCCACTTATAAATTTTTGCCTGTGATTGGAGCGAGAGAACTTGCGGCTAGAGTTTTATGATGACTTTTACTAATGTTTAATCTTTATAACATACTGCGATACAGAATGGTGTCACATTTTTTTTTCATTAAAGAAATTGTATAGCGCAAGTTTTTAGGTAAAATACACAAGTTTGTTTTTTGTGCCCAGTTATTAGTCTTCTAAGAATTTGCGCTTTGCTTCCCTTGGGTGAGCACCTTTTTTTTTTTTTTTGGCATCACGTGCTTTACATAATACAATGTGCTTAGCACTTTTGGTGCACCTTGTGCTCTTGGTTATGCTTAATTAAGTTTAAAAAAAGTATAGTACCAGTAGTGGGAATAGTAGTAGTTATGATAGTAACAGTAAGAAAAGGTTGAGATTAGAGTAGAGTATGATATTTTTCGGACAAACATTAAAATTTGTCATAAAAGCATTATGTTATGTTCATTTATTATGGACTACAATATGTGAAATTATCATAAATACGAAGAACCTTTATAAGAAGAAGTTTTGAATCCGTAGCATTTAAGCTTAAATGAAATGGCTCTTTTTTTTTAGTTTGGTTTTATCCTTGCCAATATATCTGTACCTTTGACATACTTGGAAATAGTTCTGATTTTTGCCAAAAAATGAAATTAGCATAACTTCTGAATTTCAAGTGTTCTTTTATTAGATTACTTTTACAAGTAAAAATTACAGTCCAATGAGGCATTACTCAGCAACGCATGGCATAACTATTACATTCAAGAAGACGTTGATAAACAAACTAAATAAACCAACATAAAGTTGGCCAAAACTTACACACGCTTAGACTTGAAGATGGGACCTAAAGGTTCCAAGGCATCCTCCTTGCTATCAAGACAATGTTTCATTGGCTTAATTTCTAGTTTAAGTAGACCAATTGGCAGTTGACTTCAAGTTTTCTGGGCAATTGCATTCTCTCTCTCTCTCTCTCTCTCTCTGTGTGTGTGTGTGTGTGATAATTAAGGTTGCATTTTCATAACTAACTTTTAAAGTTCTTTATGTTTTAATTATGGCCTTGCATACTAACCTTTGTTTTTGCCTCTGCTCAAATGTTTGGATACAGAGGAACTTAAGAGAGATGATTTTACTGGGACTTTCAGCGAAGCAAGAAAAAGCTGATAGATTTCAACAGATCAAAATGGAGGTCACTGAAATGATCAAATTGCAGGTTTCCTCAAAAATCACTTTGAACAATTGCCAATTAGTTTTATACTGTGAGCAATTGCCATTAGTTTAAGATGCTTTGGGTTGTAGGCTCTTGGTCTCTTTCGCAAGAAGCAGTCCTCTCTATGGTGCTTTGGTTCCATATTGGTGTTTCGATAAATTTTTGCCCTCTTGCTATCATTATTGATAGTGATAATATTATAATGAGAGATATGGTTATTACCACTTTGATCAACGGCAACATACAACTTTCTTTTTCACAAAAGGCAGCATTTATAGCAAAAAATAGACTGAAACTTTGACCTCCATTTTGTGCTGCAGGAATAAAGTAATACACACATCTGCACTTTGTTGTCTTATCACTTATGTTGTGAAAGATATTCTTATGCTGCAATATATTACTTGGTATATGTGCAAATTCAGTGCAAGTGATGATAACATATTTTAGTTCTTTGCTTACTAACATGCATAGCTTTCCAGGCATCTAAGCTAAGAGATGTAGCAACTGGTTTTTTACCGGAAGTGCTTGGTTCTGAGGAAAAAGTAGTCCTTAAGGAACATTTCAGTATGGATAGCACCATAGAGGATAAAATCTGTGATCTTTATGACTTATACATTCAGGTGCTTTTGTCAACTAACTATTCATGTTCTTTGTTTTATAAAATAGATTTATTAGTTTACTAAGTTCTTTACTTATTAATGGTTGTAGGGGATGGATGAAGACAGAGGTCCACAAGTCAGAAAGTTATATGTTGAGGTATTCATTGCTCTGTGCAATTTTGCTTTTGTTTGTTTGTTCCAATTATTTTCTTTTCTTTCGTAATTGAACTGTCTTGGCATTTTCCCAGGCACTGGCTTATTCTTTCCTAATTATTAAGTGTGTGCATGAAGTTTTGCATTATCAATCTATGACCTAATGTGTGGAACATTGGTCTCAAGCATTTTGACTTGGGTGTTATCCTTTCTATCTATTCTCTTCTTCAGTTCAAACTGTTTAGTTGGCTTAATCTGACAAATTTTTTAACTGCTGATAGAATATAGGTTAGGGTTGATGACTATTTGTAATTTGACACTTAGAATGTGATGCCAATCAAGTAGCTAGATGGTTAGATATAGTTGCCAATCTGAAGAACTGTGGATTGTCCCAGCATACAAATATGAAACCAAGCTGTATTTAAGGTGCACACTTTCTTTCCAGTAATGTGAGTGGGACAGATATCCTAGAAGTACAGAAGGGAACATGCATAGGAAAAGGGTCAAGAGGGTTGTGTGGTATGCACGTGCATGTGCAGTTGTGCATGAGGGTGCCGGGACTTATAGTTGGGGGGCCGAAAGTTCTTAAGAAAGATAAATGTAATGTTGAAAAAATTTTATAATTGAAAAAAAAAATGGAAGATTATGATTTAATTTTTTTCTTTTACATGTTATTGTTCAAATAACTTTTCTTTTGTCATCATAATAAAGTTTAATGTTACCATACTTTATTTTCTTGATGTTGATAAAGCATTTTTTAATATGTATCATTGTACATAATTAAAAGAAGTTTTTATACTTTGGATTCCTCTTTCTTATGTATTGAATGGATTCAAAATTAGCTATTGTCTTTTAATTTGATGGAGATATTGGTAGTTGTCGACGTTTACCCGTTTATAATGCTCACGTCCTTTAGCTTGATTTTTAGATATGTACTGTAGGGAAGTAGAGATCGTATCTCACAAGGACCTTTACAAGCTCAAAATTGATTTTGGGAATAGAAAGAAAAGAAACGATGTGATAGGATAAATGGTAGAATCTAATTAATAAAAGTAAATAGGGGTTTAATTTGTTTTTGATTTAAAACAAAATAAAAAAATACCTTGAAAATAATTTAAGTAATAAAAATCAACAATGAAAAGACTTTGGTAGTAAATCAATTTTGCTTACTAGTGTATCATCATCAATCATTGAAAACTCTTATGCATTTTTTTAAACAAATAAATCAGCCATGGAATCAAAGATGTATTTACTTCCTAACTTTCTCTTACTTCCTAATTAACCAAGTTAAGCACTATGATTAACCTTTATCATTTAACTACCCTAAAATAAGCTTTAGAATATAACTAAAAGATAGCTTTAAAAACTAGGAACTGATTCAATCTAACAAAATCAAAAGCTGATTTTATTTAAGAAAGACTTGTATTTTTTATAACTTTTAAAATGAAAACTTGACCATCCTCATTAAAGTTATTTGCTACTTATGTAAAACTAATCAAACTATTAGGTATTTGATTAATTAAACTAGCTGTAGATTAAATATGAGAAAACTACTAGCATGCATCCTAGAAGTTGAAATCATATAACCATGACATTTAAATAGACAAACACCAGATATTTGTAAAAAAAATTACTCTAAAAACAAATTCATATATTTCTCATGATGAATAATACAAAAGCTTGCAAATCTTTTTGCTACCAAAATAAAAAAACTTTGAAAGACATAGTTTAGAAAACAATGAATAAAATAGAGAGGAAGAATAAGAATGAGATGATCAAAACTGTTTCAACTAAAGCTAGGGATAAAGATAATTACATTAATTTATCAAAATAAAAATAAAAAATCAATCTCTAATCTTTATATTGATCTATTGGGAGGTTATGTGCGATCTTCTTTCTGAATGTAGCCATAAAGTTAGATTTGTGGGCTGATTTTCTTCATTTATCCAAGAGATAAATAATTATCCAAAATATAATCTTCAAAGGTAATTACTCTAGCTTTCAAACTCTTAACCCAAGTAGAACTTTATCTTCTAACTTCTCCTAGTGTAATCAAAGCTCTTTAAGATTAGCTCACTAGAATTCAAAACCCACATAAATTCCCTAACTTAGCCAATTTCTGCTTCTTTTGTATTTTTCATCCAATTAAATCCTACCAAATAAAAATAAAAATAAATGCTTATGATAATGATAAAAAATAACTAGAAAATATTAAAATAAAAAAATAATTTATATAAAATTAAGCACTTATCAGATATGCAAAGCATAAAAATTTATCATGTAAGAAACTACTTGAAAAACAAAAAAGTTTAAATATTTGTCTTAAAAGTAATCAAGAAGTGAATCATGTAAAATGTAATTTTGTTAAAAGCAAAAGGTTTTTATTAGCTTTGAATACAAACCTTGAGAGCAGCAGCGAATTGGAAGAAGAATTAAGTACTAAGTAAAGAACTTGACATAGTTAACAGAACTGTGGGCAAGCATAAATGAAGAAACATTAATGGGCTGAAGAGAGAAGTGTGATTTTGAATGCAACCAAGATCCCCTTATTGTCAATTTTTTTTTTTCTCTCATTTCGCAAAATAAAGAAGCCTAAGACTGCTCGAAACCATCTAAAATTAACTTTACTGTAGGTAGTTCAATCAGGATCCCTATCTGACCTGTGAAAAAGGGGACTGACAGGGGGGGCAGTGTGGTGGGGAGCCCTTCCCACTGCACAGGACTGCCCATCCAAATGTTGCCTTATTCATAAACCCTAAAGAGCTTATAAATATATTATAAAACTGTGAATTTTTGTTAAAAAAAAAAACGGAAAATGAAAAATATTGCAGATACTGATGATGCCTATTTTCTCTTGGGTAGATCAGAAGACCAGAACAAACTGCATGTTAGTTGCTTGATGTATGGACACACACTCGTGTCTTGATATGGAGCTTCAGTTGATATTTCTCTTTGATTTTACCTTTTAATCAGTCATAACATGGCACTTCAAAATTTCGTCCTTTGAGTTCTTTGCTCTATGTTAAAATGATGGCTCATTTGACGTAGATTTTCAGAAAAACAAATGCGAAGAGGATTGTACTTGAAATCTGAAATAAAGAAATAACTATTTTAGTATCATGCATATTTTCTCCTCTGCTCTTTTTTCTAGCTTGTTAGTAAGTCTTCTTTGGGGTTCAACTACAGCCAGCGTCTTGGGCTTAAATTGATGTAATAATATGACATCAGATCTCAGGATATCAGAATCTAAGTTGAGCTTTTGATGTGCTTTCCTTGGACTTTGCCTTATGTGAGATTAAGGCATGTGCCTTGCTGGCCCATAACTTGCTATTGTTTATCCAAAACAATTTGATCATAACTTTTATTCTCTCTGCTTTTACTTTAGACTTTAAATGCGAGAAGCGCTTGGGTTTTTGGGTTACACTTGATGCATATATGGAACCACAAGGATTTTTCCTTTTGGCCTAAAGTTTGTCACTAGATTTTGCATTTCCCTTTGATATATATATATATATACATACACACACATGCACGCACACACACATATATACATGTATGTATGTATGTATGTATGTATTGCTTCTTTGCCTCGAAAATGAAAAGGACTCAGAGGTGAATCCTTTTTCCTTAGATGATCTGAGATACCAAATTTGTGCATATTTTCATAATATGTCACATGTCCTTGGCTTTTCTTATCATTGATAAGATAACATTTTCTGATAACAGGCTTGCAGATTCTTCAAGTTTAGTTCTAATGAGTTTGTCTTCAACTTGTTTGGACTGTTGACTTTGACCAAGATTTTTAATTTTAACTTCTTTTACTTCTCATTTATTCATAAATATTGTATCGTATGTTTATCCTTGACTACTTCGTCACATTGAAAGAGATAAATAATAATTTTCTATCTTGAAACGTGGCTGTGATTGCAATTTGTGCATCTGAACTTTCAGTTGAAGCCATATGGGCCTAGATGTTGGTCGATGTTTAATATGCTTAATTTTGCAGCTGAAATTTTGCTATGCGTTAACCACAGAGTTTTTTAGTTCATTTTCTTGCTCCATATATAAATAGATTGGTAGTAAGTTACTTCTTTATCTCTTTACGCTTAACCTAACCTTTTGTTGATTACCGGTCAAGTAAGCAATGAATGGAAGATTTCTTCAAAATTGCGGAACTTTTAATTGAGATGGGGGATATTGAAAATGGCCTATATGTTAGGGGGAATATTGTTTCAATTGGTAATTTTGCTACAAATTAAGATTGACCTCATAATTTAAGGGGCAGCATATAGTTGACCATATCAATATGTTCACCTCTTTGCTTTCTCTTTCTTGTTTCACTTTTATTGTAAGTTTTACCAACCTACCTAGCTGGCACTTTGTAGTAGTTACATGCTTTTCTTTCATTGGGTTATTTTATTGATACACTATGTGTGCCCTCCAGCTGGCAGAACTGTGGCCAAATGGAATTATGGACAACCATGGGATAAAAAGTGCAATTCGTAGGGCAAAGGAACGCAGAAGGGCATTGTGTGAATATGATAAGGTATGCACATATCTTGTACTTATAGCTCAATATAAATCTTTAGTTCAATCCTGCATTATAATTTGATATCATTAGATATTGAAAAGAGGAGATGATTATCAATTGCATTGATTTAGTGTTTTTGTTTAGTTCAAAACCAAAAAGGAATAAATAAATAAATACTTGATGTAAAGTGCTGTGCTTTAAAGATATGGAGGCCTGTGTCTTGATGGGGTAGGCTGATGGAGGTCTGGATTCAGATCATTGGGATAAATAAATTAATAGATACTGGATGTAAAGTGCTTTGTTTTAAAGATATGGAGGCTTATGTCTTGATTGGGTAGGCTGTCGAAGGACTGGATTTAAAGCATTGATGTTTGCCAGTTCTGATCTTCTATAAATGGAGGTTTGAATGAAGGGGATATATTGGGACATGTTATAGCTCTTATGATACCAATTTCTAGTTACCGTGTTGAGACTATGGCTTTAGGTACTTACATTGTCAAAGGGCATTTATTTTGGTATTTTCAATTTTCTTTCTTGTCAACAGAAAGGATATATGGACTGTTTAGCTATAAGTTTTGAATGATAGACTTCAATCTGCACTTGAGCTCTAATTTGTACTTTCTAGTCATCAGGCAGCACTTAATTGTGCAAAAGTGAAGTGGGCCAATATTTATTTAAATATTTCTTGTTTTCTTAAAATATATTAAGACTAATGGTTAGTTGCTTGTTTTCCTTTAGTACAGTCGGCCTATTGCAACGGCTGCATCTTGTTGTGGAGAAACAGTACAATAGAAATATATTTGATTCACTTTTAGGAACTGCAAAGTTTAGTCGACTAGCCTTGTTAAGCATCCAATTTCAAAACCGATTGGCAATAGGTGGATGGGTCCACCTCGAATATAAGACCATAAGAAATTCAAGATTTAAGAAATGTGAGAAGTCCAACTTGAAAATAAGACCTCACATGGGATAATGGGCACAAAAAAAAATAATAATAATAATAACCTTGGACATTGATACTTTGCTAAACATCTAACCAAAAAATCAATCGGCAATAAGTAGAGGGGTCCAACTTGAAAATAAGACTGAAGGAAATCCAAGATTTAATAAATATGGGATAAAACCATTTTAACATTATTAAGCATCCAACCTAAAGGAATTAATAATAAGTGGAAAGAACCAACTTGATTATAGGACTGGAAATCCAAGACTTAACAGATTTAAGATAACACTGCTTAACATCGCCACCCCCTTTTGTGTAGCTCAACGAGGGCCTAAATGTGAACAACCTCATATGGGTAGTGGGTATGAAGAGCAGAATACACATAGGCTTTGATCCCATCTTAAGTATCTAACCTAAAACCATTTGGTAATAAGTGAAAAGGCCCAACTTGAGATAATGGGAAACCCAAGACTCGGAAATGTAGGATAACACCAGTTAATAATCCTTAGTGAATTTAATTTAGAATTTCTGAAATGATTTCAATGTTGGTTCTACCATCTAAATCAAATTTAAGAAACTACCATAAACAAATCTTTATGGTGACTGAAGCGCTCTCTCTCCCAACTATTGAACCATGATTAAAAAAAAGTGAAAAGGACAATTATCTCATTCCTCTTCTTTCTATACAAGTGCAGCTTTTAATAGCCGATTATATAGATGTTTGATTATCAGTATTTGGTCAAGTGCCCCTAATAGTCCATTCAATAAATTCAGTGGTAAAACTATTTTTTTAATTAATGGATATAAATATATTATCTTCTTGCATAATGACCATGGAGCAATGTGAAATACATGCATGTAATGGATTTTAGATGCAACAGTTACAAAGCGTTTGGTTGGCATAAATAGCCAACTAATTCAAGCCACAGTAACTCCTTAGTCTGGTTCAACAAATTGCCATTCTATGGAATATCCTAACATAGGCAAACCATGAACGTGGCCTGAATAGTCATTTGAGGCTCCCCCCTCAAAATGGCTATTCGATGCCATGAGAAATAGCAAAAAAAGAATTCTTTAAAGTAAACAGCCACCAAAGTTAAATAAAAAATTAATCACAATAATAACAACAAAGATTATAACACAACCAAACATAGAAGTAGAAATTGGAAAAAGGTTAGAGAAAGTAACATTTTCTCTCCTAGGGTTTTCGGTTATAAGAGATTTTGGGGCTCCAATTTGGGAAGAGAAAGAGGAAAGAAAGAGGAAGAACACATCAAAAAATGGGGGTGATAACCGATGGCCAAAAAAGGGGTGGGATCCGTGGATTTAATTTGAAGATTTAGGCTGTTTTAGTGATTTTTAGGAAAAACTAGGTTGAAAAACAGAAAGAGGAGGGCTAAAGGATGATTTGGATGAAACTTTTGGTTTGTGGCTGGTGGCTGCGATTGGTTGAAATCTGGGTATTGAAGAAAGTTTCGGGTGGCTTTTGGATTTTTAATTTAAGCGAGGTGAGAAGTTACAGAGAGAATGAGAAATTTAGAGAGAGAGAGAGAGAGAGAGAGTGGAAATGAAAAACCAAAAGAAAGCTATTTATGTTTTCCAAAAATATATATATATATATAAAATGTTTAAATAATATTCAAAATATTTTTATCTTTAAATACTTATTTTATGGATATTAAATATTACATGTCTAGACTATTTTTTAAAATATTATTTTTAATCATATTTTTAAATATTATTTTTATTAATATATTTTTAAAAATAATTTTATTATTTTTATTTTATATTTTTTTTACTAAACAAAATTTATTTAAATATTTATATGAGTAAAGTTAAGTTTAATATTATAAATCAAAATAATATTTGTTTGAATCAAGGGTAAAAAGGCCCTTTTATATCTTTTACTTGCATATTTCTTAACATTATTTCAACCAACCAAACAAAGTAATAGTAATCCTCCTTTATTCCATTCAACCAAACAAACTATGTAATATTTATTCTTCTATTCCCATTCCCACTGAATAGTTATTCCATTGAGCAAATTAAAAGTAACATTAGTGCTCTGAATCTGTGGCCCTGGTTCAATGAAAAGAAACTAATTTTGGGTTATTTTCTCGTACATTGGTGTTGAACTAAAATGCACTATTGCACACATTGGTGTTGAACTAAAATGCACTATTGCACAGTATGCGATTTTAAGTGTATATAATTAACATCCAGCTGAGAGTTTACGTAATCACGAGAATCATGATGCTGCTGTCTATTTAAGATTTGATTTGCTGCATTTTCAGTTCCAACAGCTGCTTAAACTGGCAGATTTGAGTCTTTTTACTAGTTAGTAAAATGACTGTAGTTCATAAAATTTTTTTTATTCTGGAATTGAACTATTTTAGTTTTTGCCCTAGCTATGGTTTTAAAAGTTTGGGCATGTTTATTGTTAAGGTTAGAGAGGACAAGAGAAAGAAGTCTGCAGAGAAAATGGAGGTTGGTGTCGGAGGTGAAGCTTGTTCAATTTCTCAATTACAGGGTGTGCAATTGAAGCAGGCTTCTGTATCGAGTGGTCACATTTTAGCTTTGCCTTGCGCAACGATTTCCTGTAAAGAAACCCCGGATCAGCATCTTGCTGCACCTTTGGAAATTTCCAGTGTACCACCGAATTCTGGCCTTGATATTTCTGAAGAAGAGAAAATTGAGAAAACGGCAGTCCCTATGCTGAAAGAGCAAATGAAGCAGCAGCAGCAGCAGGGGGAATTCAAGAACAGAGTGAAGAAATTATCCTTGAAACCAGAGAAGGAATCTCGCAAATCTCATAAGCGGGCTATCGGACAACCTGACATGGTGAGTTATGAATTGGCTGCCCCCCCAAGCTGTGGACATCCTGTCTGACTTTGCTATCCTCAACTGAAATTTCACAACTTGGGAGATGTGATATAAAGAGCAAATGTGAATGTAAAATTTAAGGCAATCAACTGAATTTTAGAATATAGGTACTGCTTTTTTTGTCAGTTGTGTTTCTGCTCTTGCACTACAGATTGTGAAGTTGTGTTCCTGCTCTTGGCATTCCAGTCATTTTGAAATCGAGAATGATAAGTAGCATTAGTGCAGTAGTTTAGAGTTTTTGTCTGATACAGATAGCAGAATGCTGTATTCTTGGAGAAAAGAATTGAGGGTTTTCGACATTGTAGAAGGATTCTTGAATTTGTCACTAACAGCGGATTTATTAATCTTTTAAAAGTACTTTCTTTTCTTAATTTTAATCTTTTTGTTCTTGTTTTGGGGTTAGGTGATTTATGGCAGAAATTACTTTTGTGAAACCGAGCATTGAACCTTTAGTAGTCATAAATAGATTTTAGGAAATAATTCATGTCATGTCAGTTGCTTAAATAACATTAAATAGATTATGGGATTATATGATGATGTAGCTGCACAAACTCATCTCCTTGAAGTGGAGTAAGACAGTGCAGTGCCAAATCTAGCTTTAGTTTGAGGCATAAAGATGTCTTTTTCATTTTAAAATTAATAATTGGTGTATGAAAAAAATACTACTATTAACTTACTAAAACAGTACTATTAACTCTTGGATTAACATTCCCTATATATATATATATATATGTATATACAATTATACATTACCTTGAAGAATATTATTCAATAGTTATATATACTAGTATTTGTTTTTATATGTCTTACATTTGAATGCTTGTTCACATATTTATTTCTTAAATATACAATTGTATATTTTAAAAATCAAAATATATATTAACTAAAAATTACATTAACATATAAAGTTTGTTTAATATGAAAATTATATCAAATTATTATAGGTTTATTATTTTTAATGTTAATACAAATAATTTAGAAAGATAAAATACTTAAATAAAATTTTAAGTCTTCTTTTACTTATGCTAGATGAAATTATTTATTTTAACGTTAATGAAAAATTAAAGCTTTTAAGATACAACAATTTCATATAAAATTTTTATTATTTTCATTTATTATCAAATTAACCCATCTAACAAAAATATTTCAATGAAATTAACTTTTTATTTATAAATTTGATAAATCTTATTAACAATAAAAAAAATTTATAATAATAATTTACAAATATAGTCAATAACAACAATTATTTTTGTCAATTAAAAAAAATCATATTTGTGCTCTTATATATACTAGTATATATCGTGATACGTATCACATATGAATTCTTGTTGTTTTGTTAATTTTCGAACATACAATTATATATTTTATAAATAAATAAAATTAATAAACTACTTATTAACCAAAATTGCATTACCATATAAAGCTTTGTTCCTTGTGCAAATATTATCAAATTAATATATAATTTATTACTTTTAATGTTAAGATAAAATTAAAAGTTTAAAGATAGAAATTTAATGTAAATTTCAAATCATTTTTATTTTTCAAATAAATAATTTACTTTTTAAGGTTAATAAAAATTAGAACTTTGAAAATAAAGCAATTTAATAAAAGCTTTAACTATTTTTATTTATTATCAAATATATTTATATAACTAAAGTCTTTTAATGAAAATTGTTAAGCCCACGGATTTTGTCCAACGCCAAAGCCCAACAGGCAAGCCCAATAACTGATCAAACTCAAAAAAATTGACAGCGGGGTATTTAGGAATAGAAAGTCACCACACTGATTAACAACATTTAATGAGCCCAAAAATAATTATATTGCCAGGCACCTTAAGCGTAGCATAGATCTCATCACTCGAGCATAGGGAGCTAACTCCGCCGAAGGCATGACATCTCAACAAATGAAGACAAGGCATCGTCACCTTGCTAGAAGCCGATACCTTGCACCTCGCAACAGCCAAAGACATTACCTTTTTCGCGGTGACGCATGTCCACTTAACATTCTTCTTACTAACATATAACTACCTTAACGAACCACGAATCAAGGTAAAGACTAAAAAAACTCCCTAAAGACCGTTATTCCATCTTCGATGCTCGATTTTCTCTAACTTAGGCAACATAGTACACCTCAAAAAACCAATCTCTGGCATTTTGACCTTGTTCTTGTGTTTTAGGTCCCATGATACGAACCTTGTCATGAATAATAAGACCTGAAACAGTTAAGATCCCAAGATCGTTCTACAATTAGATTTGAATGGAAAAAATGCGACTCGTTACCTATATGGAGGTAAGAACCTTGGTATGGGGAAGATGCCACAATCAATTATGGAAGGATTGGTTGATGAATGCCATGGAAAATTCCGATAAGTTTAAATGGTTCTTCAAAGAACCAAAGAGAAAATATAACTCATAATTTTTTGAATAATGATCAAACTTTTCCTTCTCCAAAAATGCCTATTAATACGCTGGATTATTACAAAAAGTTCCTAAAATAGCTTAAGGAAACACTCAACCTATTAAATAGCTGTTCACACACCTAAAACATAAAAGGAAATAATCATTTTATTAAATTGCTATTCACACACCTAAAACAGAAAAGAAATAAAATGCCAATTTTTATTTGCTGAAATTGAGCTTATCTTTGGCTGGATTCTTCTAGAATTTGAATTATGTTGATGCACCTTTGTTGAATTATGGACCATGCTCCGTTTGAGTCCATAGTTCTTGAATCAGCCCGTTAAGTGCAACTTTGAACTCATTTGCTCGTGCTCTTTTAACTGGACCAATTAGAATTTGAATTGGATCCCTTGAAGTCGTGCCATGATATGCATTATTCCCCTCCTCTTGAAACGGATTTGTCCTCAAATCATCATCCACATCAAAATGACTTAAGTTAATAACATTAAAAGTACCACTTACATTGTATTCAACTGGTATATCTATCTTGTAAGCATTGTCATTGATGTGTTCTAAAACTTGGAAAATGTCATCTCTTCTCAGAAGCAATTTGGAGCACCTTTGCATTGGAAGTCTTTTTTTTCTCAAATACAACGAAACCTAATCTTCAGGCTCAAAACCAGGTTGTGATGCCCTTTGTTGGCTTGTTTTGCTTACTGCTCTGTTCTTCACTCAACGTGAGTCTTGCTTTCTTATGTATTCTACATAACAAATCAGCTTTTTGTTTGCCATCTAAATTAACACACTCAGTCATTAGTAAAGGAGATGGAGTTAATGGATTAAATCCAAACGCAATTTCAAATGTGGAAAATTTAGTAGTCGAATGGTATGGCTATAGGCGAATTCCACTTGTGGTAAACAATCTTCCCATGTTTTAATATTTTGTCTAATAATAGCGCTTAACAATGTAGACAAAGTCCTATTTATTACTTCGATAGACCATCAGTTTGTAGGTGACTGTAGACACCTAATTTCGTTTGGGTCTCTTTTCCAATAGTCTTAAATATCAGAGATTGAGAACTTAACAGCCACCCCAATTAAGGATGACTTTTTTTAGATAGACTAAACATTTTTAAAATCACTTTAGTCATAATTAAATGGTTGTGTGACGAAAAGCATGTTATTTTGAATGCTAATTTTGGATATAAAAGATGAATATTCAAGAGAAAAATTGCTTTTGAATATTGTCTTGTCCAATTTTAGAAATTCATTTGAGTGAATGATACCACAGTCAAATTTTTCATTTTTAAGAATTTTTTGAGAATTTTTTTGTAAAATTTAGAGAGTTAATTGACGTATATTTTTACTGATACCTGTGTGGTATTTATGCCAATATGCATTTCAAAAAATTAGAAATATTCAAGGAAAAATTTTTATTGGCATTTTTACCACGATGTATCAAGTTGTTAATTTTGGGACTTAAATTTGAAATTTTCATAGTATTGCGAGTATCATACTCGTAAAATTTTTTGATAAAAATTATTTTGGATTTCAGATTTTCGTTTTATTATTTTTATAAATTAAAATTTTAACTAATTTTTTTGAATAAAATTCATTTTTATAAAATTTGAAAATAATTTTAGAATTTTCCCATTTCCAAGATTTGGATTTTTTTACTTCGTAAAATTTTTTGGTAGGATTCTGAGTTTATAATTTTTAAAGTTCTTCAAATATTATTGTTAAATTCATATTAAATCAGTTTTTGAAAATTTAATTTATTTTATGAATTTTGTATTTTTTTATATAACAATTTTCTCCTGTAAAGGTTTTTTTTGTGAAATTTTATGAGTTTAGAATTTTAATTATTTTCTTGAACATTAAAATTGATTTTGTTATTAGATTAAATTAAAATGGATTATATGAAATTTTAGTTCAAATACATAATTTTATTTTTTACAATTTAATCCTTTTAATTAATTTTTTTGGTATAATTTTACTTATTATATACAAATATCATACAAAGCTTTTTAGAGCTTGATGATGTCATGGATGATATAATGCACAAAATGACAAACTTAATTAATTTAAATCAAATCAAAATAAAAAATAATAATTACAAATATAATAAATAAATAAATAACTAATACAAAAAGAAAAAATGGAAAATGCTAGAACATGTTCAGCCAAGGGCTTTTTCTTCAGCCCTTGGTTGAATCCTTCCCCTATAAATAGGGAAAGATTGTTTCAAAATAAGCTTTGGTAAATTGGCATGAAAAAACACTAAAAAATTCAAGAAAATTTCTTAACTTTCTAAGGCTTTTAAGGTAGTTCTCTTCCAAAACCTCTCATTTTTGGTTATTTTCATCTTTGATTCTTCATTTTAGTTAATTGTATGATTACTTGAGCTCATAGATTTCATCCCATGTTGAAAGGCCAAGCATGAAAACAATAATCAAAGTTTACAAATTTTGTTGATATATTTTATTTTTTTATGTATTTATGTTAATTTTCATTATAATAATTTGTGTTTATTGGTAAAAATGATATTATCCTTATGAGTATATGTTTCATAATAGTTATCATGTCATGTTCATGTTGATTCATGTTGAAATATTAGTGATTTCATGTATTTTCAAGCTTGGTAAAAACTCATTTATGTATTTATAATATTAACTATGAAATTTCATGATTAAAAAACTCTGTTTTGGTGACTTCTATGCCTTGGCCAAACCTAATATGGATTCTTGACGATATTTTCATGCTTAGTTTTATGATGACTATTTTGGTATTTGAAATTTGAAGGGACTTAAAAACAATTTTACTAAAAAATTTAAAGCCTTGGAATGGTGTTTTTCATGTTAGCTGAATCACATGAGTGGTTTATTGGTGATGATTTCATGTTTTTTTAAATTACTTTGTAATATTAGAAAGTCCAGGGACTAAATTATAAAATATTGAAAAACCTTTTTAGGCCATTCCTTCTTGGCTGAAAGTATCACGCCCCTTTAGGGGAGTGATTAATGCATTCCTACACATCTTTTAGGCATTTTTAGATTTTGGGGGCATTTTTATAATTTTAGAAAGTTTGAGGACTAATTTGCAAAATCTGAAAAATTTGCTTAGAGGCCATAGGTGTTTGGTCGAATTATTCTTGTGATTTTGGTGTTGTTTCTATGATTTTTCATGATGTGTTTTGTGTTTATTCATGGCTTTTCATTATGTAAGGACTAAATTGAATGTGAAAAGTTTTAAGTTCATTAGGAAAAATTATCCATTTAAGGTACTTTGGTCGTTTTGGAATATTTCTAACATTCCTCCTATTTTCCAGAGGGGTGTAGAAAATATCAAAACTTTTCATATACTTTCAGTTTTTTGTTATGGTATGAAATACGATTTTGAAAAGTTTAAGGGCTTAGCTGCAAATTTCCATTTTAAGTCATTTTTGACATTTTAATTTCCTCATTTAGGGTTAAATGGGTTATTTCTTATCATTTTGGAGTCCTTAGGATTATCGAGATACTTTCATATCGAAGGTATATCCTAGAGGCATTTTAGTAAATTTCCTTAGAACTAAGTCAGATGTAGTCACCCGGGTGCTTTTATGCCAAAAGTGTGCATTTTGGATAGGTTCAACCCTCTATGATCATTTTCATGTCCTTTAGATTTATCGGGATACTTTTATATCGAAGGTATACCCTAAGGGTATTTTAATAGTTTTTTTAAAACCAAGTCCGAAGTAGTCACGAGGATGCTTTTATGCCAAATATGTGCATTTAGGGATAGATTTTAGATTTTAGATTTTAGATCATTTTTTATGTCCTTTAGGGCCACTGCGATACTTTTATGTCAAAGGTGTACCTCGAAGGTATTTTGGTAATTTTGCATTAAAACCAGGTCCTATGTGATTGTTAGGATACTTTTTATGTCGAAAGTACACATTAGGAATAGGTTTGTCATTTTAGACTGTTTTCAAGTCTTAGGATGATTTTTTTTTATTATTATTAATACTATTAATAAAATTGAAATTTTTTGCAAATTAAGACAATATCTCTGAGTTAAAATAGTACATAGAATTTCTCCTAATATATGAGAGGAGTTTTTATAGATTATTTTATAATGAGATATCTTTTTAAGAAATGAAAATTGAGATTTTTCAAATTTCGAAGAGTTAAAACTTTTTATATTTTTCTAGCTCTCCAGCGGGGTACAAAATATATTTAAATTTGTTAAAACTTTTCGTATTCCAACAACTTTTCAGCCAGGTATGAAAGAAAATGATAAAAACCTTCGTGTTCTTTTGGTTCTCCTGGAGGATGAGAAAGATATTTTTATATTCAATAAATATTAAAAACCCAATTTTCTCACACAGAATAATAAATTTGTTTTATAAAATATTATATATATGGGAATTATAATTAAATATCAAATATTGAAACCAAATAATAATCAGAATTTAAATTAACACATGATTAATTAGTTACCAATTTGTGAGCATCATGACCAAATTGATCTTTACTTGTGATTGTAATTGACTCCTAAATCCTTTCATGTGATCTCTAGTATCTTCACAGATCTCAGGATTTTCATTTTTGTGGATTTCATAACCCTCAAAATGCAAACTTCGATAGGTGATTAATCTTACCTAGCTAAAATAGATTGGTGGCGAATGGTCATTTTGTAATGACTATTTAGAGTTAAGTTGAGTGAGCAATTCATCTCGATAACTTAGTCCCTAGACATGAAAAATAAGAAAAATAATAATAATATGGCCCCCCCTAAAATAAAAAATGATGATATATGGATACATATATAGGAATAAGGGGTACATCTATCATTTTAAGTCGGACTGGTCAGGATTTGCATTTGGGCCTTGTTATGACAATGACAAATAGTGGAAAACAATAACTTAGTTCCCAACTTACACCACAAAGTCTTCCAAAAGTAACTTAAGAACTTAGCATCTCTATCCAAACAATTGTTCTAGGCATGCCATGTAATCTCACAATCTCCCTCAAGAACAAATCAACGTGTAAGGCATCATCTGTTCTGTGACATGGAATAAAATGTGCCATCCTGAACAATCTATCCACAACCACAAAAATTGAATCTCTACCATGTTTAGTCTAAGGCTATCCTAACACAAAGTCCATTGAAATATCAATCCAAGTCGTACTTGGAATAGGCAGTGGTGTGTATAAACCATGGGGTTGCATTTAGGATTTTGCTTGCCTATATGTGACACAGCTACCACAAATTCTCTCAACATCCTTTTTTAATATGTGGCCAATAGAAGTGTTCTTACAAAATGACTAGTGTTTTGGCTACCCCAAAGTGTCCCATCAAACCCCATAACATGTGATTCCCTAACTAGTAAATCTCATAAGGAACCAAAACAAGAAACCTCATGCCTAAAGTACTTACCATTGGTAGTCTTTTCACAAATGGTATACTCTTCACTAAAGTCATGGTCTAAAGGATATAACTCTTTAATATGTTCAAAACCAAGCAATTTAACATTGAGAGTAGAGAGTAACATGTACATGCGAGAGAGTGCATCAGCAACCACATTTTCTTTTCCTTGTTTATATCGGATGACATATGGAAATGTCTCAATGAACTCCAACCAACCAGCATGTCTCTTATTCAGTTTATGTTATCTTTTCAAGTGCTTCAAACACTCGTGATCAATGTGAATCATGAACTCCTTGGGCCATAGGTTATGCTACCATGTTTCTAATGCTTGGGCAAATATGTACAATTCTTTATCACAAGTTGGGTAGTTTAAAGCTGCCCCATTTAGTTTCTCACCAAAATACGCAATTGATCATCCTTTCTTGCATAAGCACGGTGCCAATACCTATAATTGAAGCATCACATTCAATCTCAAACGTTTTCTCAAAGTTAAGCAAAGATAATAAATGCGCATTTGTCAATTTTTGCTTAATGAGTTGAAACACCTTATCTTGCTTTTCACCCTATTTGAAGCCAACGTTTTTCTTTATTAGCTTAGTTAGTAGTGCGGCCAAAGTACTAAAGTCTTTTACAAACCACTAGAAACTAGTAAGTCCATGAAAATTCCTTATGTTACCTATGCTTGTGGGACTTGACCATTCTTGAATTGTATAGATTTTCTCCTCATCAACCTATATTCCTTGTGCACTCAAAATAAAACCAAGAAACACAATTTTATCAGCGCAAAAGGTGCATTTCTTTAAGTTAGCAAATAATTTTTCATTTCTAAGTACATCTAAAATTGATTTTAAATATACAATATGAACATCCAAGTTGTTGCTATAGATAAGAATACCATCAAAATAAACAACAACAAATTTGCCTATAAATGCATGCAATAATGGTTCATTAATCGCATAAATATGATCGGTGCATTAGTTAAATCGAAAGGCATTACTAACTATTCATATAAACTGTACTTTGTCTTAAGGCAGTTTTCCATTCATCACCTTCTTTCATGCATATTTGGTGATATTCGCTTTTCAGATCAATATTAAAAAACACACAAGCTCCATGCAGTTCATTTAGCATGTCATTTAAGTAAGGAATGGGGTACTGATACTTTACTATAATGTTATTGATGGCTCGACAGTCAATGCATATTCTTCAAGTCCTATTTTTCTTAGGTACAAGTAAGATCAGAACATCACACAGGCTCATACTCTCTCACACACACACTTTCTCTATCAACTCAGCTACCTGCCTTTAAAGCTCTTTTGTCTCTTTAGGATTGCTTTTACAGGCTGGTCGATTTGGACTTGTCACACTAGGTACAAAATCAATTGATGTGCAATCCTTCGGATATGAGGTAATTCGTGTGGTGTTTCCTTTGGAAAAGTACCCTCATAGTCCTTTAAAAGAGAAACAATAGAACTAGGCAAAATAGGGTCAATCTCATTACTGTTTAAAGACATCTCTTTGTACGAAAGTATAATTATTGGCTATTTTAAAGACTTCACTCTTTTTATTTCGCTTGTTTTTGCATAGAAAATTATTTTTCTTTCTAATTTTCTCTCATTGGCTGAATTTGCCCTTTTTTCCCCTTTAATTTTCTCAACCTTTCTTTTTTTTTTCTCTCTCTTAAATTTTCACTTGCTTTTTTTTCACTATCTTCCTTTTGGTCATCTTTTTTTGTAACCTCACTTGATCCTTATATACTTATTGCGATGTCAAAGGTATAAGAGTAATTGGTCATTTGATTAAGTATAAAGGAGTATTTATTCATAAAGCCATTATGCTTCAGACGGCTATAAAACTGCTGTGGACACCCTAGCAACATGTGTCTAGCTTGCATCAACACTACATCACATAACACTTCATCTTCATATTTACTGATATGAAATACAACTAACACCTGCTTGCTTACCCTTGTCTCACCATTATCATTTAACCATTACAACTTGTACGGTTTAAGGTGCTTCAACATGGGTAGTCCTAATTTTTCCACTATTGTTGTGCTTCCAACATTAATACAGCTACCACCATTAATAATTACGCTACATATTTTGTCCTTAATGTGGCACCTAGTATGAAAGATGTTCTCTCGCTGTACTTTTTCAACTTCTTTTGCCTGCAAGTCAAGTGCTCCCTTGGCCATTAATCTTAATGCATTAGGGGCTAAATACTCCTTTTATAGAACATCCACTAATGGTGGCATGCAGTCAATGTCAAAATCTTCATTGTCGATCACAGTCTCACCATTATCTGGCATCACCATTACCCACCTATTTGTGCATAGACTTTCTATATGTCTTCTGCCCTGGCATTTAAAACATTTAATGTCATAGTTTTTAGAGCTAGAAGTGTTGGTTTTACCTTGAGAAATGTGGCTGATGTTCTCAGACTTGGACTTAAATTTTTGCTTTGGAGTTAAGGATGTTTGTGGCTTGTCTTTCTTTTTTGAAAATCTCGGTTTCCAAAAGTTAGAACCTAAGTTATGGGCTGCACTTAAACTCCCCCCTCTTGAGTTGTTGCTGCATTTTGATGGCCATGTGCATCATATCTTTCAACTCTACATAATGTTGCATCTCCACCTTCTCATGGATCTCTCGATTTAATCCAAGCAAAAAACCTAGTCATTGTAGCCTTTAGATGTTCCTCTACATTAGCCTATATCATAGCAATCTCCATCTCCTTATAATAATCTTCCATGCTTCAGCTTCATTGTCTAAAACCTTGTAGCTTCTTATAAATAGTAGGGACTTGGAACAAATTGCTTTTTTATCATCATTTTCATCTCCTCCTATGTCCCCATTGGACACTCTCTATTCTGCCTCCTGTTTATAACAAGTTGATCCCATCAAGTAATAGCGTAGTCAAAAAATTCAGTCATAGGTAGTTTTACATTCTTTGCTTTGGAATAGTTATGGCAATCCAATACGAACTCCATCTTTTTCTTACACTCAAGGTATGCTTCAGGATTGAATATACCTTGAAACGATAAAATCTTCATCTTAATACTCCTCAAGTTGTTATCTTCCTAATTTCTAGCTTCTCTAAACTACCCTTTATACATTATGTTCCTAACAATTGAATCTCGATCATCTTCTTCATCAAAATCGACCCTATAATACTTTTTTTCAACCATCACTTCCCTTGGTTGAACTCTTTCCCTTCTACGTAAACTATGGGCATTTGGAGGCTGCTCCATATGTGCGTTCTCCATCTGATCTATTTGTTCATGAACCTGCTCTAATTTTAGCCTTGTCACACACCTCATCTCATCTATCGTGGCCTCTATAAACAATTTTGGATTAGGCAATCCAGTAGAACCTGTGGTAGTGTTCTTAGTATTGTTATGAGACGTAAGTTCTGCTGGAGATTAGTTTTGAAAAAAAACCTCACAATTCTCTATGTTACATGCTTACACTCAAGAAAGGGAATTAATCTTCACTCATGTTTCACAAAAAAAATGCAACTTTTATCCTTTTAGTGCTTTCACCACTTTTGCCTTTTTCCACTC
Organism: Adansonia grandidieri; assembly: GCA_038382065.1. Taxonomy (NCBI): domain Eukaryota; kingdom Viridiplantae; phylum Streptophyta; class Magnoliopsida; order Malvales; family Malvaceae; genus Adansonia; species Adansonia grandidieri. The sequence goes on along the minus strand of JBBYHK010000023.1, from coordinate 759,451 downwards.
GATAATTCTTTTTTAGTTGTTTCAAACTAAACAAACAATAATCAAAATTTCCAGCAGCAATTCACCAAGAACTCATTAAGGCAAAAATAAAGGCTAGAAACAAGGTTGCATCACAGATTTAAAGTTTCTAATAATGCACAAAAATTCAATTTTGTATCCATAAACTTTGTAATTGAACAACAGTATGAAATCCCTGAATTTGACACACGAATGTTAAAGTTTAATGACGAAGTGAAATCTAAATTTTTTTTGACTTTATTATTACAATATCAAGAACTAAATTTTAAGCTATAGCAAGGAAAAGAGACAAAAACTTAATTAACTAATGTTTGGAAAGAGATAGGGAAACTAAGTTGAAAACAAAAGGAAGAAAAGGCTAAAAACAAAAGGGATAGGCCAAACTTGAGGCTAAAACCTTTGCTATAATACCAAATGATACAGACCTTGTCATGAATAAGAAGACGCGAAACACAGTTAGGAACCCAAGATCATTCTATGATTAGATTTAAATTTAAAGATCATGTGAAAATGCCACAATCAATTATAGAAGGATTCATTGATAAGTTAAAGATGAGTGCCACAGAAAATTCTAATAAGTTTAAATGACTCTTTAAAAAACCACAAAAAATGGTTGTTCACACACCTAAAATAGAAAATGAAATAATTAGCCTATTAAATGACTATTTACTCACCTAAATTAGAAAAGGAAAGGTTAACAACTCTGAAAAATAGAAGAAAAGTAAATAGCTTTGGCATGCAAGCTTTTTAATCAGTTTTAAAAATAATCCAAAACATGCTAATTTATTTGCTGAAATTGAGCTTAGCTCTAGCTAGATTCTTCTAAAACTTGAATCATATTGATGCACCTTCATTGAATTCGTGGACCATGCTTAATGGGACTTCATGCATTCGCTTTCTAGAACTGGAAATGTGTTATGTCCAAGCTTCTTAAATTAGCCTGTTGAGTGCATCTTTGAACTTCTTTGCCTCATGCTCTCGTAATCGATCGAATTAGACCTTGAACTAGATCCCTTGAAGTCATCCCATGATATGCATCATCACACTTTCATCATTGTTGATCCTAGCAAAAAAAGACGTCAACAATTTGGCATTGTTTGTGGGAAACAACAACCATGTCTCTACCATTATCCTAAACTTAGTCACCAGTCCTTTCCATTTTGATGCCTTTGTTATGACAAACACCCTTGAATTTCTAATAACCACTTAAGAGATATCAAGCAATTCCCTTGGCCAATACTAATAAACTCGTTCTGATACCCTAGCCAACCCCTCACCAACTACCCTGGCTTTATGGGAGCTTCAACCTTTGCGTTACATACTTTTCAATGAAGTCCAATACTTATAGGCACAGCTTGTCAAACAGTAGCGTATGACAGCCTAAACCATGCAACAACTCAGCAACTTCAACAACTTTAAGGGTAACAGCAAACCATGATGATAGCTTTGCATCCTTTTATCAAGAGCCATCATAGGAACATGAATCCTAAACATGGTTAGCACTGGAACAATGACATCGCTTTTGGATTCCAGACAGAAAAAATTGTTGCATAAACAAATCTAAGAGATCAGTTGCAGTAGAACAGATGACCCAGATTAGACATTTGAGGTAGTAAGCCCCCTTTCTAGCCACATACGCTGAGAACAAGCGCCCCTCAAGATGAAGCTAGCTAAAGAAACATATGATGGCAACCTTGCATTCATATGCTAGGGCATGGTATTACAAATTGCCCCAGGATCAATCACAGCTTTTGATCAATCAGGTGGATGTTTTGTTACCTATTTCTTAGCAAACAAAATGGCATATAAAACATTGATTAGCATACTAGCACTACAACAAAAGAAGGATGAGGCACTTAGAGATTACCTCAAATGCTTTAATGCAGTGACTATGTAAATTAAAGATTTATAAGATGATTGGGCAATCCAAGCATTCATATCCACTGTGTGCCATGAGATTGTACGTCATGCCCTAATAGAGAATACGCCTAATAAATTGTATAACTTGTACAAAAAAGGCACAATGATTTATCAAGATAGAAAAAATGAGAGCAGCAAAGAAACACTAAACAACAATGGTAAAATGTACCCCTCCAGAGACAAGTAGTGAAAGGGATATCAACAACATTTTAAGTTACAACCCAAATTTAAACCACAATCACCAATGGCTTATATCTCTTTTACGATAGTTGCAGCCTTTTCATAAATGGAGTAAATGCTTTAAGAGCCAATATGGAGCAATAATTCACTAGAGCTATCGTCCTTAGGTATGACAATTTTACCCCATTTAACGCCTTACGAGCATAAATCCTTAATGCAGTGGCTATCAATGGAATACTTGATAAACCTTGACTAACAAGAGGTGACCCAGCTTTTTGCCATAACCTTCTAGAAAGGTTCCAGTATCATGGCGAGTTGACTCACAACATGGAGGATTGCTTTAGCTTGAAGCATGTTATTAAGAGGGTGATAAAAAGGGACATATGAAATAGTTTATCAAGAATGAAGGTGCATCTCGCCATCATGAACAAGGCTCCTAAGACTACCAAAGCCAGTCTAACGAAGGCAACACATCACCAGTGCAAGGTGTAATCCATATGATCATAAGGTTAGAAGAAGACCATCTAAGAATAGTCATGTTTGTGGATGTGGTCCCAAAAAAGGCAAAGTGTAAAGGACTAGACAATTAACTTCTCAAAACTTGATATCAAACTATTAAAAGATGATGGTAACGACCTAATCATGGTCAATGTGGAAATAGGAAATTTCATTGTCAAAAGAATCCTAGTCAATAGCAGAAGCTTAGTCGAGCTGTTGTAGTATGACTATTCATGCAAGTAGGAGTCCCAGAAGATAGACTAAAACCTATCAATACAGTATTTAGATTTACCAATCAACCAATCATGGTAAAAGGTCCATTGCACTTTCAATAATAATGGGAGATAGCGAATACAAGGTAACCATGATGGTTAATTTCTCGGTGGTAGATTAGCCTTTAACTTAAAACGCCATCATTGGACAACCCTTGATGAAAAGATCAAGAATAGTATCGGTGATCTACTGCCTCACAACTAAGTTTTTAACTTTGAAGGGATTAGGATATGTGAAAACTAATCAACAACTTGCTAGACAATGCCATATTAACTCTATACAGCTTACAAGGAGATCTAATGAAATCTGTACAACACATTTCACAGCTAAAAGTGACATGCCTCAACATTTAAATCACCATTCAAGTGAAAACATGGCAACTCTGCGTAACTAGGTGAACCTCATTAATAAGACCACTTTAACGGTCGATAGCTTGGACAATAAAGTGGAATTAAACCAATACAGAGCCTATCCAATAGAACAAACCATCAAAATTCACTTTAAATTAGATAATAGGATAAAACAACCAAAATTTGTACCCAACTAGAAGAGCTAGATAAGAGCTTTTTGATCTAGGTTTTTTAGGCTAATGTAAACGTATTTGCATGGACCACCACATATATGCGGGGGATTGTCAAGAAAGTAATTACTCATAACTTAAATGACTACCTTAGGTTTAAATTGATGAAGCAAAAAAAACTAAGATTTGCAATTCTTATGCAGACAATAAGAGAAAAAACTAAAAAATTCTCAATGTAGGATTCATATGAGAAATGAAGTACCTGGATTGGCTAACTAATATGGCAATGGTTAAAATGTCCAATTGGAAATAGAAAATGCGCATGGATTTCATAGACTTAAATAAGGCCTACCAAAGAGATAGTTTCCCTCTATTGATCATTGAGATAATAGTTGACTAATCAACATGACATAAGTTTTTGAGTTTCATGGATGCATTCTCGAGATACAATTAAATCAAAATAAACCTTGAAGACTAAGAGAAAACCTCTTTGATTTCAAATGATAGTATCTTTTGTTATTAGGTCATGCCACTTTGGCTAAAAAATGTAGGAGCCAATTACCAAAGACTAGTGAACAGACTATTTGAACATTAGATTAGCAAGAACATAAAAGTGCACATGAACAACAAGCTGATGAAGTGCATATTGATGAGTCAGCACCTATAAGACTTACAGTAAGTATTTACCATATTAAAAGTGAATAATATGCACCTAAATCTAGATAAGTGTGCATATGTTGTTGGAGCTAGAAAATTCTGTCTTAGATCGAGGCATAGAGGCCAACCCAAAAAAATACAAGCGATCCTTGACATGCAACTACTAGAATATTAAGGAAGTTCAGTGTCTAACTAGCAAAGTGTTTACCCTGAACATATTAGTCTAGAAGTTCGTGGATAAATGCTTGCTATTTTTCAACGTATTAAGGAATGATTACTCATTTCACAAGGAATGATGATTTCCAAAAAAATTTTGACACACTTACTCATCTACCAGAGGATAGGGAACATCTTGAGCATGTATTTAGCAGTAGGCAATGAAATGGTTGCTGCAATTTTGGAAAAAGAAAATCATAACTAGTAGGTCCCTATGTATTACATTAGTCGTGCACTGCAAAATGGCAAATTCAATTACTCATGGCTGCAAGATTGCATTTGCTATAGTTGTTCCCACTAGAAGATTAGATCAGTATTTCAAGGCTCACCTTATTATTGTCTTTATAGATCAACCCTTGAAAGAAGTCCTTCAGAAGATAAAAGTTTCAGGCATAATGGTGAAATGAAACATTAAATTAAAGGAATTTAAGCTTAAGTATAAGCCAAGAAAGGCTATTAAGGCTCAACCCTTGGCAGACTTCATTGCTGAATGTTCTTCCCCCCACTACAAGTGAATGATGATATCATTCACAAGCAAGGAACACATCCATAACAATTAAAAAGCCTGTAGAATTCTCTATAACAACTAATAACCCATCGAATCCATAACAAAAGACCAACTAGGAGCCTAAAGGCATAACAACCCAAGATGACATTGACATATGGATCATATATGTTAACGGATCAACTAGAAAAGAAGGAGCAGGTTCTGTCATCCTGCTAAGCGATCTCGAAGGAATAGCATGGCAATATGGATTATCTTTAGGATTCCCAACCTTCAATAACATGATTGAATATGAGGCCCCCTTAGCTAAAATGGAACTGGCTTTACAGCTAAGGGCCAAAAGGTTATCTGTTTTCACAAACCCCTAACTAGTAACTAAACAAGTGAATAACGAATATTAATTTGGAGAACCAATGCTAATCAAATACCACCAAAATTGTAGTCTATCTCTATAAAAAATATAAACAAATCTAAATACAATAGATGGCTAAAGACAAAAATACCAGAGTAGACTTTTGTCCAAGTTAGCCTCAGCCATGGAAACTAAAGAAAAGGGAAAGATCACACTAGAATATCATCCAGCCTCGAGTTATGAATCTAATAGAGTATTCTTCATTGCAACCATAAATCCCTTCTAGATGATCCCATCCTCAAATTCCTAAAATAGCATGATACCAGCAAACCCTAAATAATGTTTTTTATTGTGATGCTATGTGCCTAGATATGCCCTTATTAGTGACACATTGTACAGATGAGCCTTTATAACCCAATGGTTGGGGTGCAGCAAGAAATAGAATATGTGTTAAGGGAAATATATGGAAGAGCGCATGGCAATCACATAAGGGTGAGGCATTGGCTTTAAAAGTACTTAGACAAAGTTTCTGTTGGCCCAAGATAAAGAAGAGTGCGGTGGAACTAGTAAAAAGTTACCCCAAGGGGCAAGCATTCACGTATGCCCTTAGCCATAAAAAATAGTATAGTCTCTTTGTAGCCTTTGGCCCTTCGTAATGTAAGGAATTGACATATTGGGACCATTTTCGATAATTATAAGATAGAAAAATTCTTAATTGTTGCTTATGAATATTTTACTGAGTGGATAGAGACAAAAATGGTGGCAACAATAATGAATGCGTAATTAAAAGTTTCACATGGAAATCTATATTATGCAGATATGGCATTTTACAGCTGCTCATAGCTAACAACAGAGTCTATTTTGAGGGGCAAGTTGAAAAAGTTCTGTAAAAATTTTAAAATCAAAATGGTTCATGGCTCCGTCAAACATTTGCATATGAATGGGTAAGTAGAGTATATGAATAAGAAAATCTCAAAAAGATTGAAGAAAAAATTGGACAAGCAAAAGGAGCCTGGTTGAAAGAAATGCCAGGGGTATTATGGGATATCAAAACTATTTTACATATAAAAATGGAGGGAACCCTGTTTAATTTGATATTTAGAATAGAAACCATTGTCTTGGAAGAATTGATTTAAACTCTTTTCGGACAGTGAATTACAATCCAGACAGCAAAGAAGGAAGATTGCATATGAACCTGGATCTGCTAGAAAAAACGTGAGACCTAGCCTAGCTTTGACAATTAGAATGTACCAGGTGCCTAAGTACTATAATTCCAAAGTACAATATGAACAATTTCAATTAAAAGACCTTATTTTGAGAAGTTACAATGCCAGTTGATCAATGAAAGAGTGTGGCAAGTTAGCCCTAATATGGGAATGACCTTATAAGGTGGTCAACAAAATAGGTTTCGAGGCTTACATTTTGCAATGAATGGATGGAAGTGAAGTCCTCAAGACTTGGAATGTGAATCAACTTATAAGATACTTCTTCTAAAATGACCATCAACCCAGAAACAAAGTGTAACACTATAAGCATTTGATACTAGGAAATCTTTTTTGTATGTAGGATAATGTTGTTAAACCATGAACCTGCCATGCGAACTTTTTAGAATTATCTCTCCTTACCAAGGCTTGAACTGTTACTACACCTTCCCAAAGGCTTTAATAATCCTAAAAGTTCAATATTATTTCATTTTCCCAAAGGTTGAAACTGTTGCTATGTTTTCCCAAAAACTTTAACCTTTCCAAAGGTTTAAAATTATCTCGTCTTCCCAAAGACTAGAGATTATTACTATGCCTTCCCAAAAGCTTTAACCTTTTCAAAGGTTTAAAATTATTATTTCACCTTTCGAAAGGCTTGAGACTGTTGCTATGCCTTCCCAAAAGATTTAATCTTCCTAAAGGTTTAAAATTATCTCACCTTCTTAAAGGTTTCAGATTGTTGCTACACATTTTCAAAGGCTTTAACCTTTCCAAAGGTTTTAAAATATATCACCTTCTCAAATGCTTGAGATTGTTGCTATGCGTTCCCAAAGATTTAGAATTATTTCACCTTCCCAAAGGCTTTAGACTATTGCGACTCCTTCCCAAAGGTTTAAAATTATCTTGTCTTCTCAAAGGCTTAAGATTGTTACTACACTTTCCCAAAAGCTTTAGCCTTTCCAAAGGTTCAGAATTATTTGGCCTTCCCAAAGGCTTGAGATTATTGCTATGCTTTTCAAAAGCGTTAACCTTCCTAAGGTTTAGAATTATATCTCTTTCCTAAAGGCTTAGGATAGTTGCTACACCTTCCCAAAAAATTTAAGATTCCCAAAAGTTTGGAATTATCTCACCTTCCTAATGGCTTGAGACTATTGCTACACCTTCCTAAAGGCTTTAACATTCTCAAAGGTTTAGAATTATCTTGCTTTCCTAAAGGCTTAAGACTGTTGCTATGCTTTCCCAAAGGCTTGAGACTATTGCTATGCTTTCTCAAAAGCTTTAACCTTTACAAAGGTTTAAAATTATCTTTCCTTCCCAGAAGCTTGAGACTATTGCTACACCTTCCTAAAGGCTTTAACCATCCCAAAAGTTCAAAATTATCTCGTGTTCCTAAAGGTTTGAGACTATTATTATATTTTCCTGAAGGCTTCAGCTATCCTAAAGGTTTAAAACTATATCACCTTCCTGAAAACTTGAGACTGTTGCTATGCCTTCCCAAAGGCTTTAACCTTTACAAAGGTTCAGAATTATCTTGCCTTCCTAAAAGCTTAAAACTGTTGCTTTGCCTTCCCAAAGGCTTTAACCTTCCTAAAGGTTCAAAATTATTTTTGAAAAAGGATACGAATCTCAATAAAGTCTAGTCTCAAGTATTGGATTTTAAAAATCAACATAATATTAAGAAAAGAGTAGCAGAAGATGGTAAACATAGAAACGATTGGACTTTTTTATAGATCTTATAGAAGGGACTTAGATGTAATGAACATTAAAATTTTTCTACAAGATTTAAACATCCACATGTTGAGAGGTTACCTTGGTTTCAGATATTGAAATCTGAAACCAAACTAAAACCAAAACTAGCCAAAAAGATCCTTAAAGTGGGCACAGTGGCTTCCTAAAAAGGATCTCTAAGCTAACGAGTAGCATATGTGTCTTACCTCTGATGGTAATCCACATAGATGTCTGTAGAAACCTTTTTGAGCCTAATGGTTCTCTAGTGCTAGCTAGAAGGCTTGTTGAGCCTTAACCAAAAGGTAAATATCTTTCTTGTATTAAGCAAGAACCAAAAAAAATTTAAAAGAGGATGTGGTGGAATAGCTTAGGATCCATAAAGGAGGAGGCAATATTAGGTGGAAGCAATTACGAAAAACCTTAAGAAAATGTTTTGCAACCTTTTAAAAAAATATTTTCTCTTAAAAATTAGGTAAAAAAAATCAACAATTTTTCTAAGCCATCATTTATCTATATATTAGCTTAATCCAATTTATAGTTGATTTAAGATTGAAGAGTTTTGACCTAATTAAAGCTTTTAAATCAAGTGAAACTCATCTTGTTTTAAGTGTTTCAAATTAACCAACCTTTGTTATAAATTGATTGATGGGTTAACCTTTTCCGCTAACCTTGGTCGAAATTCCCTATCCTTATTGGGCCATAGAATTTAGCCCAACACTCTTGACCATTAAACCAAGCTTTAGGAGTAATAGGGCTTTGTTGGGCCAGACTATGTTTCCATGGGTTTAATTCTATAATTTAAACTTCACATTTATTTCAATAAACAATATTTATTGAATATATATAATTATCTAACAATTATAAAATTAGATAAATAAATTGCTAACAATTATAAAATTAGATAAATAAATTGGAAACTATATTTGCTAGTATACACATCCCTATAGATTTTATTTCTATAAAATCCTCAATTTAGTTAAAACTATTTTAAATTACTTTTAAATTTTTTATACTAATTATAAATAGTCAATATTACAGCAATATTTCAAGGGATAGAAGATTAAGAAATCATATAGAAAACTTGATTTATAATCAAATCCTTAGTCTAAAGGAAATCCTATTTCAACTAGGACTAGATTTATCCACCTTGTTTTAGCATGCCTTAATTTAGACATTATTCCAACAAGGTTATCTTACTTTTCATGTCTCAATTAGACAACAAAATTTATATTTCACAAATCTAATTTTGCCTCAAAAAATCTTAACTGAACTATTCAATTAAGTCCTCCATTTAAAATACCTTTTATTTAATTAAGTCATACTTAATTAAAATCCCATATTTAATTTAATAAATCCATTTTAATGTGTGTAGACACCTAATTTTGTCTAGACCCTCTTTTCTGATAGTATTAATTATCTGAGACTGAAAACTTAGCAGCCACCCAGTGAGGCTTGACTTTTCAAGATGGACTGGATATTTTCAAGACCTTTTCAGTTATACCTAAATGGCTACATGTGCATATAATAGAAAAAATGCCATTTTGAGGGTTGATTTTGACTAAAAAAGATAAATATCAAGGTAGAAATTAGTGTTTAATTTTGTTATTTTGAAATTTATTTTTATGGATGTTATCCTAGTTAAATTTCTCATTTTTAGGAATTTCTGAGATTTTTCATAAAATTTGAAAAGTTGACCATTATATATTTTTACCAATACTCATATAGTATTTATATCGATACTCACTAAGAAAAGTCAAATATTCAAGGAAAAAATCATAATGGCATTTTTTACCATAAGGTAACAAGTTGTCAATTTTAGAACTTAAATTTAAATTTTTTATAGTACTGTTAATATCGTACTCGTAAAAATTTTTTAGAAAAAACTTTGTTCTGAAGTTCACATTTTCATCTTTTATTATTTTATAAATTAATATTTTGATTAATGTGTTAAATTTAATTCATTTTTATAAATATTTTTTTGAATTTTCCTATTTTTAAGGTACAAATTTTTTTACTCAGTAAATTTTTTTGATGGGATTTTCCTAAGTTTATAATTTTTAAAATTCTTCAAATATTTTCATTAAATTCATATTAAATCATTTTTTAAAAATTCAATTTATTTGAATTTTTAATTGCCTTTTTCTTGCACATAAATTTTCTTAAAAAATTCATTTTATAGTTTTTGTATGTTAATTTCATTTTTAATTGGCCAAATTTATTTTTTCCATTTCATGGCCTTTAAAATCCGTTAATTTTTCTAATGGGCATGATAAGCCCATTAATTTTTTGACAAGCCCAATGAGTCCATTCTTGTTTTCTAACAGATCTAAAAACCTTATTTTGATTTAATTTTTAATTAAATTTATTATGTAAAATTTTATTTTTTGAATACATGATTTTTAATTTATTATAATTTAGTCTTTATGATTTATTTTTATTCAAATTAAATTTTCTCTCTCTCATGTCTCTAGATGATGATGTCATGCATGATAACACATGCAAAATGAAAAAAAAATCATTAATTAAAATCTTATCAAAATAATAAAAATCTAAAAAGTAATAATAATAATAATAACAATAATAATAATAATCATAGAAGAGAAAAAGAAAGAAAATTCAAGAAGGATCGACCAAGGGACTTTTTTAAGCTCTTGGCCCATCCTCCCTTAATACAAAAAGGGTAGTAGAGCTTTCATGAAAAGAAAATGGCTTTCATGGCTAAAAACATCAAAATACACCTAAATTTTTCAAGTTTTACAAGATTTTAAGGTAATTTCACTTGTAAAATCTTTAATTTTTGTTAGTTTTATGCTTAATTCATCCTTTTAGTAAGTCTGATGATTACTTTTGCTCATGGATTTCAATCTTTGTTGAAAGGCCAAGTATGAAAACCATGATCAAAGTTTTTTGATTTTATTGTTTTATTTAACTTTTATTAGCAATTTTTATCGTGATAATTTGTGTTTGTTGATAGAAATAATATTATTTTTATATGTGTATTTTTTGCTATTTTTTAATATTTTCATGTTGATTTATTCATTATTTATTATGTTTTTATGCATATTTATGCTTGGTACAAATTATGACCTATATATATGTTGATATTTATGAAAATACATGATGAATAAAACTGTTTTAGTTGATATATGCTGGCTGAATATGCTTGTGACATTTGATGAAATATTATTTCATGTTTTAATGAGATTTTGGACTATTTTATAAAGTTTAAAATTTGTAGAGGCCTAAAAATAATTTTTTTCAAAATTTCAAGGCCTTTGAAGGGTATTTCCATGCTTAGCTGATTCTTATGATGTTTTGATTTTTTTAGGTTATTTTATAATTGTAGAAAACATAGGGATTAAATTGCAAAAATTGTGAAAATTTTTCTATGGCCATTCAAGCGTGGCCGAATCCTGTAGACATCTTGAGAAATGTTTTCATGCTTATTCTAATATATATGAATATGTTTCATGCATTTTTTTATTATTTTGAGGTCATTTTGTAATTTTAAAAAGTTTAAGGACTTATTTGTAAAATTGCAAAATTTTTGTTCCTAGGCTAGTGGTGTTTGGCCGAATTGATTATATAATTTTTTTCTGTGTCTTAGGTTGATTTGGATATGTTTAATATTTGATTTGGTGTTTATTTCATATAGGGACTAAATTGTAAAAATAAAAAAATTTGTTTTAAGGCCATCCATGTTTGGTCGAATATTCCATACACCTTTAGGAGTGTTTTTCATACATTTTTAATATGTTAAAATGCACTTTATATATTTTCACCTTTTAAGGACCTTTTTGTAATTTTTAAAAGTTTAAGGATTTATTTGCAAAAAAGTAAAAAATTGTTCCAAGGCCAAAGGTACTTGGCTAACTTTCCACTTGATTTTTGGTATTATTTTCATATTGATGTGGATGTGCTTAATATTTGATTTTGAATTTTATTTTATGTGGGGACTAAAATGGAAAGTTTATAAAGTTTAGAGGTCATTTTGTAAAACCTTGCATTTTAGGGTTAATACAGTATTTTTAACATTTTAAGAATATTTCTAGCAATTTTCTGGTCTTCCAGAGGGGTCTAGAAAATATTAACACTTTTCGTATTCCTTTAATTCCGATGAGGGTACCAAATGCAATTTTTAAAGATCAGGGATCTATTAGCAATTTTTGTATTTTAGGTCATTTTTTATTTTCACATTACCCATTTAGGGTAATATTATCATTTCATACTAGTATCGAGTCCTCTAGCTTACCGAGATACTTCTATGTCAAAGGTACACCTTAAGGGTATTTTTGTAATTCTCCCTAGAACTTAGTTCCGTGTGATCATCAAGATACTTCTACGTAGAAGGTGTACAATAGGAATGGGTTCATTCACTTACGATGTCATCGACTCTTTTAGGGGTACGAGAATACTTTCATATTGAAGGTATACCTTAGGGGTGTTTTGGTAATTTTGTATTAAAACTAAGTTCTTTAGAGATACTAAGATACTTTCATTTCGAAGCTACTCTAAAGGACATTTTGGTCTTATCACCATGTTTACTTCTTTTGAGTCTAGTTTTGTACATGTAGTCGAAACCAAGTCTTAGGACAAATATTGTTATTTGGTATAAAAATCGTAATTTTTACAAAATCATGGAAATATCTCCGAATTAAAGTAGTATGTAGAATTTCTCCCAGAATATGTCTGGGGTTTTACAAATTATTTTAATAATGAGATATCCTTTTCAAAACGAAAATCAAGATTTTTTCCATAAAAATAAATCCTTTTGTATTCCTCCAGCTCTCTTGTGGGGTACAAAAGATATTTTGATTTTAAAAAAACTTTCTTAAAAATCTTGATTTTCACATACAGAATAATATTTATTTTATGGAAATTTTGACATGTGGAAATTATAGTTGAATACCATATATTGAAACTGAATAAAAACCAAAATTTAAATTATCGCATGGTTAATAAGGTACCGATTGTCGAGCATCACGAGAAAGTTGATCCTTATGATTGTTTTTATGGGTTTCATAACCCTAAAAATATAAACCTTGATAGGTGACCAATCTTACTTGGCTAAGATTGATTGGTGGTGACTCCAAAATATGACTATTTAAGGTTAAGTTAAGTGAGTGATTCATCTCGACAACTTACTTCCCAGACAAAAAAAAAAGAATGAAAAGAAAAAATTAATAATGATATGGACTTTAAATAAAAGAAAAATAATAATATATAGATATATATAGAACGAAGGGAACACCTGCTATTTTAAGTCGAGCTGGTCAGGATTAGTATTCGAGCCATGTTGTGACATTGTGCATGACCAATTAGGCTCCCAACATGTTAGCAATAAACATAATTGTTTATATCCATAGATCAAAAGCAAGATCTAGTAACCCATCTGACCACCCAAATGTTGAAGAGACAATGTGACCTTATTGAATCCTCTCAGTAACCAACCTATCAGTGTAATACGATCCTTTTACCATATACCCTAGATTTATAATGAGCATGGTGCAATGTTTACTTATGCTTCAATCCATGTTAGATCTTATGACTTATGGTTATTGATCATGAATCTACAAGGAATTATTCCTCAGAATTCACTATGCTTTGGCATGAGACTTTAATATGATTAACCAAAGTTAAGATCATTCAAGATATATCTCTAGTCGTCACTTGGAATGGTAAACCTTTTATAGATCACTCATCCATCTACCACATGATTCATGCCATACACAAAACCACTCTACCATAAGCATCCATCTATTGCAGACCCATTCATGATGATATCTAAGTATAACACTTCTCATACGAGATGACTTAGTATCACAAGTCTAAGGAGTATTATACACGTTTGGCAAATGAGAACATATTCCATAGACACTTGAGTGACTAATACCAAATGAAGTTCTCATTCTGGCCATTTTAGTGAACTTGTTTCAACAGAACAAGCACCTTTATGCCATCCTAAGTATCTCACATATTTTAACCTATAAGGTTGGTTGCTTACTTCTGAAGTAAAAAAGCTTAACATGAATTGGTCTTTGCGCATTGCTATACAATACAATGAACAATAACATTTTGAAGAACTAGGCTATGATGCATACAAAATCTCATAATTGCAACACATTACAATTCCTTTGCAAGGCCTTTTAAGTTCCAAAGGTTTCATCCAGTTAATGTTTTTCATGATAGTCAATCATGCCACTAACATGAAGGAAAACCTTTTTGTTAATTTAACTAGTAACGTGTATGAAGTTAATTGACTATGTATCCCATTTCCTAATGCAATTAGTTCCAGGGCATAGACCAACAATCTCACCTTTCTAAAGGCTGGAGACTGTTGTTGTGCCTTCCTAATGGCTCTAACCTTCCTAAAGGCTGAAAATTATCTTACCTTCCCAAAGGCTTGAGATTATTATTATGCCTTCCAAAAGGCTTTAACTTTCCTAAAGGTTTAGAATAATCTCACATTCCTAAAGGCTTGAGACTGTTGCTATACCTTCCCAAAGGCTTTAACCTTCACGAAGGTTTAGAATTATCTCTCTTTCGTAAAAGCTTGAGACTATTGCTATGCCTTCCTAAAGAATTTAACTTTCATAAAGGTTTAGAATTATCTCACCTTTTGAAAGGCTTGAGACTGTAGCTACACCTTCCCAAAGGCTTTAATCTTCCCAAAGGTTCAGAATTATTATTTTGCCTTCCCAAAGGCTTGAGACTATATCTACGCCTTCCCAGTGGCTTTAATCTTCCTAAATGTTTAGAATTATCTTGCTTTCTAAGAGGCTTGATACTACTGCTATGCCTTCCCAAAGGCTTTAACCTTCTTAAAAGTTTAAAATTATTATCTCGCCTTCTGAAGGCTTGAGATTGTTGTTATGCCTTCCCAAAGGCTTTAGCTTTCCCAAAGGTTCAAAATTATCTCACCTTCTTAAAGGCTTAAGACTATTGCTACACCTTCCCAAAGGCCTTATCATTCCCAAAGATTTTGAATTAGCATATAAAATAAATTTAAAAGGCAAAAAAGGAAAATAGTTTATGAAAAAAACTCTATGCTTATTCATTTATTCTTTAGCTAACCACAACCTTTTTTTACAACAAAGCATAAAGCAAAAATAATGACAACCTAATTAAGCATAGGGGTCTTCATCAACAATATCTTTATCTTCCTTAACTTTACCATCCATTCCCCTGACTTCACTATCCATAATTGTAATGTCAGCCTTTTCCATGATGACACGATCTTCAGCAATCTCCCCTTAACCACTTCCTCAGCTATTCCTGCCCAAATAGGCCTCTCGAAAAGAGGCGTCTTGAGTACCCCTCTAAACCAAACGAGGATTCCTGTAATTGATCCTGCTATGCATTCAATGCATCCATAATAGGAAAAACAGGATCCACTTCCTTAGGTTAATCTGTTAATGCATTAAAATCTAGCTCACTAAAATCCAGAAGGCCAAAATACCATTGAGTTATAGCTGAAGTCACCATCCTATAATTTTGATAGAAGGATTGCATTTGCATAAATATCTTTTCCATTTCAATAGCATAAGCCCTCTTGAGTTCCTTATTATCCCTCTTCAAACCTTCAACCTCACTCAAGCTCTTGGGTAGTTGACTTTCTTTCAGGGTCAGCTCTTCAGCCAAAACCTTTAAATGGTAGAGCTACTTCAATCCTAGCATTACACGTCTCTTCTATCATAGCCACCTTGGCATCATAGGACTCTTTCACAGCAACCACCTTACTTTGGCACCTTCTAACTCTTTCTTGAATATCCCAATATGAGTATCATAGGACTTTAGATGTTATTGGTTTTGACTTGATGATTCCCCCTTTTTGTACAAAACCAAGGATATCAGACAAAACTGCAAAACATAAAATCAATGTTAAACATCATACCCAACATTAGGATAACTAATAGAATAAACTTATCTATCACCATTTAGTTTAGCTTGACAGGCCAGGAGCACCTAATGCAGCAATAAAAGACTTGGCCCTTTTAAAGCTTTTAAAAGGATAGATACGATAATCTGTTGGACCTAAGATGTTCTCTTTGCAATGTCTAATGGAATATCATGTTCCAACTTGGCTCGCTAGCAAAACCTATTTCCTGGACTGATCGTTATACTAGGAGCCCTTTAAGGAAGATCAAATGAAGAGAATAAATCACCAACTCCACTATGCTCAAGCACATCAGCCTCAATGGTTGGTACTGTGGGAACTACCAACTAAGGCTTGTCTCCAAGACCCCTACCTTTGGCACACTTTATTAGAACCACCATCAGTTCCCTAACTAATCACATTGCCATTGGCTATAATAAGCCCTGCCATAGTTGGCATAGCTCTATTCCTAATCAATGGCAGAACAAGACTTCTTGTCCAATTTGGCACAGGAATATTTCTTAACTTGGGTTTTCAGTTACTAATTCCAAGGAACTTTGCAAACAAAGGATCCATTATTCGAGCTGTGAAATAGAAAAAGAAAAATCAATCTTTCAACAATAAAGTTAAAACATGGAAACACAGACAACAAAATAGAATAGTAATAATGGCAATAGACCATCCTATCATTTCACCATAATCCCCTCTTTTTAAGCTTTAGTTTAATCAAGGTGCAAGCAGAAGGTTAACATCAATACCTACTTCTTAGAACCAACCACACAAAACCCGAATAACGATTTCTGTGGGAGAGGCAATGAATGAACAAACTTTACTTCACTAATCATCACTTTGCCTATCACACAATTCCACCATGAACCTCACTAACCATAAGAACACAATAATAATAGCCCTGTTTAGTGGTTACCTTAGTTAGAGCCCTCTTCCTCAAACTCCACCACTATAACTTTTGTCTTAGGCTATGGCCTCTGGCCAGGGACTAGGACAACCTTTCCACAACCTTTTTAGCTTGTGATAAAGTAGGAACTAAAAGCCCAACAATGTTGGACCATGAACAATGCCACTCACTGCCTTTTCCCTAGCTCTACTCGGGCCTCTACCACTTTGCTAGCCTTGCCTCTTCACTACTGGTGTTTCAAGCAACTATTCGATTAGGCACATTGATAAATTATCTTCCACGTTCTTAAGCCATGGGTCACTTCTTAACTTTGTCCCTAATTTCCTAAACTCTAGAGCCACAATATTAGGACTCTTTCTTTTTAAACAATACCAGTACATATTCTGGTTTATCATCTTCTGTATGTAATTGATGGTATGCCCTAATGGTAAACTTCGAGCTATGCCCTTTCCTCCTTGTTTATGACTCCATATCTTTCATTCTATCCAAAAAACTACACCTCATCGCATGCAAAAGGGCCATTCATCCTCAAGCAATAAATGCACCTAGAAGAAATGGGTCCTTAAAATGTGGCAGTTGCTTAGGATATTTTGCACCACTCACACGAGGGCTTAAATACCTATAAATGCTTTTTTTCTTCAACTGATATAAGTTATGCAACATGGCAAAGTATGGCACATCCCTTTTAATGTGACAATTAACAAAGTACGCAACCATAATACCACGCAGCACTAGTGAATTGTGTAGTCACAATCCTATAACCATCAAACACGTAGCAAATAATCAGTTCAAGGGAAGGTGGAAATTGGCCTAAAGCGTTAGCAAAACCTGGCTCAGACGAGGGTCAAAATAAGGAATGCTAAAACCATATCGGTAGTTAGGTATGGTTAAACCTCATCACAACAATAGCTCTCACCATATCTACAGACATGTCATAACAAAAGGGATCCTACCAATCTATTGATTGCACTACCCTACTGGAACCTTCACCTTTAGCAACAGCAACAATGGCAAAGGATTCGTCATAGCTACTTTACCCACTGCTAGCCTCCTCACTATCCCTTCTCATTTTAATCAAATGCAAACACGAATACCAATAAGGAAATCAATATTACCTATTTACAACTCTAATCATTACTTTTCACTTAATTCTGTTTCATTTAAACCAAAAAGAAAATAATGCAAGCAATCACAAAAATCTTAGGATCATCTCTCAAGGAAGCCTCTACTATTTATAAGCCTTTAACTAGCATGAAACGAAACCATTACACTCCTAAAAACGAATATAAATGTCCAACAATTGACAAAAGAAATGAAAAACTCCTAAGCAGTTATAATGCAAATCAATGTTACTTCTCTAAAACACTTCTTGTGAGCATGTGAGAGGAGCACTTACACTAAATGACATAATCTCTTCGAAATGGCTTCGTATGATGCAATTATCACATGAAGTTTTAAAATTCAAAACTAACCAAATCTCTAATTACAACAACTACACTTACAATACTCAAACATTGTACTTCCCCCAATGAAGTTATATGTGTGAAAAGAACTTAAAAGGAAACACTTAGCCATATTGTAGTATAACATTCGAGAATTAAACATGAAGAATCTAAAAGAAACACTTTGCCATATCACAGTATAGCACCTAAGAATCAAATGCGAAGAACCTAAAAGATATTCACACGCTAAGAAATTTAAGGAAACAACGTCCTACAACAACTATCAGCATAAATAAATGAAGCTAAGGGCACACATCGCCTATGATAGTGAGAAACTACACACTTGCAACAAACAATAAATACAATAGAGAACTTATATGTGTGTAAATGTAGCCAAACAAAAAAATTCCTTTCATTAACATCAACATCCTTAAAAGGTACAAATCCTCTTTAATACATACACAACACTATATTCCTACCACTTACATAGAAAATAAACTACACTACACTTTTGCCTATGACACAGGTAAGTGGTTCTCTTTCATTAGCTCAAAGACACAAGTGTCTCTAATCTCTAAGTTATTGTCTGCAATCTTTATGAAGACCAATTCACAATGCCAGCCCTTAGAGAGAATATACCAAGCTGAGTCCCCAACATTTGTTACCCCATGGAAGAGTAGGACTGAAGAACAAACAAAACAATGTCATTCCATTCATCCCAATCATACAAGGATAAGCTACAAAATTACCTAAAAAAATGGTGAAGATAAGACATAAACAATAGGGTTTCAATCTATGATAATGCAACATGAGCATTGTTGCCCCATTTCCATCAAATGGTCTAAAAATAAAGTGACACATCCATATTCAGACCAAAACCTCCCATCCCCAGCACCCATCCTAGGCTAAATCGCTTGTCTTTGTTATTGTCGCCACCAGACTCAATGTATATGGAAACCAACTAACATCTCCATGAGCTTAAAGTTATGACGACCAATGAAAATCGAGGGAGGAACTTATAATAACCAATAAAAATAGTTCTCAAATGTCGCTTTTTATAACCTTTCCAAGCTTTTCATATTTAACCTTGTTATCACAACTCCTCAGGCAAAGGTCTAAAACTTCACATCATATTTCCTTATAAAATACAACCATTACACCACCAACCTACTCCTTATTTATAGCTTCAAAGCAAATCAACTCCAAACTAGACTGATTTGATTTCATAATCTTCGAATTCTATCCCTTGTTAACACGTGGCTTATTCTCCCCATAATAAACACCATGATCATATCACAGATCTCCCCAACAACCCATCAAATCTCTTTGTAGACCAGCAATCCCAAATCTCAAGTGCCATTAACACAACCACCAACCCTTTCTTTAGAAAATGGGTAAGAAAATATGGCAAGGTAGGAGCCACTTTAGGACTTCTATCTCGTTAGGGGGTAATTGTTGCGTCCACTAGGTTTACCAATGCCAAAGCCCAACAAGCAAGCCCAATAAATGGCCTAACTAAAAAAGGTTAATGATAGGGCTTTTAATAAGCATTTAATGGATAGAAGGTTCACCATATCGATTGACAGCATTTAATGAGCCCAAGGATAATCATATTACTACGCACCTCGCACACAACTTGGGTTTCATCACCTGGGCATATGGCGCACACTCTGCCAAAGGCATGACATCCTGTTAAATGAAGGCCATGCCTTATCACCTCATTAGAAGCCAATACCTTGCACTTCACCAATGATCAAAGACATTACCTTAGTTGCGAAGACACGTATCCACTTAAAGTTCTTTTTACTAGCAAATAACTACCTTAACGAACCATGAATCAATGTAAAGACTAGAAAAACTCCCCAAAAACCATTATTCCATCTTCCATCCTTGATTTTCTCTAACTTCAGCATCGGACCAACTTTTGGCATCATTTATCCCTATTGCTATGTTTTGTAGGTCACACCTTCATCATTATTGATCCAAACTAAAAAAAAAACATCAACAAAAACAAATTTGACAAATTTTATTATAGTAAAATTAAAATGGCAATTTAAAAATTATTGAATAATAATGATTACTTTTGTTAGTTAAAAATATTATCCACATTCATACTTTTGTTATAGGGTAAAGGTCTATCTTCACCACTATGCTTTTATCTGTCTGATACTTAACCTATTTGCCTTTTTTGCTGATACTTGTACCCTATGTCATTTGGCCATTAAACAAAAGAGTCAATTTCATTAGAAATGTTTGTGTGGCTCTAAAGCACAGGGGTTAAGTGTTATATGAGTGAAAACATAGGGGTTAAAAATAGACTTTACCTTGGTTATTTACCTTGAAAATATTACGGTGCAACCCTATGACAAATGGAATAAAAAACCAGGGGTATGAGCGTTACTCGACCAAAGCACAGAATGAAAACATACTTTTCCCTTTATTTTATTATAAATTATTGTTATATTTTAATAAAAAATAATGGACTTTTTCATTCTACTATTTTATGGTTTTTCCAAGGAAATTACAGCCTTTCTCAACATATCCTTACGTAGTAAACAAAATATGAAAGCAAAAAAAATTAGCAGTGAACATTGAAATGCAATAACAAATCAAGTATTTGATACAAGCAAATATTAAAATAAATTGCATTAAAAATTATGAGTTTTTTTAAATTTTTTTTAATTTAGCACATTTAAAATTGGATTACATAATAGAAGGTAGATTTCTTTATAGGTAAAAAGACAAAAATCTCTCTTAACATATTATAAAGAGACACTTAGCTCTTTCCCACCTTGTTTGGAATTGGAAATGCATTTTCCTCCCTTTAGATCATAAACACTATTAGTCAACTGTTAAGAGAAAATTAGAAAAATACATAATTACATTCAAAATCATTGATAAACAAATAAAATTAGATTTAACTAAGCAATTGTGGTTACAATTGGTCTTTCACCCTACAAATCTCATTTTTTTTTTGTCTTAATATTAGAACTCAAAATTTGAAAAAAAAAATTAAACTTTAATTATTGAGATTTTTCTTTGAAGATCATGCCAACCTCAATATAAACTCTATACTTAAGAAAAAATTTGGAGACATCAGGTGAAAAAATATTTCATCTTATGTATAATATATAATTTTCAATTCCTATTTTGAGTAAATAAGGGCAATGTTAATAAAATTGGATTGAATTGGTAGTTGAATCAAGAACTAATGGCCTATCCTATCCAAAACATATTAAAGAACGAGGGATATGATGAACCGATAGAGAACCCGTTCAACCAATAAAAACCAGATTAAACTAGTAAAAAAAATAGCTTTTTGTTATTTTTTATTAATTTTCTTTTTTTTTAAATGATGAGATTGAACTTTGTGCAATTAGTTATATATTAAAGACCAAATAATTAAGCCAAATACATATTTTAATTAAATAAATACTATATTTAATATCAAAATCACATATTTGACATTTAATTTACTTTTAAAAATGATTAAAGCCCAAAATTACACATTGTCCAGATTTAAAAATTAAAGAAAAATAACTTTCAAGGATTTTTAACCAAAATCGAAAATCACTAAATCAACCTATAAATTAACTAGATTATGATTATCACCAAAAATCGACATGCAATACCATATCTAACCTACAAACATTAAGCTCTAATAATACTATTAAGAAATTAGGGCTCCTGTTTGTCTAAATCGGCAAAAACTAAGCTTTTCTTACATTCTCTTGGGTTTCTAATAGACAAAACAAGGAAAGAAAAGTTGGGAATAATGGTTCAGACAATTTAGCAAAGGAAATATAATGACATAACCCAAAATTTGTGAAAACACTCTAAAATTTCCAGTTGAAAGAGAATAATTTGTGCTTTTGGAAAAATCTAAGTTTATACTCCTCTTAAATTTGCTTCATTATGGGTAGAGAGAAACTCCCACTAGGGAGTTTAATACTTTTTTTTTCACTTTACTAATTTTCTACTTGGAAAATTGCAAAAGTCATGAAAAAAAAATGAAAGACCTCCTTGGAAAATTGCAAAATTTCCTTGAACTTTGACACAAATCTTTAATCACTATTTATTTCTTATTATTATAATCATTTTACATTTAGGAAGTGAATCGAATAAGGTTCCACTCTCTCTCCTTATTATTATCTACTTTTGTCTTATACACATAGTAATCGATACTATATCGGTAACCATCATATCTAGCCAATAGTACTAGTTTAAAGATAAACGAAATAGTATAGTAGCATACCATTTCAGTTAAGGTTCCACTCTCTCTCCTTATTATAATCTCCTTTTGTCTTATGCACAGAGTAATCAGTACTAGATCGACACTTGCTATACCCAGCCAATACATACTTAAATAAAAACAAATAAGCGATTCACTTTTAATTTATGCTTAAATAAACTTGATCATAAATTAAACTTTCATTTGAAATAAAAATTTATTTGGATATAGAAAATATAAAAGTGAAATTGTTCGAAGGAATTTTTTTAATATCTAAACCAAAATTTTTAACTATTTGTGCTAAGATTAATCACTTTTTAATTTTTATGGATTAACAATTTTGTGCCTTTTAATTTCTTTAAAGGTTACAACATTTCTATGTATACATATAGCATAATTCTTTAATTTTTTTCTAAAAGGTGACGAATACACCTTTTGGGTTGAATACCCTGCATAGGGGAAAGAGAGTATATTCTTAGAATATTCTAAAAAACATATTTTCTCATGGTTGAAACCCTTGAAGAACAAGGAAATATCTTAGGAATATTCTTATAATATTCCTTCAAAGAGTAACCTTTTAATATTTCATTTTAGCCTTAGGCAATAATTACAAAGCCCTCAATGGTCTTTAAAACCATTTTTTGGCTTTAATACTTCAAGATTTATACAATTAAGTCTAAAAGTATTTAATTCACACTCTTAACTTTATGATTTCAATAAATTTGGTAATCCAACCCTGATATTACTCACTTATTGTTATCTACTTTCAATATTATTATGCAATATGTGTATATGTGCATATTTGTTAAACTTTAGTGCCCCATCTATTAGAGTTTTATTATTGCCAATAATTTTAGCCGTCGAAAACATGGTAGGAGATCCCTTAGATCAAATGAATTGATACATGGACTTATACGTCGTAAGACCTTAGTCATTGTTAACATTAGGCAGTAGACTCCAGCTAATTTGCCACAAACCCACACCTAGCAAGATTCTCGATACTTAAGTGTAATGACCCGCACACTTAAGAGAAGATATTTGTAGATACCCCATTTTGTTTGTGCAAATTTCCAGCATCTTGAGACTTAATTGAAAAGTAATATAATAAAATAATGAAAATAAAAATAGGGACAACTATTGGGTGCCATGTTGCTAGGCACTATTAGGCGTATTAAAAAAATGTAAAAAAATAAAGCCATTAAATGTTACTATTCAAGGTGTCATCAAGGCCATTTGAGCAAGTACAGGTCAGTCATCCATCATTCCTAACTAAAGTGAGGTGTCTGAGAGGCCAAAGATGCGTAAAATCCATATTTACATGAGTAAGTATTGATGCATGGCGTTTAAGTATCGATAGAAGGCTTCCACATCACTAAAACCTGTTTATCGATGCAAAAAGGTTGTGTATCAAAACATGTTCCTAGCATATCGATACACAAGCTCCTTGTATCAATACCAGGCTTAACAATAGCTTTAAATCCATTTGTAGCTAACTATTATTGATACAAAAGGTTCTATCATCGATACTAGACTCTAAGGTATCGATACTAGCTTCATAGTATCTATACTTGGAGCAAAATTTGTTCCAGGTATCAATGATAGTTCATTGTATCAATACCTACAGCAAAAGTTTGCTCTAGTATCAATACAAAGAGCCTTGTACTGACACCCTAAGTAAAAAATACCTAGTTCATGTTGTTTTCACCTCTTTACACCATGACATTGAAACACGAATTGGACAATGTTTTTGGCACCAAAAATCATCCAAATTCATATCATGCCTCAGTGTTGGACTTATGATTGGATCGATTACAATTTTTAAGGCCCAAATAGTAATGACGAGGGACATATTTACTTAATTCAATTTGTTAGAGGGCAACCTTGGACTTTCTCAAGGCTTAGCTACAAAAAATGGCCTTGATCCATTGTTTTTTTTTAGTAAGCTAATTAATTTAAATGGTAGCTGAGCATAGTACCTTGTCCACATTTAAGATACATGCATTGAAACCCCAAAATGCCTCTAACTTTGCATTTTATCTTTCCTATTCACATGGCGGTATAATAACATTCTTAGTAGACATACACTCAGCTTTCACATTCTCGACAACTTTCACACACTCTCTAAATGCTGTCAGCCACCAAGAAACCAAGAAACCAAAAAACACTCATTCTCATAGCTCTCTCTCTAGCCCTGTAAAAACCTTTCTTTTCTTTACTTTGATCCTCCAAATTCCCCTCCATCAACACCATAACTAAAAATTTCCCCCTTCTCATTCCTTTTTTGCTAATAAATAGCAAAGAGAAAGGAAAATGTGATCTTAGAATTAAAATTGGTTTATGTTAAAAGGCAAGGCTAAGTTTTAAGGTTTTGGTATTTTTTTCACCTCTCCTCTATTTATTCTTTTCACCATTTGCATCACTTTAGTGGGCCAAAATCTATGTGACCATGACCATTTTCTAAAATGAGTCATGCATTTTGTGGCCTTAGATATGGTAGATCTAGGACCTTTGGTGCTTTGCTAACCCCTCCATCATGTTTTACTAGGATTGTGTGCTGAGTTTGCTTTAAAATCATATATATCTTGGTGCTGCCCCAAAAATTCCAACATGTTTTTCCTTGATTAAACATGTTCATATCATCTTTTATAGCCTGGTTCTTGATTTTATTCATGAAGCTAACATTTTCGTACATGTGATTTGTCATCTCCTTTCATTTTTGTCCTCTTTTCCGTGTTAAAATGTCATCTTTCTATGTTTAAATGTGTCGTTTATGTTCATCTTCATATATGTCACATTTAATTCATAATATGTTTGTTAAGATGCTTGCTTGTTTGCTGCAAAAATTTGATTTTCAAAAAAACCCGAAGCTAAGTCTATGTTACCTCTAATAAATAGAGACTAACATGGATTTAATGTTGTTAGTAAATTGGTCCTCTAATTTTAGGGATAAACTAAGCTTTCCATACTTGGATTCATAGTTAAATAAGGTTAAATATTTTGGTTTTCAAAATAAAATAGCTCTTTACTTGTTTTAATGTGTTTATGCCTTGATTTTGAGTTTTAATACCTTTATTCGTGACTTCGGTTAATGGGCTGTTCCATCATCCTAAATTACTCAGGGATTGTGTGAATAAGCTTGTGAATCCACTTTCATCAACCCTTTTGTTACGAACATTCAGATCTCGATAACCAGAGCCTAGTCCTAAAAACTTGAAAAGCTAAAAAACCTCTGTTTTACCCTAGCAGCATTGTAATCACAACTTAAAAAAATCATTTTCAAACCATAACACTTTTCTCGAATTTCTTGATATTTTTTCCTTAAAGAACATCTAATCACCTTTCTAACGATAAAGATCACTCTAGATGAAGGAGTTATGATTTTTCGATCCTTTGATTTCTTTAAACCCTAGAATTAGTAACTTGTATTTTGTTTAGGCCATTGCGGCTCACCAAATGATTTTCTATATTTTTAAAATATATTTTTCAACAAATTTGTGAAATTCCCTTTTTGGAATGGTATTGTTTGTGATCTAATGATTCCAAATTAGTTTAAAGTGATTTTTCAAAGTTCATTACACCCTTTCCCTTGCACATGTTGTCAGTGCTGAAACAAACCCAATTTCAAAAATTAATTCCACTAGAAAAGAAATTTTTAGGAATTTAGGAATATTTTTATATTAATCATTGTTAAGTCACCTTTCCAATGGTAACTTGTTTACCCTTTGTAGCCATCCTTTCCCTCGCACAAGTTGTCAGTGCTGAAAAAAACCCAATTTCAAAAATTAATTCCACTAGAAAAGAAACTTTTGGGATTTTTGAAATATTTTTATATTAATCATTGTTAAGTCACCTTTCTAACGGTAACTTGTTTACCCTTTGTAGCCTTGGATGAACTTAAAATAAATTCGAGAAGTGTGACAGCGCAATGCTGCCCCCTATTTTTGGACATAGGAAAATTAAACTAATTTTCTCGAACCATCTTTTTGAGACATTTGAATGTCTCAAAATGAATTAGATCAATTCCTCATGGAGTCACGAATCACAAAATAGGTCCCATGAGACTCAGATCAAGGCCAAACAAAAAAAAATAGTTTTATCTTTCACTCAAATCGCTAGCTTGAATTTTAAAGTATCTATATTGACTAAAAAAATTTTCATTTTTCAAAAATCTTCACCATCGAGGATACTCCAACCTATCTTCCAAAGAGATGCTCTAAGTTGCTTTTATAAACTTCATTCAAATTTCAAATATCATTAAAACTTTCAGAATTAGGGATAAACCTCATCTTTTGAAGGGATATTTCAAGCTCGCTTTTTACTAAAAAAATCTAAATTTTCTCCCTATTGAATTTCCCTGGGCCTTTTATCAAAATTTTCTTTTTCACACCTCAAAGACTATCGAGTCCAAATGCATCTTAAAATAGTCATTCCAGTTATACTTCAATAATCAAAGACAATTGCGAGATATATTCCGGCTGTCCCTTTTTTTTATGCTTTTTATGTGTTTATTTTAATGCAAATTATTATATTATTTTTTGTCTTACTAACATGTTTCCCTTTGTGGTGTCCATTGTGCATTCATATTTTTAAATCGTTTTTTGAAAGTTGTAAGGCAATATTCCATGTCAATATCTCTCTAATGTTTGACATGGAATATCCAATTTTTAAAGTTAAATCAAATATCATTTTTCATTAAAATCCCTATGTTCTCCACATCTTCGAGGTGCATATGTGATTTAATTTTTTTCTTAAAACCTATGTTTACAATTTTTATGCAAAATTCATGCATTAAATGAGGAGTATATCAAAATAATGACATGTTAAAACCAAGTAAATCAAAATCAATGTAAGACATGGCTAGCGAATATTGATTCGAGCATCGTAGAGGTGATAATCCTTCCTCACACACAGCCAACTCCCAAACCCAATCAACAAATCTCTAAACCTCATAGACCTTGAAATCGATGTTTCGAGTTTCGTAAACTAGAATATCATTTTTAATAGGCATCCAATCATACCTAGCCCCAAATGATTGGTGGCAACTCCAAGTTTTCGGCCACTTTGTGGTGGCCATCCAAGACCAGTTGGATGAGCGATTCATTTGACGATCCTTTCCCTCGCTATGATCTCATCATGCCTAATTAAATCCTAATCAAGGGATAACTCAAAGGCAATTCCTATTTCCTTTTAAGTCATGCACGTCGCCATCCGAGCGATTTGGGTGGTGTTGTGCTCGAGTAAAGGCATGTTGTGACAATATTCATAATTTTTTATAACTTATTTGAGCTCTCATGGGGAATAATCTGAACTACATTATCTCATAGTAGCCCCCAAATGCTTAGCAATCATTTAGACAGCACCATTCTTAACATTTACTTGCTAATCTTTTTGACTTCTCCAAGTCCATCGCTCTACCTATACTACTCCTGGTTGATCGCTCTACCTAATTTCCTTAGGATCAACCACTCTACTCAACTTGCTTTAGGTTGACCATTCCACTTAACCTGATCCTGTGATCCAGGTCAACCACTCTACCCAACTTGCCCAAGATCATTTTACTCAACTTATGCCAAGTTGACCAATTCACTCATCCTGATCTCGGTCGATCACTTTACCTAACTTGCGTAGGGTTAACCATTTTGCTCAATTTGCTCCAAGCTGACCACTCCATTCGGCCTTGCCTAGGTTAACTGCTCTGCCCAACTTGCTCAAGGTCAACCACTTCACTCAACTTGCCTTAGATTGACCATTCCACTCGATTTGCTCTAGGTTGATCACTCTACTCAACTTGCACAAGGTTAACCTTAACTTGCTCCAAGTTGACCACTCCACCCGACCTACTCCAAGTTGGTCTTTCTACTCAGCTTGCCTAAGGTCAATTACTTTACTCAATTTGCTTCAAGTTGACCATTCACTCAAACTATTCCAGGTGGACCACTCTCCAGGTCGATTACTTACCATACTTGCTTTAGGTTGACTACTTTACTCAACTTGCTTTAAGTCGAGCACTCTACCTAACTTGCTTTAGGTCAACCACTCTACTGAACTTGCTCCAAATCAACCACTTTGCTCAACCGACTCTAGGTTAATCATTTTATTTTTCAGGTTAACAAATTGTTCAACATGAGTAACTCTAAAACTTCATAATTATATATATATATATATCACCAAGATGTTATTTAAACAAAGTAGGTGAAGCTACATTCCTATATTGAGCTTTTAAGAATCATGTTGTTTCCTAGTAAGATACATGATAGTTAATCAAGTCATTTTATACATATTTCAAGTATCCATCGAAATCTATTTCATATTTATTTGAATTTATCTAAATGGAATCAATGAATATGTGTAAATTCCTTTTAAAGACAAACTACCGAAGGTAAGTACTACTACTTATAAGCTCTTTAAATTCATAAAACATGTCATCGCATATATTTCAATAATGGATAAAAATAGGATGGTAATAAAGAAATTTGGGAAGATCAATGCATGTGAGGAATCATTCAATCTTCTTGAACTAAACTATTGGCGTATTACTATTCCCTACTTTTAAAGTGAATTGTTTGCATATAAGATCTCGCCTTGAATGATGAATTTGAAAGGTGATCATCCATGAATGTATACATGAAATTCCCACATAAATCAAAATATTACTTGTTATACTATAATAAAGTGTGCTTACTTAGCTCTGATTTGCTCATGCATAGTTCATTAGTATCATCAGTATGCAGTGGGAGTTGATTTAATCATGCATAATCCATTGGCACAATCTATGTGCAATAAAAGTTGATGCAATAGCTAGCAATTATCCCTATCAAGTAGTAATTTATCTTATGAAAAACTTGGGAACATACAGCAAATTGGCATTGTGTGTCTCATGCTTTAAACACTTAACAATTGTGAATGCGGTTAAGTTGACAATATCATAATATCGCTAATGCTTGAATCTTGATTATGTTCTCTATTTCAAAAGCTTAGATACTTTTAGAAGACATCTTTATTACTTCAAAGAGTGAACATTCTCTTAGATAGTCTTGGTTGTTGGTTTAGATGTGGCCTTAAACCATATTATTGGCCTATTCGACTTATCTATGGCTAGCCTTTACCAATATATATACTTGGCAATCCTTTCTTCAAAACCGACTACATATACAACAATCAATCCTTTTATGACAAGATTGTTACATGGCGGTTCCCAAACACTTAACAAAAAACAAAATCTTTTTGTTACAATCTTCAAGGCATAAATGAGATTTTTAATACAGCTTACAAGTTAATCTATGATCTCCACAACATAAGTGAGATTTCTTTAATATTGCTTACAAGCTAATCTATGATATTTGCAACATAAGTGATATCTCTTTAATATAACCAGTGAGAGATATCTATGATCTCTGCAACATAAGCAAGATCTTTTTAATATAGTATATGAAGTAATCTATGATCTCCATTAAAAAATGAAATCCCTTTATTATAGCCCGTGATCTAGTCTACCATCTTCGTGCATAACAAGATCTTTGCAAGCTAACTTGCCATCTATGATACATAATGAGATTCTTTAGTATAGCCTTATCTTCATGACACAAGTGATATCTCTTTAATATAGCTTGGGAACTTATCTATAATCTTCGCGACGTAAACGATCCCTCTATTATAGCCTATGAGCTAATCTATGATATCCACGACATAAATGAGATCCCTCTATTATAGCCTATGAGCTAACTTTTGATCTTGTTACAAAGTGAGATCCCTCTATTATACGTTGTGAGCTATTCTATGATCTTTATGACATAACAAGATCTCTCTATTATAGCCTGCAAGCTAATCTATCAACTTCACAACATAAGCAAGATATCTCTAGTATAGCTTACCAATTTATCTCTAAACTTCACTACATAAGTGAGATCTCTCTAGTACAACCTGCAAGCTAATCTACAATCTTCGAGACATAAGCAAGAACTCTTAACTACAACTTGTGAATTAATCTATAATCTTCATGACATAAGCAAGATCTTTCTATTACAACTTGTGAGGCTAATCTTTTATATCTCCATTATAATGTACAAGGCTAATCCATCACATCTCTAGTGCCATCTAAAATGTTGATCTACTGTATCTTTATTACAACACACAAGAATAATCTACTATATTTCTATTATAGCCTACGTGGCTAACCTGCAATCATACTAGTGTAGCTCACAAGTTTTAACAGCCTTTTCAAGCTCTCTTTGTTAAAACATGCATGCTTGCTTTGCAACATCGTGTAACAACCCTAATTACCTCTTCAAACTCTTTTATATGTTAACATATGTGTCTTGCCTTATGACACCATATAACATGCTTAATAGCTTTTTTCAAGCTTCAACAACTTATTTAAGCTCTCTCATGCATTAGCACGATGCCCAACAACCTCTTTAGGCTTTAACGTCCTATTCAAACTCTCTTATGCATTAGCACACAAATTAGCATGTAAACAGATAACCCCAAGTTATCACATAAATATACTATACTAGACTCATTTGCCTGCTAAATTTATTAAGCATATAAATAATAACGCTATCACAAAAACATGCTATAGTCAATTCATTAATTGTATTTGACTTATAAAGACACCATTACAGGCATAACACAGAACTATGTATGAATAAAAGAACATGCACAGGCATGATAGCAAAAATATTACTGGCGTATAACGCCAAGTTATCATGTTCACATGCTTGCCTCACCTAAAAGGTCTAGTCATGTTACTTAGCATATAAATGAATAACCCCTAGTTATCACATTCTATTTAGTACATAAACGGATAATGTCAAGTTATCAAGTGCACATGCTCACTCGAGCGAGGAGGTCCAATTAATCTACCTAGCATAACATGGAGTTGCCACACACATATGCTCATTTGACCTGCAAGGTCCCATCAATCTACCCAGCATATTAATGGATGAAACTAAGTTATCGCTTACACATGTTCACTCGACCCACAAGGTCCAACCAGTCCACTTAGCATATAATGTATAATGTTAAGTTATTATGTAAGCCTGCTCTGTTTGACCCATAAGGTCCACTCAATCTACTACACATATAAGCAAATAACTCTAAGTTATCCTGCAACTTGAGATATGTATAGATAACATATATAGATGAAAAAAATCAAATATTTACAAAAATATACAAAGTGGGGTTTTACCTAAATATAACAACCACAATAGCATGAATAGCATTCATAGTGCTAAAAAATTAAAATTAACATTAAATTACAATCAAATTCCAATCATTCAACACTTATAGTCTAATGAGCAATGTTAGATCTAGCGATAGCAAACTGATCTAGTTATTCTCTTTCCTCAGCCAAAAGCCGATGCCCCTAGTTACAAGAGTTAAGATGATAGATACATCCTCAACCTTAATCTTTGCTGCCCTTATTGGTTGGGCAACAATGTTAAAGTCCTAAAAAAGGATTCCCAATAAGAATAGTGGCAATTAGTGCAAGTCAAGCAGCCCACATAACTGTTGTACAATACATAACTCATGCCTCGTCAATCATGCCTCAAAATGTGCACACACCTTAACCTAAACTATGTAACCAACATGGAAGCACTAAACAATTTTTTGCAAAACTCAAAAACACATTTGAAAGCCATCTAATAGGATAACCATCATTGGTTAACTAAACATCCATCAACCAAACATCAGTTGACTAAACATTAGTCTACCAAACATCAATAGACTAGACATCAGTGGATCATAAATCGGTCGACTAGACATTAGTCAACCATACATCCGTTAACCAGACATTAATTGACCAGATGTTAGTCAACCAAACATCAATCAACTAGACATTAGTCAACCATACATCAATCAACCAAGCATCAGTCGACCAAGCATTAGTCAACCAAGCATCAGTCTACCAGACACACCACAAAGGTGGGCTAGGTCTCTCATAAACTGAATTATATCTTTCTTGAGCTACGATCTTGACATACTATCAATTGGAAAGACATATTATATAAGTCGATTAGAATGCTACAAATATCCTAGCACATAAAACATCATTGGCACTAGTCCTGAGTATGGTCATTTTATAACCACTCTTAAACTTAGGGGGCAATTATTATACCCAAAATAGTCAAGGCTTGAAGCCCAAGACAAGGCAGGCTCAAAAAGCCTTATCACCTAGCAAGCACAAGCCCTTTTTTCTCTAATACTAACACTTGCCTCATACTACCCAAGAAAAACCACTAAGGGACCACAAGCCACTCTTTCTCTAATAGTAACATCTGCCTTGTACTACCCAAAGAGGACCACTGAAGGACCACAAGTCACTCTCCCTCTAATAGTGACACCTACCTCATACTTCTTAGCGAAGACTACTGAGGGACCATAAGCCATTATCCCTTTAATGGTGACATTTGTCTTGCATTACCCAAAAGACCATTAAATACTCTCCTATTGGTGTGACACTTGTCTTGATGCCCATTACACCGGGGTAGGCAATTATGCTAGGTAGATAATGGGTAGATTGAATGGATAGCATAAAGGCCTACATGTCACTAAGTATAAAAAGGTAGGAGATAAGACTAAAAGCCCTAGGTCTCTTATTCATGTTTTTCTTTGATCTCTTGTGCTCTCTACTCTTTATAGCCCTTGCTAACTTAAGTATCAGAGCGCTCCAGCGCCTTTCTAACCGTTTCTATGTTACATATCTCTTCATTGAAAAGCCACCCCTAATTTGGACATCAAAACATATGATTTTATAAGAGCAGATTTTAATTAGCAACAAAAAACTACTTTTCCAAGTATCATAGGTAGAATTAACCAGTGGATATAAACCCTATATATTAGTTTTAACTAGGTTTTATTAGAAACTTCATTTTGATAATTAGCTATGTCTTAATTCTATAATTTCTTTACTTAAAAAATGATTCTATAGATAATTTGTAAGAATTAAAACCACTTTAAGCTACATGATTATGATAATTTAAATTTATATTATACGAGTTTTAAAATATCTTAAATCAGAAGGTTATGAATAATTAATTTTATTTACTAGAGGATGATATCTTTTATGAATTAAATAGTTACATAAAAATATAGATTTATTCGTGGGCCAATTTAACAAGGCCTAGATAAGGATTTTTCCCTTTTGCAAAAGAATAACTTGTACTAGGATGATATTTAGAAATGCAGTTTTTAAGCACCAAAAAAATAATGCCACCTCATAATTTTTTAGAAACGTCTAATTGTTATCATATATTCATCCATGTCAAATATAATCTCTAACTAAATTTAACTCTAACGAATTTAGTTAAAGAAATAATTATTAATTAAAGAAATGAGAAAAAGGAAACTAAATCTCTTAAAATAAAACTCTTATACTTTTGGCTAGGGTTTCCAAAAGCCATTAACCAAAGCAGAGTGGGCACTGCTTCCATTAGCCAAAGCTCCTGTTTTCATCATCTCTAAAGAATTCTTCCTTTTTACAATACATACCCTACTAGATGAACTCAAAGCAAAGGACCCCGCCTTTACATCTTCACGTAAGGTTTACTGAGGATGCGCCTTAATTACGTTAAAAATGGCTTGGGGAAATAACATAACTGTGTAAAGCATATTCTTTATAACCACGGCCCATATTGTTATTTTTTTATTACCTTTTTTACCATTATTTTACGAGTAAGAGATATTTACTCCTAATATTTTATTTAAAATACAATAATCCTTTTTAATTTAGGAAATACCTTCTTATTCCTTTAACTTTGGTTTTCCAATACATTCAGTCCTCGAGATGTTATTTACTAAAATAATTTTAAATGAATTTATTTTTCTTTCATTTATTTTTTACCCAAAAATTATTTAATAAAAATAGAGATACCATCATTTATTAAAAAAGCGTTGTCTTAACCTCAACACGTTTATTCTTCTTTAATTTGAAAAATGTCCCCTTACCTCACGAAGTTTAGTGGAAAATATATTGAAATTACCCTTCTTTAATTTAAACATTCCTTTAACTTTATGCAATTTAAAATATACTGAAAAATAACTTTATTTACTAAGTTTAAAATGAAAAGACACATATTTCTTTTGTTAGTTTATTACTAATTAATTATCTATATATATTTTTTAATTTTTATGCTTTTTTTACCGACGATTTTTAAACTATAAAATAATTAGAATTTAATTTGTTTTAAAATTTTAATTATTATCAAATTAAATTATAATTAAGTTATCTTATAATTCAATTACATGTTAAATATTGTTAACTTATTTTTTTATTTCAATTATATATTGAGGTGAATATTTTATGATAGTATTATTTAAAATAAATTAATTACTATTTATTAAAAAAATGAATGAAAACAAAAAGGGAATAACATAAACAAAATGAGGATATTTTTAAAAGTAAAATTTGAATAAATATTAATTTAATTAATAAAATCTTAAAGTTAATTATTTTTTCAAGAGAGGTAAAGGTGTGTTTTCAAAAAAATAGGAGTCAGTTTATTTTCAATAAATCTCCTGGATGTTATTATTTTTTTTTTTTACTTTTTTCTTCTCTTTTCTTTCCTTTCCTTTTTTTTTAATCTTTCTTTAATACAAAAACTTTTTAAATAATGGTTATTTTAAATGAAGATTATTTCATATATTCATCTCAAAGTTAATATATGATTGCTTTAAAGATAATTTTAAAATATTTAAATCGTACTTAAATTAGAATATAATTTATTTTGATAGTAATAAAGATAATTTAAAACAATTAAATTCTCATTATTTTTTACTTAAAAAAATTGAGTAAAAGAAATAATGAAAAGAAAAAAAGATAAATAACTATTAATAATTTAAAATATATAATAACTTTAAATGATTAATAATAAATATAAAAAAATATTTTTATATAAATCATAATTTTAAAGTGTCACATTCTTAATAAATCATTAGTTTCTACCATGGTAAATGGCATGTTTATATTTGAATTTGTAACAAATTAGTTAAGATACAAAAAAAATTCTCTTGCCCAGCCATAGATAGTGTTCTACTTGAAAGCATTAATTATTATTTAAATATTAATAAAAATTTTAAAAATATTTTTATATTAATATTTTTATATTATTTATAATTTATAAAATATTTTTATTAAATAGTAATCTGAAACCACCTGAATTAAGAAAACTTTTTCTAAGTCTTGGACCAAATGAGTAGTTTAGCCTTGAATAAGTCTATAATAAGAATACTTATCCAAATTCTTTGTTTTGACATTAAAATTATAATCTTACATCTATGTTTATATCTATATATACTATATATAAAAGTGTGTAATTGAGTTAGTGTCATGAGTCAAGTAACACTAATTTAATTAGTGAAATTACTAAAAATCAAAATAAAATTAAAGTTAGAGATATTTTGATCTTTTAATTTATTTTTATAGGCATATATATTTAAAAAAAAAACTATCAATTCTTGAAAAAAAAAGAAGCTAGATTTAATAAAAAAATTACTTATTTCATAAAAAAAACTCTTAAAGGTTGTATATTCTAATTTCTAATTTCTACTATTATAAAAGCTCTGCCTGAGTTTGGTGTCACGTGTCAAGTGACACAAACTCAATTAGGGAAGCTACAAATAAACCAAATAGATTTTTAAAATAAATATAAAATTAAGTTTTTTCCTTCAAATAATAATTAACTATCAAAATTTCTTTTTCTTAAAAATAACTGTCCATTTTAATATTTAAAAAAATAACTCACTCTTTTATCCGAAAAAATTATCAATCTTTTTAAATTTTAATATATTATTTTTCAAAAAATTAAAAAAAAAGTGAGTATATCAAAATTTAGTTATATATAATACAGTTTATTGAATTGGTGTAATCAAACTTAATTAAAGAAAGTATAAACTAAGGAGAACAAATTTAAATTATAATGATAAAATATAATTAAGAATATTTTGCTCTTTTAAAATTTTTAAAAAAATTATTCATTAAAAAAATTAATTAGACTTTTTTATATTTTTATTTTTTAAAAATATTAACTTTTATTTTACTTATTATTTCTTTTACATAACATTTTTATCCACTTTTTTTAGTATGATAAATTGTAGTCTATATATATTTATTTTAAATACTAACATAAAATATTAAAAATTTGATCATAAACTTAGTATCAAGTTTTTACTTAATAAAATATTTAATCTAAATATAAGGGAGTATTTTTTATAGTATTTTTTTTTTGTAATTGGTCAGATAAACCCTACTTAAAACTAAAAAAAATAGATTCTCGTCAAAATAAAAATGGTGTTGAGCGCTCGGCATCGTTTCTAAGTATAAAAGCAAATCTAAAGCAACAGGAGTTACCGAGTTTAAGCTAAAAAAAAGAACTTGCAACACTGCAAGGAAGAAAGCGAGTTGGAGAGAATGTCGTTTAGAGGGAAGAGAAAGGACGGAGAAGATCACGCTTCTGACGAGAATGAGGGCCACGCGCCTCCCAAGAAAGCCTCCAGGACATCTGCTGCCGTCGACTCTGACGATTCCGACGACATCGTCGTCTGTGAGGTCACTTTCCACATTCTATCTGTTTCTCCCTATATATTATCTTTCTTGGCTTTATTTTTTATGCGATTCAACCCTATATATTATCTTTCTTGGCTTTATTTTTTATGCGATTCAACGGTTTTGTGCCTTAGGGCTTTTTTTTTTCTTTTCTTTTTGAATTTTATATTGAAACAAAGTTAACGAAATGAGGAAATGATCTTTTCCTTTGGGCTGCAGATATCCAAGAATAGAAGAGTTTCCGTGAGGAACTGGAATGGAAAAATATGGGTAGATATTCGTGAATTCTATGTAAAGGATGGCAAGCAATTGCCCGGCAAAAAAGGTTCCTATTTTTTTTTTTTTATTTCTACATTTTGTTTCCTATGTTAGATTTGAGGTTTAAATTTACTTAATCAATCTCTAATATGTAAACAAGGGTGTTTTAACTGAGAAAAAGAGATCCTTATTTGTGTTATGTTTTTGTATTCAGGCCGGCTTTCCTGCAAGCCTGTTTGTTTTCTTGTGTATTGGGCTATGTTTTCAGTAATGTGTTGAACCTAAATGTGAAGGGAATGTTGAGTGTCGTTGTTAAGTTTGGTTTGTTATTTCATTTAGTTTGAACCTTTCTACCTACCACTAATTGGTTTAGGTTGGATTAAAAACATGGTATTGTGATATATTTTGTTCGTTATTCAGTTTGTGTTTATTGTCGTGTATTTGTTACTTAGATACTTGCACTCTTTTATAGTTTAATTATTAGCTATGCTAAAGTTCATCATCAGTTAAAGTTCAATGTTTCCTTCACTTTAATCTTCAACAAAAACTTTTGCATGAATGTTTTGTTTTCTGTTCAGAAGATTAAATATTGTCATTTTTTACTGCTAGAAGAAAAGCTATAATAAAAGAAGGCAAAGGGAGGGGCTCATAAGTTAGAGAGACCTTTTTAGCCCTTTTACCTTAAAAAGAGTTTGCCTAGGCAGAAAGGGTCTGTGCTTGTTGAAGTTGCCTGATGTGAAGTGACAAGAGGCATTATAGTTGATTTGCTTTATCAGCTGGCACCAAGGCATGCACTTCCAATGCTGCCTACCCCAAATTACACATGGTATTCTATGTTGAGATTAATGTACCATTTTTGTAATATTTAGTTTGTTTGCTACTGTTATTGGATTTCGACCAACATAAATAGACTTGTCAAAGTTGGGAATATCTGTTATTTGTATCTTTTATAAGTAGAAAACCTTACTTGAAGTTATAGATTGTTGATGAATTTTTGGGTGGGAAAATTTGTGTTGGAAAAGCTTGACATCTCTCTCTCTCTCTCTCTCTCTCTCTCTCTCTCTCTCCCTCTCTCCATGCTTATCTTTGTGTACACTGGTATTCATGTTGATGCTTAAAAGAACTTGAGGATTTTAGCTTCCGAAGCTCAGAGTTAGCAATTAGCATCTTTCCTTCCCATTTTCTTTTTCCTTTGTCGTTGTCAATATTCAAGAACTAATATCTTCTTATGCTCCTTCTAGGTATTGCTCTAAGTCTGGATCAGGTATGAATTACAAAGTTTATGCTTTCTGTTATGATGATTATGGGGATATTTCTCTTATCTGATTTTCTTATGGTCCAGTGGAATATTCTACGGGATCATGTGGAGCAAGTTGACAAGGCACTTTCTGAGGCTTGAGGACTCTTAGGAAGTAGACATGGCATACCGTATGCAGAAGATGATGGGAGTATAAGGTGTCGGGGCTTCTTTTTGTTTATGCTGGAAAGTGGGGTTGCTGGAGGCTGAGGTTTTGTTTTTTACCAGAGTCTATCTTGACTTGTTTTTGAAGTTGCTAAACTTAAAAGGTTTTCATAGGTGGACCTCCCTTTTGTGTAATTAGTAGTGTAGGTTTAGCTATTAGACTAATAGCTGCTGTATCTTGATGTTGGATGATGTTAACGTGATTCAGTAAATGGAGACTGGGAGGAAATATATAGGCCTCTATGGTTTTAAGTTGAACTTTTTCCGGCAATTTTCATGCATTTGAACCCTTGCCTAGCAACATGGACTAAAATTGTGGATGCTGGTTTGTTTGGCTTGAAAGATGATGTGCTCTTCAGGGAAAGAAAATTAAAATTGCAATTCAGAGATGACAGGGAAAAGGAATTAAAAAAAAGAAGTTAGTTTTTGTATTTTCTTTACTAAACTTGCTCGCTTCTTGTTGGAATCGTATGTCATTAACATTAAGATAAAGGGGTTTCTAGTAAAAAAGATCCAAATTTTAAACTTACTGATTTTCCTCGCTTAGGAAAAAAATGTTTACGAAAACATAAACCATGTTGATGGAAGTGAATGTTTCGGACGCATTTTCCGACCAGCACTGGACAAAACACAGGATGAGAATTTGGCATAAATAGTTAAG
This sequence comes from Adansonia grandidieri, assembly GCA_038382065.1. Classification (NCBI taxonomy): domain Eukaryota; kingdom Viridiplantae; phylum Streptophyta; class Magnoliopsida; order Malvales; family Malvaceae; genus Adansonia; species Adansonia grandidieri. The sequence goes on along the minus strand of JBBYHK010000023.1, from coordinate 719,994 downwards.
GTTTGCAATAAAGATGACTAAAAATAAGATTTGGGTTGACTGCAACTGGTGGATCCTTGAAAAAGAAAATGAAGGCCCAAAGTGAGGTTGTTATGTAAGGATGAGTTGCCTTCCAATCTGCGAACAAGAGAGACCAAAGAAGTTCCTAATTGAAATATGAGTTCATTTGCCATTTTTGTTTATAATTGAAACCCCAACCAATGCGAAGAAAATGCTGAACGTCATGCTTTCAGAGGGGGTCTCCAACAACTCAATATATGAAGTGATACACGAATCTGAGCATGCTTATCCTTTCGCCTCGTGACAAAATTAAAGGAAACATAAACACAAGAAAGAAAGAAAGAAAGAATGGTAATGGCAATGCAAGGCATCCAGGGAGCCGGTGGGCAAGGGGCAGTATCTTACAGGAAAAGACGAAGCCTAGATCTAACCGAATGAAACCTTCCGCAATGCAAAAAATGATGTCATTAAGCATACATTTTCACAAACGGCCCTATACCAACTTCTTCAAGTTGAAACTAATGTAACACGTTAAACTTTAATCTAATGCTACTTTCGCTTAACGAAAAAGGTTTGGTTTTGTTTTAGTTTTGTGTCCAAAGAAACCATATCAACCTAAGTTGTCTGCATTTACAGAACATTACCGAGAGAAGGTAGCTAGCCAGAATGTACAAATTGGGCAATGCTTCGCGTGTTGTATTCGAAATCAGGGACTTCTTTCCCTGTGCTGTGGCATCCAACCGAGCAGGGTTGCCACCCTGTTCAGGTGCTCCAGGCAGGGTAAACATAACAACATTAAAATATTTCCCGAAATATTTTGTTGATACAAAAGCAGATTTTACCAATATCCTTTTAATTTTGATAATTTTTAGATTAAAAAGGAAAAATTTGCACATAATGTTCTTTTAATGTAAACCATATTTTTTCATGATTGCTGTAAATTTTTATGTTCAAAAATCAATAAAATTTAAAATAAATGATACAAGTCAATGAAATTAAAATATAGTAAAAAATTCAAGTTTTGACACAGTAATAGAGTTTGATCTTGATTCTTAATAATAATAATAATAATAACAACAAAAACAAAAGCACTTATCAAAATCTTTTTTAATGTAAGCCGTATAGTTAATCGAATTAATTATTAGATGTATGTCATACTAAAAATTAAAATGGAAATCTCATTACAAAGGAATAATAATAACAACAAAATAAGACATCGAGAAAAATGAGATAAAATATCAAATTAGTTCAACTTTGGAGTCTATATGTATTCTTAAAAGCAAGAAACTTCTTTAGATTTCACGAAAATAGACATGATAATTTTGAATACGATATAATTGAATAAATATAACATGAGAAAAATAATTAAGACACACATAAAATATGACACAGCATGAAAACACGAATGTGTCAAAACATTTATAACACGATTTATTAATATATAAAAAATTATATAAATATAAAATACTTTAAATATGATTATGACGTATAAAAAACACAAACAATATAACATAACAATACACAAATTGCCAAATCTACACCAAAATTTTTGTAAAAAATAGCAGGATGAAATAGCAGCTCTGCACCTCCATAGCAGAATTAAACCTCTCTTTTCATATCCTGAATGAATATCATTGAGAAAAAGGAGACTGATCTAAAGCACAAAAACATCGAAAAGAAGCCAAAGGAGATGGACATTTTGCTGTCCAAAAACCAAAAGGAATAAACATACATCTAAAAAATACCATGCAATGAATCAAATATGATATTTGAAAACTGTAGACTTAACAATTTCAGATATGGCACGATACAAATCTGTTAGAATTTATATAATTTAAATTATTAATGTATCAAAGTCTATATAAATGTATAACACTTTAAATATGATGATGACATAAAAAAATAAAACGAACATTGCAAAAATAAATGAATTGCCAAGTCTAGCATATTGCGCCCCTACCATTCTTCTGTTGAGTTTACAGAATCATCATTCAAGTATTACACATATCTGATACTGACAGGACCCATCTTCGGGTTGAGTTACAAAAGCAACATTCAAGTGTTACAAATATCTGATACAAACAGCACAGGTTGTAAGTTCTTATGGTTGTAATTTCTACTACATTTTTTTCCTCAAGTTCCTAAGTGGGCCGTAACCTTTCTTTTTTACCTCTTCTCTACAGTTACAACAACTAGTATTCAAATTTGTGCCGCATTTAAGATATATACCTTTGCATCTTGGATCACAAGCTGCGTTAATCGTAATTTCCAAATGCAACATGTCTTTTATGTGCTTCGAAATATCAATTTCTTTTGTTCAAGAGGAAAATAAAGCCGATCATCCCAATCGATTGACGTGTCATTATCTTCCTCCACCTCTTGGTTACTTCCATAAAAAGATTTAAACCCTTCCTCAAAGGTTGCTTCCGTATCAATACCTTTAGGTTCTTCAAGGGTCTCTTCACCTAATAGAAGTAAGAAATTGGAGAATATGCACTCAGCAGCAGGTTCACCACACGTTCAACATAAAGTTCAATGCAGTGCCAATTAGACTGACAGAGGTGAAACTTATGCAGTAGAACAATTGCAAAAGAACTTGTGCCAATGTAGTGCCACAGTATGAGTTTCGCGATACACAAACTAAAAAGGGACATTTAAGTGATACAAAGAAGTCAGAAATCCTTACAAGTGATGTTAGAAGTCAATAGGAAAGTAGATAAGAATGCGTGATTTCACTGTTATTGAATATCATCCCACTCTAGGATATTTATACAAGATTTTAGGTTGAGTATAATTGACTACAATTTTAAAATTAATCCTAAGATAAGATGAAAACTATACAACAAATCCCTTAACTTAAGGAATTCCAATCTAATCCTTAATTAAAGGAATCCCATAATTTACAAAGTCTATAATCTTTCAGATTTGACCTTATCTTCTAATACTCCACCTCAAGCTAGAGAATAGGTGTTTTCCATTTTGGCTTGGAAACATTATCATGAAATTGTGTGCTATTCAATCCTTTTGTGAACATGTTTGCTAGCTAGCTTTCAGAAGTTACATACAGAGTACAAATGACTCCACTGTCCAGGTTTTCTTTTATAAAGTGTCTGTCCACCTCTATATGTTTGGTCCTATCATGTTATGTAGGATTGTGTGCTATACTTATGCCAAATTTGTTGTCGCAGTAGACCCTCATTGGTCCTCCCACTTTGATCTTTAGGTCTTCTAAGATTATCTTTAACCAGAGTAATTTAGATATACCCTGTGCCATTGCTCTAAATTCTGCCTCTGCACTCGATTTAGCTACCATTTCTGCTTCTTACTTCACCATGTAACTAAATTACTTCCAAGAAATGTATTGTACCCTGTAATTGACCTTTTATCCACTGTGAGCTTGCATAATCAGCATTTGTGCATACTTCTAGCATCACCCTTATTTTTTTTTCGAAACAGTATCCTTTTTCCAAGATTAGCTTTCAAATACTATAAAATTCTATAGAGAGTTTATAGATATACCTCTTTAGTTTGATGCATGAACTGACTTACTACATTTACTACATAAGATGTATCTGGCCTTGTATTTGAGAGGTAAATCAGTTTCTCAACTAGCTTCTGGTATGTCTCCCTATCTACTATAGGATTTTTTGGTGCATCACCAAGTTTGTGGTTTTGGTCAATAGGTGTTTGAGCTGGTTTACATGCCAACTTCTTGTTTCCTTTAGTAAGTCTATGACATACTTCTACTGAGAAATGAAGATGCCTATTTTTGAATGTACTATTTCAATCTTCCAAGTTGTTTTATCTCAAACTCTTTCACAAAGCATTATTTTAGGATTTTTATTTCCTGTTCATCATCCCCTGTCACTATGATGTCATCAACATACACTAGTAGGATAGTGACTCCCTATGTTTTTGAGTGTTTAAAAATATGGTATGGTCCCCTTGAATTTTTTTAAACTTGATACTTTGTAAATCTCCTAAACCAGGCCTTGGGAGACTATTTAAGATTGTACATCACCTTTTTTAGTCTGCATACCTTGTTTTTTCCTAGATCATTTCCAAAACCCGATGGAATTTCCATATATATTTCCTCTTCCAAGTCACCATGGAGGAATGAGATCTTCACATCAAACTGCGGTAGATCCCATCCAAAGTTAGCCGCTAACAAAAATAAAACTCTTACCGTATGCATTTTTGCTACAGGAGTAAATGTTTCTCAGTAGTCTACCCTAAATGTTTGTGTGTACCTTTTAGCCACTAACCTTGCTTTATACCTCTCAAATCCTCCATTTTCCCTACACTTTAAAGAGAAAACCCACTTATAGCCCACCAGTTTTTTCCTTTTTAATAATTCAATGACTTTCCAAGTTTGTTTTTTTTCCAAAGCCTCCATTTTCACTCTTATAACTTTTCTCCATTTCTTTTGGGACTCACAAGAAATGCTTTATGAGCTGGTGAGAATTTATCAAATGACATAAAATGGGATAAGAGGTATCTAGGATGTGTAATGCATTCTCTTTTTTTTTTTGCTAAGGGCAACAGGTAAATAGAGATCAGCATCTTCAAAATCATGTAATGCATTTTCTTAAAAAGAAGATTCAGGCACTATTGTTACCTCATTTTCAAGATTAAGATAAGAGTCTCAGACTTGTGCTGGATCAAGATTAGGATCTCTACTTCTTGCATAAACCTGTCCATAACTTTAAGTATTATAACTAAGTGGTTGTTTTGTCTAAGATAATGTAGGTTCTGTTTTGTGTTTAGCTGTAGATTCTAGGGAACGAAAATTGTCCCTGTCCTTATCTTCCACATGTAAACTCTCCCCATGAAAATAAGTTTGAGTAAAATATGGTCTACCTTCTTTAAAAGTTACATCAGCTGTGACAAAGAACCTCCTTAAAAGTGGGTGGTAGCACTTGTATCTTTTTTTTTTTGGTTAATGAGTAACCTATAAAAGTACATTTAATGGCCCTAGGATCTAGTTTCCCTTTATTATTACTATGGACATGAACAAAGGAAGTACACCCAAAATCCTAGGTGTGAGGTTATTAGAGGTCTATACATTAGGGTAAAAAAAAGGAAAGTACCCCTATGGGTGTTTTAAGTTCAAAAGTTGTAGAAGGAAATCTATTAATGATATGAGTAGCTGCTAGAAGAACCTTTCCTCAATAAGATTTAGGACATGTAGCTGAAATAGTAGAGCTCATGCAACAGCTAACAAGTGACCATTTTTTCCCCTTAGCTACCTATTTTGTTGTGGGGTATTGGCACATAAAGATTCATTAATTATTCCTTCTTTTTGGAAATAGGAAGATAAAAAATGGTTAAAACAAACTGTAGCATTGTCAGACCTTAGCCTTTTATTTTGACATTAAACTGATTCTAAACCATGTTGTGAAAGTTAAGGAAAACAGAACTTATTTTTAACTTGTGCTTAAATAAAAATAGCCATGTAACTCAGTGCAATCATAAATGAAAAATACAAATCACCTTGACCTATTCACATTAGCAATAGTAGAAGGTCCCCAAATAGCAATATGGACTAATTGGAAAAGAACAAAACTTCTTTTATTTCTAATGGAAAAAGATACTTGTTTATGTTTAGCAAACTCACACATATCATAATGAAATTCTTTGATATCTAACCCCTTAAATAAAGATGGAAACATAACATGTAATATCTTAAATAAAGCGTGCCTAAACCGAGATGATAAATCCAAACACTATCTTTATTGGATAAAAAAAAGAAAAGCTAATGGTGACATATCTTTGATACTTTTTGAAATGCTAATAGCTTTAAGGTAGTAGAGTCTATCCTTCTCCTTAGCAAGTCCAATCATCTTCCCCAAGGCTTAGTCCTAAAAAACACAGTGAGTAGGATAGAAAA
>JBBYHK010000023.1:661905-689695 GCA_038382065.1 Adansonia grandidieri | reverse complement strand
TGGTTTATGAAAACTGAAGAGAAAGGAATGATACAAAGATGAAAACAACATAGTCAGAAAATAAAAAAATAAAAAAATAAAAAAATAACAAAACTAAACGCTTGAAAATGTGAAAGTGGCTCCCATCAAATCTTAATATAATGGTGGTAAGCATGATGAGTGGTAGGGCTAATAGAATTTCCAGTTTCTATTCATAACTTATGTATTCTAAAGAAAAACATTCAGTTCATCAACATGTTCACAAATGTCACGCCAAACTTGCTGGGTTGGCCCCTGAAATGGGCTTAGAAACTCTGAGTACACCAAAATACTTTTTGTATATTATCAAGAGTCAGGACTACCCATACAAACTGTGAACCTGTGAGATTTTCTCCTAAAAATACTGAAGAAACAAATTTTTAATACTAGATAATTTATATGAGAAAAGCCCAAGGAATACAAATAGCTGAAATAACTATTAAATACCAAATCACACAAACAAAGAAACAAGTGAAAACGACATTGGTCAGAAATTTGAGCGAATCTTGTAACAAACTATAATCTCTTATTTGCTCTACGAGCCACTGTTCTTTTTTCTTTTAATCACTGCAGCTATTCTTTCGAGGCTCTATGGTATTAGGATTATTGCAGAGGACTCGATTAACAGGGATCTCTGAAATGCTTGGGAGCTACAAACTGTTATGCTCAACAAGTTAATAAAATTTCTGATTCTACTGCTGATAGCAGACTCTTATATATGTGACAGCTTGTCTGCTTCTTCTTGGATAAACAAAATTCGCAAATTCTCCAAAAGAAAGGAAAAAAATTGCCAGTTACATATATAATAGTTAACTGACCTTACATCACCTAGTTGATAGCACAAAGAAACTTCTGAAAGCCTAAAAGCTGTCTTCATAGTTAATAGTTGCAAAACACGCTCAAGCATTAGTCCTTGGACTTAACATGTTGTAGAGAAAGCATTGATCCTAATACATTCTCTATGCCAGTAAGAGTGTTACTAGTGGCAGATAATGTGGCAGTGGCAATATAGTAGCATGAGTTGCAGACGTGAATGCTATGAAAATCGTGAGAATAATGGATAAATCATCAGTTATGGAAAACATTAAGTTATATAGTTCATCACTTAAAAGATAATAAAGACATAATATACTACTAGATTATATTACTATTATTCATTTATTAAACTTGCAACATGATTCTAACAGCATCATTAGGGAAAATATAACTCACTTTGCATGCACAAAAACAGGAGTGCCAATATACTCTTCAGCCTCGTGAACTTTATCTTTGCCCTCTTTGTCAGGCGCCAATGTAGAGCTCTGTGAATGGAGAGGGGTCACCGAAGATGGATCAGGAATGCCATGTTTCAATAAGTCAACCTGCAGAGAAAGAGATTTTATGATTAGCATAAACAAGAATTTGTTGCAAGAGTTTAAAACATTAAAGATACATAACCACTATATTATATTTTTCTTTTTGGCCCTAATCAGGTTATTTCTTTAGCATATAAAGAATCGAAAGAGAGAGAATTTGGATTATATTCTCTTCTAAATCAACGGCTTTTTCCCATCAGAAATCAAAATTAGTAAACACTAGCTAAATAACAGTATCACGCAAACGCCATAATATTTTCTTTTCTCATTGTTCTTAGCTGGCCATCTTAAATGTCCTACAGAATTTCTTATATATTCACCGGTCTCTATTCAGATGGCCAAATACCATCAAAACTTATATGACTTACTGAAGGATCTAAATCATCATCTATACACCCAAAAGTAAATATAGAGCAGCAGCATTGGAAGAATTTTTGTTCAGATAATACATTAATATTAGCATACAAGTACAAAGTGGAATTACATAAATAAACTGCTGATAAGAATTACCATTTTAACAGACTACCAGCATTATGGACACAATGGAAATATAACAAAGATATAAAATGGTGAAGACAAGAATATTACCGTCAACATCAGGTGCCACATTCTGTTATCATGAACACCCTCAGACACCACCAGCAAAATGTGACAAATGGATGCTAGAAGAACACCAAGCTAAAAAGATTTCTTGCGCCATCCCAAAAAAAGACATATATTATCAGACATTTTACTTTCAATTATTGTCAGAATCATAGCAAGATGGAAATTATCATGTAAACGAAACATAGAGCATTAGTATATAAAAAAAAAGACCCAACGAGTTACCTGGATATTCATAATTTCATGAGCCAGTTCAGCAGACAGTGACTCACCACTTAGTACTGAAACTGTGGATGAACCATCAGGTCTCATAATCTCAGATAAAACCGAAGGACTGAAAACAGACTGCAAGCCAAGAAGAATGTACAGTGATGACCATGACGTCACAAACCAGCATTGAGAAGCCCTACCCCCCACTAAAAATCTCAGTATGTAAAACCAGAAACATGGATTGGAGATGGAGCAAAACGAATTTAGAGAACAGACATATTCAGGGCAACCCACCAGGCAACAAGTAGGATTATATATAAACAGAAAGGCACATGTTAAAGTAAATGATGTCAAACTTATAGTGCATACCAATCCTAATCACAAGACATGCACACAGGTATATCTGCAATCATGCATGACATCTCTTTGTTAGGAAATCACACAGATAAAGTGTAATCAACAGCACTGGAAGGCTTTAAATTAAACTAGAAGGCCTCATTTGGCAAGGTAACAAAACTGATAAATGGTGATAGGAAACAATAATAAAGAAAAATTCCAGGACACAGAAGACTTTGTGCAGCTGATTCCTAATTTTTATTCAGTCACATCCAATCCTCTTTAGGAAACAGGTATTTTCATTTTCTTAAAGCTTCCTAGTAGATAAGCAATTTCTGACAACTATTCCCAGTGCCTTGAAGCCTGATTTTACTAGTGCACCTGGATAAACACATGGATATGTCAACATATTGTGGAGCATTTCTATCCAGTTATGGGAAATTACCTTGCAAAATTAATCTTTCAAGGTTTGATACTGTCCGAACGTAATTGGGAAAAAAAAAATCAATAGTCACATAGAAATATATCAAAGGTATTCAAGTTTCCTCTGGTTTATCTTTGTTCCCTCTAAAAGGTATATTAGGAATATTGATGGGAAAAGATTTCTAATAATCTTCTCCAATTAAGAGAACTTTATAATAACATCAGCAAAGCTCGTTTTCTCTTCGTATAGCCTTAACTAGACTTCTGAAAATTCTAAAGACACTTCAAAAGAAAACATATATCATTGGATGATTACAGTCTATAGAAAAGGAGAAACTAAGACAGCCAAACAGAAGAGACTAGTAAGCTGGGAACCTGGGTATCAAGTAGTATAAGCCGTTCAGCAGAAATCCTTGGTTCAATACCCACAGTACAATGCCTTGCCATTGCTCTGGTCTCTTCTGACTGTATAGCAAAAGGTGGCAGCATCCCTGCAAATTAGCATGCTAGAGTTATCTATTGGCTATAGCAACAGCATGGCATTCAAGTACCAATTAGAGCAAAATGTGATCCTCCTCTTTTATCAGACAAACTAAGTTGGGACATAGCAAGTCTTCCAAGAAGAGGATGAGATCACTTAGGATGCATTTCGATGCAGCCGCACCTCTGTTTCAATGCGACTTGGACCAGTTTTTTGGGTCCAATTCTTCCCACCATGCCACACCCTTTTTTTCCACCGGACTTTTTAGGTTTGGCATTGCACCCCTCCTTCCAATTTATGCTCATGTCCTTCCCCTTTTTTCTTTTGCCCTTGAGGTTATGGTGACTGGACAAAAATATTCCTGCCACTTAACCTTTCATTGTTCACTTTTTTTGTTTCATTTTGATTTTTTATTTAAAAATTTTAAAATAACTTCATTAAGCATCACACAAAAAATTACTTTATTAATTTTAAAATAAATTTTCTTATTACATAATAAACTAATAAATAAATTTATTATTATATACTTAACTAATAAATAATATGTATTAATATTTTGATTGAATAAAAGTTTCAACATTTTAAATTTTATAAATAACACTAAAAACTATACAAAAATAATTTATAAATACAATTTTAGAATAATGCCTTTAATGGTCATTTTTCATTTTCACCTCACTGCCACGATTGTTTTGTTATCCAAACACATCCCACTATCGATTTTAATCCCACTGCTACAGTAACTAATGTCATTGTCATTGTCATTGTTATTTTCAATCTCATTGGAACCAATCTCACCGCCCATCCAAATGGACCCTTGATTGTTATAAGTACAAACAATTAAAAGGGTAAAGCCTGATAAATGGCATAACTTGTGCAGCATACAATTATTGGTTTGATGTTAGGACAAATGAGTCTGCCTAATTAAGATTTTTTGCTGGCTAGGCATAGAAAATAAATATGGTTGTCTAGAAGTAGAGTTAGATTTTAGGACTAAATTAAGGTACGACTCAATAAAAATTTGATTTCAAAAGAAGGCTAGAACTTGGGGGTATGAATGGCAGAAATTCTGGAGAACTGTGAACTAGAACAAAGCAAGTTTAAGAGTTGTTCTCGAGCTGTGCTCAATATTTCAAGGCATTGTAGCAACAGACAGAGAAAAGAAAGAATACAGAACAATAAACAAAATCTTATTGGCATCCGAGCTACGTAGAACAGATACTACGAGAACACTTAAATGGCCCCATAACCCAGTACTTTGTCCTTGAAATATTTGCTCATGTTAGACATCCCAAACAAAAAGCATTTACACGAATCAACAAAGCTTTCTTCTCTTTTTCAAGCTCATTGATCGTTTTTCCATTCTTTCATTTGTCTAGCCGGCCAACATCTCCCATACTTTTCTATTTTTATTTTCACTTTACACAATATTTCAAGAGTTGTAATTCCAATTGCTAAAAGGTAATAGCTTCTTCCTTCAGTCGTCATTTTCTTTGCCAAACGATTCACACTCCCAAGTTAAAATTGTTTAACTTTATTCAAATTTTTCAATATAAAGCTTGATCCCATGCTTTTCTCTTTTCTAATTGGCTATCCTTTTTGCTTCTATCGTGTAATAAATGGCTAAAGCTTTAGTCCATGCGTTAGAGATGTAACTTACAAGTCCAATTGATAAGGGTAAGACGATTCTAGACACCAAACTTTGTCTAGATCCAATTAGCAACGATGTTACCAAAATATCTCACCAATTTCAGGTCTTTTTTTTTTAATCACTAATTGAAGCTTAAGTACTTGTTTGGAAGAAATTTTACCGAGTGTTTTCAAAAATATTAAAAAAAACAAAATTGCAAAATCATTCAAAACAGAGAAACATGGTTTTTAATGAAAAAAGGATAATTTGGAGACTACCGCTCCCTCATTTTAATGTTATAATCCTGTCCATCTATTTTGAAAATTTTAAAGGTCCCTATGAAGCACGAACACTTCAGTCGCCATGTCTATGTTATGTGTCATACCCATATTGCGTGTTTGTGTTCATGCTTCCTAGAAAGGTGCTTAAAAATAGGGAAAAAAAAAAAAAGAAAAGAAGAGGTTTTTGTTGAAAAAACAATAGCTCTTGGATCAAAGAATCCCAAGGCTCACATGGAGCTCAATAATTGGGCTATAAAATAGGAAAAGGTACAATACCGAAGAAAAAAAAGTAAGGGCATTTCCTTGGATTTTTTTTTTTCTGAAAATTGATAGGAGAATGTAGAAAAAAATTTAGAAGCTTTGAGGGGGAAAAGTAGTGTTTTTTGAAAGTTAATTTCTTTCTTGTAGCTTTTCTTTTTTCTTAGAGCCATGCTTGGTTGTGTGGGAGATGAAGGGCTAGTGATTTCTTCCTTCAATGATATCCTAAATTTGATATATCATGAAGAGGAAGCCCCAATCTCTCGATTGTTTGCTTGTTTGCATGTCCCACTCATGTTTAATTTCCTCTTGCTTTTGAGAAATGGTGGGCCAATGAAATCTCCTCTTGGGATTGATTTAAATACAAGATTCCAAGGATATGAGACCGTAATCCTACTATTTGTGCTTTGTTGAGGCAATGGTCTATTCGGCTACGTACTTCTAGATTTTGTTACTCCGTTTACCAAGCCAAAAGTGTTTTCAAAAGAGCACCTAGTGAAATCTAACAAGATTCAAACAATGGATCTTCGGTAGATTTGGTTTCCTACTTAAAACTGGGGAGAACAAATTCAAACATTGCAAAGGAAATGAGCTAAAACCTTTTTAAAACCCTCTTATTTTCAACAAGTTGTGCTAACCAAAACTTTTTTCAAAATAATTTTAAGTTAAGATTGGGTTTCTCAAAGAGGTCACAAACTTTTTCAAAATAGATTTTGAAAATCAATTTGGCTTGCTAAAATTGTTCTTTCACCAAATCTTTTGAAAATATACTTTTGCAATACTTTTGTGCAAATTACTAGATTTTGCACAAAAACTTTTGAATACCTTAGTTTTCCATAAAACTTTGGTTTTTTGGAGGAAAAAGAACATTTGATGACCTTTCACAACATTCGAATTCTCTTAAATAGTTTTCAACCATGTTTGAAAAATGGCCTTTGGAATTCAAATGCCTTTGTTGAGCATTCGGATGCCCCATGTTTTTTGAGCCAAAAACTAGTTGCCCAAAACGGGCATTTGGATGCCCTCCCTATGGCATTACCACATGCTTAACTTTTTTCGCCTATTATACCTTTAAACAGTTTTAATTATTTAATTTCACTAAATTTAAAAATTAGTAAAAAAAAAAAATAGTTTTCTACAAATTTTTAGTTACTAATTGGCCTTTTGAGTTTTTAGGTTTTTTTTTTTTTTTTGGTATAATTAATTTTGAATAATATTACTAGAAACAGAAAAAGAATTACAATTTCACTCCAAAACTAAAAATGTTTTAGCTTCTCTTAAAAATTTTTTTTTTTCTTTTTTACCTTTCCATCTTTTGCTATAACCTTTTCTTAACCTTTTAAGCCCAAACACAATTGCCCAACAATCTAAAGGTTAATATAAAGCAAACTTATCTGATAAGTAATATATAAAGATTACCCTAGTAAATACACAGAAAGATACCACAATAATTTACACCTCATTTCCAACCTTCTTTGGAATCTCAACCCTATGTAGATAGAAGATCAAGTAGGCATTTAGAAAGAATTCCTAAGCTACTCCTAAACCTAGTACTACTACGACTAGAATTCCTAACAAGAAACTAATAAGCAATAAAGTAAATAAACAATTTGGACTCCCAGAAGATAAGACTGATTTCAAGAACTAGTATAGCCTACGGATAACAAATTAGCATATAGCATCACAAAACTACCATTTAAGTTTCTCAATCTACCTTGATAATGAAGACCTGAGAATTCCTTAATTAACTGAACAATCACAGTAAATTTCAATGGAAGAAAATAAAGCACATTCATTTTGCTTGATGAAGTGAAACGAGAGACTAAATTATAAAAGGAAACGCACCAGGTGAGATCCCATCAAAACCATAAAGCTCATTCATGATCGTCGACTTGCCCACACCCGAAGGACCGATGATTCCAACCACCTTAAAATCAGTATTCTCAGTCAAAAACTGCAATTAAAAAAAAAAAAAAGCAACCAAAAAATTTTAGCCAACAAAATTATCTGATTCTTTACCCCATTTGAAATTCCCATAGTTTAGGGTATATATGATCAGCACCTTTGCTACATGCAGTAAAAAATTTTAAAAAAAATTTAAAACACCATAAATGTGCATTTGGATACAAAAGCAAATAATATTTTCAACAAATTAAAATTAAATAAAAAAATGCACAATTTTACTTTTACATCAGACCAGTTAGAATTACATTTTGAATTAATTATAATTTTAATTTCTATCATTTGCTAATAAAAGAATAAAATAGCAAAAAATAAATGAAATGAAGAACTGAAAACCGAAATAGTTTAATCTTAAAAGCATTATTTTCAGTTCCATTGCATCTGAAGCTTTTGCATCCAAATAAAACATGAAAAGATAAAAGGAAGTGGACCTTTTTTTATTTCTTTTAACTTACAGGCAAAAAGCGATCGATGTGGAACTCCCACGAATCAGAAAGAAGATTAAGGGAACCAACGGGAGGGAGACGGGCCCGATGTTGAGCCGTTTCATCTTCACCACCTCCGCGTCCAAATTTACCAGTAACCGGCCCAGCTGATGGCTTGGCTAATAAGATTTTGGGAGCAGAAGGGTTCGAAGAGGGATTGGAAGAACTGGTTCCACCGGTGGAACCCGCCATTGCTGTTCCCAATGGAAGCTATCTCGTCTTAGTTGCAGCAGATGAGAGAAATAATTTTACTATTTTGAATAGATGATAGAGAAAGAGGCAAGAGAAAAAGAAGTGCTAGCAATGATCCCAACGTGGCAAGGAGAAAGAAATAGAGAGAAGCAGAGTGTAAGTGGAATTGCGACGGAGAGAGAATGGGTGGGGGACGCCACCCGGTGTGGAATCTCAAGCCCCGGCAGCTCAGAAGGCAAGCAAGGCGTCAGCGGCCGATGATATGAGAGGGCAGAAGCGAAGGCAAAGGGTAACATATATATATATATATAATATATGAAGTACGAAACAGTGGTTGCAATTACAAATTTTTTGGTGCTTATATCATGAAAAAAAAAATTTAAAAAGAAAATAGAGTTTTTTTTATTAAATAACGAGGAAAAGATAATTCTGTTAAGAAAATAATAATTATTAAAATTATTAATAAAAATATTATAATTATTTTTTTATCCTATATCAAAAAGACTTACCGTTAATTTTATATATAAAAATTAAATATGTATTAAAAATATTATTTATAAATAATAAAAATTAAAAATATTTTATATTAAATTTTAAAATAATAGTAAATAAAATATTAATTATATTATATATATTAAAATTATATTTAAAAAATAATAAATATATAATGGAACATGTATGTAATATAAGTTTCAATATGTAGAGGGTTGTTCCTGTATCAATGGAATCTACCCCAAATATATATTATATATAAATTATATATATTAAAAATTTTATTTATAAAAATAAAATATTAAAAAATATTTTATATAAAATCTTAAATTATTATTTAAAAATAATAAAAAATATTTTATATTAAATCTTTAATTACTATTTAAAAAATAATAAAAATAAAACATATTTTATATTAAATCTCAAATTACTATTTACAAAATAATTAGTAGTTAAAAATAATAAAAAATAAAAAATATTTTATATTAAATGTTGAATTATTGTATAAAAATTAAAAAATAAAAAAATATTTTATATTAAATTATGAATTACTATTTAAAAACTAACAAAAATTAAAAAAAATATTTCATATTAAATCACAAATTATTTTGCAAAGAATAACCAAAAAAATAAAAAATACTTTATAATAAATCTTAAATTATTATTTAAAAATAATAAAAATTTTTAAAAATATTGTGTTTATGTTTTGGATTTAATTTAATGTGATATTGATTCTATTTGTGAAGAGTAGTTGGTTCAGTTAAAATCATATCTATATCAGTTAAAGTCATGTGTACAATTATAGTTATATATATATATATATTTAGTTATAGTCATATATACATTCAATTTTATTTGAAGGACTCGATTCTCTATGAAAAGTATCGATTTCTTAGGTTAAAATATACACAAATTAAGAAAAAAACCAACTCCTCCATGAGAGGAACTGACTTTTTAGGACAAAATATTATGTTTTTAGTTATATATATATAATTAGTTAAAGTCATATGTAATCTAATTATAGTCATTGAATGTGCATATGACTTTAACTAAATCAACTCCTTGTCGGAGAGAGAACCAATATCAAATTAACTTAAACCTAATACACATACAAAATATTTTTTAATTTTTTATTATTTTTAAATAATAATTCAGTATTTATTATAAAATATTTTTTTCATTTTTATTACTTTTAAAAAATAATTTGAGATTTAATAATTATTTTTAAATAGTTATTCAAGATTTAATATAAACTATTTTTTTATTTTTATTATTTTTAAATGGTAATTATTTTTTGAATAGTAATTGAAGATTTTAATATAAAATATTTTTATTTTTTATTATTTTTAAATAGTAATTCCAAATTTAATATCAAATATATTTTTATTTTTATTATTTTTAAATAAAAATTTAAGATTTAATATAAAATATTTTTAATCTTTTATTATTTTTAAGTAACATTTTTAATATATATAATATATATATTTTTGGAGTCAGTTCCTATAGCATAGGAACTGAACCTCTACATTTTGAAATATATATATATATATATCAAATATATGTTCCAATAATATTTATTATTTTTAAATGTAGTTCCAATATATAATATATAATTAGTATTTTATTTACTATAATTTGTGATTTAACATAAAATAATTTTTAATTTTTTATTATTTGTAAATAGTATTTTGAATATATTTATAATTTATATATTATATATATGAGACTCGATTCCCTTGACATAGGAACTGACCCTTTATTGGAACATACAACAAAGGCCCCAAAGATGAAAGATGAAGAAAGAGCAAAAAAGTAATTATAGCTTTTTTATTAATAATTCTAATGGTTGCTATTTCTTTAAACGTAAATAGAATTTGTTCTTTCACTTTTTTTTTCATAATTTAAAGTCCATTTTCATTTTTTTTAATTTCCCCATTACTCTTTAGAAAAGAAAATAAAAAGATTATAAAATGGAAAGTTGGAAGTACCCTTTTGGCCTTAGGGCCTATTTAGATAGATGATAAAATTGATTCTCATGAGATTAAAAATAATAGTACCAGTGAGATTCATTATTAAAACAGTGAGATTTAATATTATAGTAAAGGTGGGACATGTATTTGGATTAATCTCAACACTGGTAGTGAGATGAGAATAAAAAATAACTATTGATGATATTTAATTAAAATTTGTATATACAATAAATTATTAAAAAATATTAAAATTATATTTATATTAAATAATAAAACATAAATAAAATTATATTTATGTTGAATAACAATAAAATCAAATTATTAATTTTTTATTTGTATTAAATAATAGATCATAACTAAAATAATATTTATCTTAAATAATAATTAAAATTAATTTATATTAAAAATAAATTATTATATTTATATTAAATAATAAAATATATATTAAAAATTCAAAATTATACTTATATTAAATAATTATTAAAATGTTATTTATATAAAAATAAAATATATAAAATAATAAAAATGAGTAAAAATGATATTTGTTTCCCTTTGAACCCCTATCAACTAAACCACTCGAGTGATCCAAACACACCCCAATTAGGTGTTTTGTTGGGGGATTTCCCTCTTAAAAAAATTGGATGAGATCTAAATGTCTTTAGTGGCTAGGTAATGGTTTTTTAAAGCTTCGTTTGGAACCTACCTTAGCTTCAGGTGCAATGGGTTTCTAAACAATTTTTTGGGAGAACTCACCCACTGATGATGGCACCTCACTTATAGGGATTTTGAACGTGTTTGCCCTTTCATTCTAACTAAAAGGGCAAAGGCTCAACTGAATAATTAGACCCTCAATGGAGGGATAATATCTTTTTTACCCTTTTCCATTTTTATTTTAATTTTATTTATTCAATTTTTTAATTTTTTAATGTAAAAATAATTTTAATAATTATTTAATATAAATATAATTTTAATATATATTTATTATTTAATATAAATATATTTTTAATATATATTTTCTTATTTAATGTAAATATAATTTTTAATTATTATTTAAAATAAACATATTTTTAATTTATATTTTGTTATTTAATATAAATATAATTTTAATAATTTTAAATTATTTATTATATATACAAGCATTTTAATTTAACGTCCTAAACGATCATTTTCTCTATTAACCTCACCGTCATTGTTGCGATTAAATTTAAAAACATATCTCACCACTTATTTTAATTCATCACTATAATAACTAATAGCACTGCTATCGTTGTTTTCAATATCACTGCTCATCCAAATAGACCTTAAACAAATAGCCTATACTCCTTTATGTCTCCAAATTACAAATTGCAAAGTTCAGAAAAACTCACCATAACTTAGTATGCCTAACAAGTTGCATCCATTTTTCTTGAAATCCTACATAATTTTTAGCTATCCTCATCCATTTTATGGTTTAATACTAGTCCTATTTGAGGTTCGTAGTTGCCATTCCCTAAGGTGCGCTTGTACGAACTCTAACCTTGATTATCTTCCATGCCACACCTATTTGGGTTGAAATCCTACTTTTAATATTCGACTTGTTTTAAACTTGATGTATTGGAAGTATATTATATTTTAATAAATTTATTTAGAAAATATGTTTTAAATTGATTGGCAAAGATAATATGATTTTGTTATTTTGAATATTTTAGTTTAGTAAAAGTTAACAAAACTCATATAATTATATATTGAATCTAATAATTTAAAAAATAAATAATTAAATTATGTCTTTAACGAGAAAAAATGAAAACTTTCTTCCTGGGATATTATTCCACACGTTCTTAGAGCGAATATATATCAATTGATTCTTGAGTTTTTTTTTTTATATCTTTGGAGGAGGTGTTACTTTACTCGATGATCCAATTGATTTTAAACATGGAAATAAAGAAATTAATAAAGTAACAATATGAAGTTGGATTAAAATTTTAATTAAAATTTAATTTATCTTTGTAAAAAATCATCTTAATGAATTTATACATAGCTATTCCAATTTTTTTTCCTTTCAAGTTTATGATCAAATCGATACACCTTATTCATTGTAAGTTTGGTATTGCATATTTCAATATTATACTCATTGTCCTCGTCTTGAATATTAAAATTTGACCCTTGAGGCTTTAAAATCATTTTGTATTTTATAATCTTAGTTTTCCTGAATCTTTGTTATAATTCTAATTTTTCAAATAAATCGAATATTAAATATTTTTTTAACTTGATACCCAACAAAGATGTCATAGAGATCTTCAACACCTTTTTTAACCAAATGCTTGACCTTTGTATCAAAAAGGGCAAACATTGTTCTTCCAAAAGGATCAAATGCCTCAACATTCATCATGTAACTATAATATATAAAAAAAATATTATACAATGATATGTACTATAAATATTTTTTTATCACAATAAAATAATGTTTTTTAATATCAAATAATAATTAACAATTACCTTGGGGTTCATTTAGTGATATTAATATTATATGAGTTACGTAGAAATTATCCATCAACCTCAAATAGTTTCTTGTTGCATAGACATAACATATAATACCAACCAAAAGTGGTTTCAACTTTCATGATAGTTATGTTAGTGCAAGTCATTGCTTTAGCTTGTAATACATTAGTTGTTAGTAATTTTATGCAAAATGCATTATGTTTTTTTATTAATGTGATATAAGTTATTTCTTTCTCCATAAAATTATTCGATAATAGTTATTTATATCTTATATAGATAAAACCCATAAGGTAGATTGGCTTTACAAAGAAATTGTAATGTATTGTAATTGTGATATCCTTATGTATCAAAGCCGTGTCTCTAAAAATATTCCTGATCCTCGTATTGTCAAGACATGGCATTGACAATGCACAAATATTGGTATATGCTAAGCCTCTATGTATTTAATGGATGCAATTATCTCATAAGTTGAAGTATGGAAATACTCAGGGATAATATATGGGTGTTTGTTATGATAACAAGTTCACTTAACATGACCACTATTAGAGTTCTATTTGGTATTTCACTCAAATGTCTAAGAAAAAACCCTCATATGTCAGTGGTGCAAATGATCCATAGACTTGTGACATTAGGTTACCTTGTATGTGGATTCTTATACTTAGAGATCATTACAAATGGGTCTACAATAGATAGATGCCTATGGTATGGTGGTTTTGGGTAAGACATGCATACTAAAGGTGGATGAGTGGTTTAGAGATGATTTATCAATTGATATGAAGGGACATATCTCAATTGTTCTTAGCTCATGTTAACTCAAAGTCCTTGGCCAAGGCAATATTGATTATGGAGATAACATTGATTATGGAGATAACATATAAGGGCTATAAGACTAATATGAAAAAGGTTAAGAGTAGCTATTGCACCAAACTTTTACCCATACTGAGATATATGATGAAAGGATCATATTACACTTAGATAGTGCACACTAAAGGGTCTATTAAAACCCTTTTGACACTCCCTGCATGTTGAATGGCCATGATGCATTAAATGCCAAATTTGGTCTATAAGTACAAATGTTTTAACCAGATAATTTATATTTATTGCTAGTATGATAAGGGCTTAATAGGTCACACACATAAAGATAATTAATGAAAATTATAATAAGATTAGGTTTAATTATTTAAAGACTAAAGTTACTGAAGCCTAATTTGAATTGTTCAAAGGCTAAGGACTGAAGTGCAATTAATTGAAAATCTGATAGTACTTCAACCCTAAGTATTTAAAGTTCACTTTGGCATCACTTGCTTATCAAAATAAACCCTATATGCTGCTTGGAATTCCCTATAAAGAATAATTATGGCACTTTGGAGTTTAAGCACCACCTCTCTACGGACTTGAAAAATCAGCTTCTCTCTTCTCCATTGAGTTTCAACGTAAGGATTCTTTACCAAGTGAAGGCTTTTGAAACCTAAGCCACTAGCACGGTTCCTATAAAATGCAATCTCAACTTTACAAAGGTTTTTTAAGTTACCAGTATGGATCATCATTAGAGATTGGATGCTTAGATAGCTTTGGTTTATGACAATGGGCTTAGTGTACAAGAACGAAACAAGGATTGTAACAAACCGGTTGGACTGGCTTTCTACTGATGGAGGTATTATTTTTAAGATCTCAAGTTCTTTCTAATTAAAGGCTCGTAAGTTGATCCATTGAGGCTGTTTGCTGTGTTCCATTATGCATTTTATATAGCTTTTTGGTTTTATTTTTAGTTTTTGTTGTAAACAAACTTACCCAAATCCAAATAGCGGACATATGATGTTTGAGATATGATCTTTCAAGTTACTTTATGAGTTTTTTTCTTTAAATAAGGTAGTTTAAAATTTGAATTCTTAAAATAAGGTGCATTTAAACTTTATTCTTAAATAAATACACTTTTGATTAATTCTTAAATAAAAACACTTTGATTAATTGGTCTCCATATCAGTATTATACTCTATGTTTGCATTCTCTTCCTTTAAGTGAACCGACGTAATAAATATTTTTCTTCTTGCAATTTTAACCAAGGAACAACAAAACTAGGTTTATCTCTCTAGCTTCATCATTTGAGATCTTTTAAAATTAAAAAAAAAATACAACTTCAAATTATGGGAGAGAAGAGGGAATCTAAACCTATATTTAAAAAAGCAAAAATTTGAATCAAAAAATTAGGGAAAGAAAGAGGTCCTAAATTGAAAATTGAAGAGTTTCTCGAGTGAAAAGTAAATAGAAAATTGAATTTGGTTATTTCATTATCATTTGTTGATTTTTTAAATTTTTTGACAAAAATTCAGTAAATATGTTTTTAAGATTTAGAGATAAGAATATATATTCTACTATAACATAAAAAAAATAAATAACTTTTGAGTATAATGCATAACAATAACTATAGGAGACTTCACTATATATATGTGAAATCCTCATGGAAGATACCTTGGCCTAGCACCTTCACGTGTCCCTATAAACATTTCCCTAGCTCTTCCATAAATTTACACTATATGAAATGTAGAACCTACTCATGGTTATGCAAAAGAAGGCCCCAAGTGGCTGACCACCTTTCAGGCATGAAGGTGAGTGATAGCTATTTAATGTGAGAGAGAGGAACGTTGCTCTTCCACAAAAAAAAAAAAAAAATCATCCAAAAAGGCTCAACATGATGCGGGATGTAATAAAATGATCCAGCCCAAACTTTACGTATAAAAAACTCATTTTTTTATAAAGATAGGAAAAAGAATAGATTAGTTGACTTATTGTTTAAGGGAAAAAATGCTAAAATAAAGTATATTGCTAATGTGATATGCAATCAGATAAAAGTATATTTGTTCTAAAATTTTAAATGTACTTTATTTTAAGAATTAAAAATTAAAAATTAAAAATATCATGGTTAAGGGAAAAAAATGCATTACTTGACTAGAGTTTCCCTACATAAAACAAATGTTAAACAGTCAATAAAAATATACATATTATATAAATCATTTAGCTAAAATCATGTTACCCATCATTTTTATCTATTGAAAAGAAAGTTACTTTAATACCTTGTTCAATGGCATTGTGATCATTCTTTGATGTTTGACAAAAGCCTTCTATTTTTAAACTTAGAAATCTCATACGATGGTGTTCTTTTTTTGGTATTGGATAACATTCTATGTGATATCTTCTTTAGTAAACTAAATATAAAAACTAATATAATTTATTTCATCCTAAAAGTATTTATTTTAGAAGTATTTGTTTAAGACATCATAACTTTGCAAAATAGTTGAAACTTCAATAATATTCAGATTTAAATAAATTTTTGTTGCACTTGTTAAAGATAAATAATGATTTTCTATGAAATTGGAATCATTATAAATATTTGTGAAATATATTAAATAATAGTTTAAAGTAATATATAAAAAACTTAGAAAATACTCTTGAACTTTTTAATGGTGTTTTTTATATCAAACTAGTGGTCGAACTAGCAAAACCTCTAGTCATCGATTTGATTGGTTCAATCAATTTGACCTTCAATCTGATGACAACCAAAATTTAAAATTTAAAAAATATAAATAATAAGATGTCTAAAGATTTGTCATTAATTTTCTTGCTTAGAGATGCAACATGTAGAAAAAAATTCAATTAAGTCTTGTTTCTAAGAAGAATATAATAAAATAAATGCATTAATGAAGTACAAGAGAATTTGAATGTGCCAAAATGAAAGCATCAAGGGTTGAAAAAGTAAAAAAAATAATAATAATAAGGCATGAAATGACCTCTTGAAGTTGAAGCCTTTAAGTTTTCAAAATGAGAACAAAGAAAAAAGCATCAAAGAGCAAGCAAAAGATAAAGAGGTATGCAGTGTTTTGGAATGGAAAGAAGAAAAAAAAATTGACAAGAGAAGTTAAAAAGAAAAAATTTACCCTAAGCTTTTAACTTATTCATGTGTTTAGTGATTTTTGACTTAGTTTGGGTTGCTTTTAGTATAATATCAGTAGGCTTTTGAGGTCTATTTCAAATTGAGTGGAAAAAGTCTAAAAATAAGATGAATTTGTAATTTTTGCAGTTTTTTTGATTTAACGAATTGCTCATTTCCAATTGTTTTTTGGTTTCCAAGTGGGTTAGTAAAAATCCCAATATAGTACATGTATTTGGATTAGACATTTAACCTATTCCTAGTTCAATTGGATTAATCGATCAATCTAATTTTATTTTTTAATTAACATGTTTTGATTAAATTGGAAGTTACAACCAAAATAATATGACTTTCCTTTAAGTTCAAGACATTATGATTAATTTGATTAATAATGTTATCCCATAGTGCTATCTCTAATATTTGACCACTAAAAGTAGAATAAAATTTATATTGATATTAAATAATAAGAAGTAATATAAAATGTTAATACAAAAATAAGAAATTCACGACATAAACAAAATTAAAGATAAAAAGACATACCTTTCATATTGAGGTTCAATTATTCTTTGTTTCTTTACCTTGATTCATTGAATAATTTATCAAAATAATACTTTCTTATCTTCTAACAACATCTATGTAAAATATTTTTGACATATATCAAAGTTTATGTGAATCTATAAAATAAAATTCATAAATGATTAAAATAAATCAAAAAAATTATAATTATCCAACAAATATTTGTCGTCTTTAGGTTGTTTTAAAATGTCATTGAACTTAACAAAATCATAATATGATCATCTTCACGATCTCATCAACAATAGTCAGGAATAAGAAAAACATATATGAAATCTTGTCACACAACTTTGCAAGGGCTTGTATAGGAATGAACTTGCACAGTTCTAATAGAATTGATTTTTTGTTTCTTAAAAAATGGCTTCATTTTGGAAACCAAAATTTTGAATACCATAACATGCATGTGTCATCCTACAATGAATAAATAAAAATATTAAGGTATTATACACATTTTTTCAATTTAGTCATATTAATTAATATATAATCCAGTTTGTCATTGAAAATAAAACCTACATGAATATGAATGTACCAAAATGTATATGTACTTTTTAAAGGTAATTTACATTCTAAGTCACTAAACTTAGCTTAAATTTTTATATAGATTATAAATATTTAATTTCATTAAATTATATTACTAAACTTCTATTATTAATAAATTAAGTGTTGTCGAATTTAACCACCAAAGTGCACATATCGCAACAAGTAATATAATGATAAAGTTGAGTGTCGATCCCACGAGGAATTGATACTAAATTGGTTAAGTACTAAAATTAAAATAACTTAATCTTATTCAAACAAACAATTAAAAAATATAAATTAAAACTAAATGATAATAATAATAATAATAATAATAGTAATAATAATAATAATCAAAGAAGCAAATGATAAATAATAGGCGCTAGGATTACAATTTCTCTCAACACGTTATTTGAATAAAATCTTACTCTCTTAACTTGACTAATAATAATAAGTTGTTAACCTAGAGCTCTAATTTATTTATAAGTTCTTTCGATAGTCTTACAAAAAATATCTCTTTTAACCAATTTATTATATTCCTATGCAAATTAAATTAAAAGAAACTCATTAAGCCTTGACTCTAATTTGGTTACATATGGCATGCTCATATATTCCTATTTAACATGAAGATCGATTCATCCTAATAAATGAATATGAAACATATGTCATTGAATTCATGTCTAAACACAAATTTTCCTTTTCTAAGTTCAATAAGGATACCAAATCAATCAACTGGTGATCAAACAATTAGAAACATTAAGAACAAAGTTGAACAAATAACTCAAATATTATTAAATCAAAAAAAATCAAATAATCCAAATTACATATTGAGTTCCATTTGCAACCCTAAAAAAATAAATTTAGTTCATAATAAATATATAAAATATAAAACCAAGGAGTTTCACTATCATAAGTAATACGAGAAAGATAAAAAGATAAAGAGAAGGAGAAAACTAAGATTGGTCGGATCTTTAATCTTCAAGCTTCCTCAAAATCTCTCTAACTTCTTGAATATTATGGTGGCTTCTCTCCTCTCTAGAAAATTAGAGAAAAAAAAATTGTAAAATATTTGGGATGTTTCTAAATCTAATTTTAACAGTTCTATTTATAAGCAAAACTTTAAAAGTAGAAACTTCGACAATAAGTAGCTTGAACATGTTAGTTTTGAAAATTGCCAAACTTAATCACTTTATTTGATTGGATCTACTTTACTTCTTGATTAAGTTGTTGCTACATATATTAAATTAAAAACTACTATAAATAAATAAAATAATACTACTATAAATAAATTTTAAATAAAAATCTCTAAGACTTAGCTAATTTAATATGAATAATACCTCATTTACAGAGTTATCATTAAGTCACTTACACGAATTACATTAAGTAATTTTAATGAAAAAGCTAACTCAGCATGCATACATGGCATATGTTTTCTCAATATTATCTCGATACGATGTAAAAAATAAGTCATGTACGCATGCTGAGTTAACCTTTTTTGTTAGAAAATTAGCGTAAGTGACAAAATTTATAAATAACAGAAGTTCAGTAATGTAATTTGATAAAATTAAAAGTTTATAACCTATATGAAAAGTTAATATTAAGTTTAGTGATTTAGAATATAAATTACCAATTTTTAATAAATAAGTAAATGTATGTTTAAAGATATGTGTAAAAAATTTATGCAAGATATAAATACTAAAGTAAAAACAATATGTTTTAGCACCATGAGAAATGAAAAAACAAAAAACAAAATATAATAACCACTCAAAATATTAATTAATTCTTTTCATAATTTTTGAGAGCTATCAATGGGTTAGGCTTGGATATAGCTTTTCATAATTTTGGATTCTTTGACCTTACTCAAATTACTATTTAATAATAAAAATAATTAATTTAAATTTAAGTATAAAGTATAAAAATATAAATATAAAAAATATTTTTTTAATTTTTATTAATTTATAAATAGCAATTTGCTTTTTGAGTCAGACCTGGGCAAAAAAATCTCAAAGATTTTTGGGTTGTGGCCTGATTCTTGAACACCTCTACTTTAATTTGGATAAAATGTTTGTGTTTTTAAGATCTTATAAATAGAAATATTCAAAAATGAAAATGAAAAATTTTTATGTATTCCAAAAAATTGTTTAAAAAAAAAAACAAAACGGTAACTTTAAGAATAGTAATAACATAAATTTGTTAAAAAAATGGAAAGACAAAAAGTCAAAGTTCAAAAACTTCAAATATTTCAAACTTTATAAAACCAACTAATATATCTAGTATATGTATTATAGATAGAGATATAAATAGTATAAAATGTAATTGAATGAAAGATTTATTTTGACATATGTTATATATAGCGAGAGAGAAAGTGGGCAAAGTAAAAGTAAATATTAAAAATATTACTAAAAAGTAAAGAGAAAACCTTTTCATTTAAAACAACCAGTCCTAAACGAATCAAGGCTTCAATCTTGAAGTTAATAGAAAGGAGAGTAAAGTAAATTTAAAAATAACACTAAAACAACTAGCTCTAAATAAATCAAGGATCCAATCTTAAAATTCACAGGGAGAAAAGTAAAATTAAATATAAAAAATAATATTAAAAAGTAGAAAATGACCTTTTTCATCTAAAACAACCAACCTTGAGCAAATCAAGGCTCCAATCTTGAAGTTGATAGCATCCCATATTCTTTTAATTCAAACCTTCAATCTCTGATTGGAGATACTTGCCTTAAGTAATGGTGACCTTACATCATTTCTTTTAATTCAAACCTTCAATCTCTGATTGGAGATACTTGCCCTAAGTAATGGTGACCTTACATCATTAATCTAAGATATAATTTCTTATAAAAATGTGTAAAAAAAATTTATTGAAACAAACAATGTGACATGTATATAAAAAATAAGAAATAAAATATAAAATATTAAAATTTAACAAAAATAAAAACAAGAAAACACACATCATGTTCCTTAAATTAATTTTTTCAAATTATTATAATGTATATTTTTTATCTCTTGATGATTTATTCAAATTTTCATGATATGTTATATTTTTTGTGTATTGTTGATGTTCAATTTTAGGTTTTTATCACCGGTATCTTTAAGTTGTGACGATAACTAACCCTTGAGACAACCACATATAATTGCCCATGGCTGAATATCAGATTTGGTAGATAAATACTAAAATGCTTAAAAGTTTGGCTTTGACTTTTATTGACAGTCATTGCAAAGCATACTTTTTGGAGAAATGGCCTATGCACCAGTATAAAAGGCCATTTAGTATCAATAGGAATATGACTCCACAGTGGATTATTTACTAATATTGCTTCCAATGACAACTTAACTTCAATGGCCCTCATTACCGAATTTGTAATTACCAATCTCATGCCATTGCATAAGTTTTCACATTGTTTTATATTCACAACACAATACTAAAAATACATACTTTCAATTCCAACTCATGATTAGGAATTCTAATAAATTTTAGTGTTAAAAATTTAGTTGGAAAAAGAATCAATTATTTATCAACAGAGCTTGAATCAGAACATAATTTATCAAAACTGAAGTATTTTTTGGACTCTCCATGAAGTTTTTAAAAGAATAAAATTATTGATCTTACCAATATCTTTATTAATGGGAGCCAAATGGCTTTTTCCTTTAAATATATGGGATCATGGTAGTTTTCCATAAACTCTAGATAAATCCTCAAAATAATTTGGTTGCTTGGTTATTAAAAAATGCCTTTTATAATTTTTATGCACCTTAGTTTTTTCATCATAATTACCAATCTAATGCCATTGCATAAGCCTTTATATTGGTTTACATTTTGCAACAGAATAATAGGAACACCTACTTTTCACTCTAACTCATGATTAAAAATTTAAGAAAATTTTAATGTGTTCAAAATTTTAATTAGAAAAAGAATTAATTGTTCATCAATAGAGCCTAAATAAAAATAATTTTATCAAAACTTAACTATTTTTTAAGACTTTCCATTAAGTTTTTTTGAAAGAATAAAATCATTAACGTCATCAACATCTTCATTGTAGGAGATCATATGGCTTTATCCTTAAAATATGTGGGACTATGGTGGCTTTTCATAAATTCTAGATAAGTTCATGAAACAAGCTTTGCAATTATATCTCCACTTAGTTGTATAAAAATGTCTTTAACAATTTTAATCCACTTTGGCTATTCTTAGAATTTAAGGCACAATAAGGTAACTTACCATATCCAAGGTCCAAAACCTCTTTTCTAAGTTTAGACATTAATTCAATAAGAGCAATGTCCACTTTAGGGTCTTAAAATGGCATGTTAATGGGGAGCTTAAAAATCTGAAATTGTTACCATAGAGTTAACTCACAAATTAAAGTAGCAATTATATCTTTTTTTCATGCCCTAGATATAATTAGTAATATTTGCTTGAAATCACCATCCAATACTATTGTAATACCTCCAAACATTTTTTTTTTAATTTGGCACATTGAAGTACAAAATATCTTGAAAGCTAAGATCAAGTGCTTCAAAAGAATTCAAATGAGCCGTTTGAGATTCATTTCATATAATAAGACATGATTTGCATGATAGTTCTATTGTTTGGTTATCTTGCTTAATCTCACGATATGAGCTTGCATCAAGCTTAAATGAAAGCTTAAATTTAGAATTTACAATTCTACCACTTATAACAAAATTTTTGCAATTCTAGGAGATGCAATAGCTAATACAATTTTACCTTTTGAATGTAATCAAGTAATAATTGTTCTCCATAAATGTCTTCATTATACCTCCACTATTATAAACAAAAAAAATCCATCATTCTCATAATGAAATATTTCTAATATTGTATTCTAAATAACTTTTTGCTTAATATTGAGACTCGAAAACAAAATAGAATGTTCGTTCATAAGAGAATCGCGATCATATCTTGACTCAATATTTCTATATACATCAATTAAACTTATATCAAGAAGAGGAAGTGACTTGCATTTTCACAACGATTGACCATTCTTATTCATGATTTGTTCTATCTCATTTAAAGCATGATTCTATAATTCATTTCTTGATATAGAATATATTTCAGTAGAATTTCCCAATTTATGTTCCATAATATTAATTGGATAGTAAACTTTATAAAACAATATTATTGTAATAAATAACTATTTAAGTTGATGAAGAAAAGCCTATTGTGAAGCTTATTTTATATCTTCATGCCATTCATCATCATTATCTAGTAACCTTTTTGCATAATATGCATTTTTAAAAGTTAGTCCCATCAAAATTTCTAATATCTTTGAAGCAAGTTGAGCCTCTTATAGTGTTAAGTAGTAATAAAAATAATACATTTCTCCTGATGCAAGATGCGCATAGAAAATTATACTCTGCATCTTCCATTCCTTTTTCTTTTCCACTATTTTAATTTTTTCTTCTATGTCCATTTGGTCAAGACTTCGAGATACATTAAATTCCTTACATTAATTGGTTGTCCCCTATCCGCTTAGTAAATATAGTTTTCTTAACATTCTCTCAATTAACATATCAACCAATGAATAATTGTCACAAAAAACAACATTATAGCTCACATAAAAGAAGGAAAGACAATCTCTCCATAATGGTTTCATGACATTGGATATCACATTTGAATATCCTCCAACATGCTTTTGATGCTGAAATATAATGATAATCCAAATATCATTTTATCTCTTCAGTTTCTGTTACTAATGAAACACTATTTTCATTATTATTTGACACGTTTTCCTCAACTATGAATGTTGCCAATATCATACCCTTATTAATATCCTTGTTTAAGCAACCTTAATACAATGCTCAATATTAATATAGGCATCGTACTTAATAAATCAACACTATGCAGAACTACCCATCGATTATTAAGCTCTATAGCATTTTAAAGCACTTTGCTTGTTATCTTTCGGCTTATATACTAGATATCCATTTACATTTATAGTTGTTTGTGAACAAAAACTTTTAGTGCGGTACTTAGTACATTTCTCCTTGTTTATATAAAGAGCATCTCTATTTTAAGCCCTATAGAGCCATGATTGGACAATTGCATTATATATCCATCAAGATCAATATGTCAGATTGAAACTTTTGCAGAAATGATTTCATCTATTAATGATAATTTATGTCGTTTATCCTCGGTTTGACAAAGTAAAATTATGTGCACATAGCAAACTCATTTTCTGAAATTTAATTATGTATATCATTGTAAAAAGAAAATTTTATAAATTAGCTTACTAAAGCATAAAATTATGGACAAAACTAAAAAATTTATTTTATTATTAAAAATCAATTTCACAAACAATGTAATGAAGCATTATGTTACAGAAAAAATTAAGATCTTCTACCAGTAATGACGTTTACAAAAATATTTTTCTTAATGGAAGTTATTCATCAATTCATCCAATCTGATTTTGGAAACTCGGGCAACAATAATTACCTTTTCTTTCACCTTCTGTCCAAGCATGAGATCTAAGAATGTGTTAATTATTTCTTCATTTAGATTTGCAAAATGAATGTAAGAAAATATCTAGCATTCCAATCCACCTCTAAATGGCCATCTTATTTTAATAAAATTATGCCATATATCTTGGACTACTAGTATAGCTCAATGATAATATGAATCATCACCCAAGAGAAATTGGCATGATGTCTCCTCCAACCACTAAATCTTTCAAAATATTATACAATAGCTACAGTTGCTTTCCTATTACTTATTTTATTCTACAATCTTTCATAGATCTAAATCATCAAAACAAAATTATTGCAATAAACGTCTTCCACAAATTAGAGTTTCTTCCTTTCCATGTTTTTGTTGTAATCTAAAAGCAAAAGTATCTCGAAACATGACAAACTTTTGTTTTATGGTACCTACTTGATGTAGGATAGGGACGACAGGAATAGCTAGAACACAAAAGAATTGAAAATAGTCGAGAAAGATAGACATTGTAGAGAGGGCTCTAAAAAGAAACCTTTTAGATAGAATAATAAAATAATAATCGAATATATTGTAGTAACTACCTAGGTGCATATAATATGCTAGATCTCCTATTCCTACAAGACTTCCTATTCCTAGAAGAAAAACTAGTTAAACTTAATTATAAAACTTATCCTAAAATAAAATAAAACTCTTATCATAAATAATAATCTAATTAAATGGAATTTTTAAAATAAAAAATTCTAAATAGAGATCTAAATGAGCTACTTTATTCTAACAAAATTTAAAATGAAATAGAACTCTTAATTGTTAATGCTCCTACATCATTCTCCTTCGGTTGAAAAAGTGGTAGCATTACAAACTTTATAAGCTTCTGCACAGCCTTGTAGATAGGACCATCATGTCTAAACAAAATATTTGGAAGAAATAGCATTGTTTTATCTAAAAGCACATAAAAAACTCCATATTAACCTTCTTTAAAATGCCTATGTTGATTGACAGCATTTGCATAAGCCTAATTGCTAGCTTTTAGAGCTACTTGTATTTCCTCATAGACTCTTCAAATATGATTAACAAAAGCTTGTCTATCATCACTTATCCTAGCTTTCTTACCTTCATTCTCCAACTCGTCCTTATCATCTTGGTTTATTGTAGTCATCACCATCAATGATTCTACTTGTAGAAGTTGTATATTTACGTTTTCATCTCTTCATTATATTCATCAAATATTGGATCTAATAGTTCTCGATATTCTTCTTGAAAATAATTTTCTATATTGGTTTTCTAATCCAAATAGTCTTCCGCACGTAACTCCTCTTGAAAATTATTCACTTAGACATTCACTCCTCTGCCATTCGAGTCTAGAGCATGTAACAACCGCTCTTCTAATCCATCTCATACTATAAAGTTTGCTGGTCCAACATTATGGAAAGGTTCTTCGGCTCTCTTTCATCTGACACATCTTTAAAACCACCTTTCTGTAAGTTAAAAAGATTGTGGTCATCTTTCAGTATCTCCATTCAGGCTCCCACATGTATTTGTCGCTGCAAAGCTTGTATAACTTGCAACAAATCCTCTGCCATATGTCGTAACTCGATCAACTCTGTCTGCTGTTGTTGATTCCCTCTTCCACGACCCCTTGCACGTCCTATTGCTACAAAACTTCCTATTCCTAGAAGAAAAACTAGTTAAACTTAATTATAAAACTTATCCTAAAATAAAATAAAACTCTTATCAGAAATAATAATCTAATTAAACTAGAATTCTTAAAATAAAATCCTAAATAGAGATCTAAATGAGTTACTTTGTTCTAACCAAATTTAAAATGAAATAGAACTCTTAATTGTTAATGCTCTTGCATTATTGTCGCAATGTACCTGGGGGTTAGATCCTCACGGATCTACGGGTGCGCACGATTTAGAATATTTTCTTGACTTGGAAGTATCTTCTTGACCGAGACTTTTCTTTAGCGATGTAATGAGAATGAGAATGTACGGATTCTCGACTTGTGGTACAGTGAAAAGGACCATAAGACGAATTGCTTATCTTATTGCTCTCGAATGACTATCACAAAATGGCCAACGTTTGGAGTCACCACTGATTATTTTGGGCTAGGCATGATCGGATGCCTATTGAAACCTATGTTCTGAGTTACGAAACTCAAAACATCGATTCTGTGGTCTACGTAATGCAAAGATTCGCTGCTTGGGTTCGGGAGTTGGTTACGCACGATGAGATATGAACCTCTTCGCAATGCTCGAAATCGGTACCTTACTAGCTGTGTCTTATCTTGGTTTCGACTCTTTTGATCTTAACTTGTCATTATTTCGATATAACCCCTTTTAATGCATGAATCTTGTAGAAATAATCCAGGTTTTGATAAAAAAGATTTAATCTCATATACGCCTCAGAGAGATGGGGAATATAGAGATTTTTGATAAAAATGACCTCTGGATTTTACTTTGAAAATAGAATGTTCCAATTTGGGCACTGGAGAGATAACATTACCTTTAATTTTATTTGAAACAATTTGAAAACATGAATACGAATAATCATCACAAAGAAACCATGTTAGTAAGACAATAAATGAAGTAACATAACATAGATCATTCAATGCAATGATAAAGAAAAGGAATGGACTATGGAATTTATCTCGCAATTGGCATCGATTATTTGGGAATAACTGAATCGACAATTTTTGAGACGCATCTGAGCTTCTTGATTAAACAAGGTTTATTTGACATATTCATGGGGGTCCAAAAAAATTAGTTGTAATTAAAAGATAGGGTTAGAGTATCCCTTCAGAAAGGTGGGGTTGGAGTATCCCTGTCGATGACAAATAATTTTGATAAAGGAAGTTTCTTAATCTTGACAATTTTGAAAAGTGGGGTTGGAGTATCCCCTTGGAAGGTCGGGTTGGAGTATCCCCATAGATGACAAATCATTTTGACAAAGGAAGATTTTTCAATCTCGATAATTTTGAAAAATGAGGTTGGAGTATCCCCTCGGTAGGGCGGGGTTGGAGTATCCCCAAAAATGGCACGCCTGACACTCTTTAGAGAGTCAAGTTGGAAAACTTAAGTTGACAAAACTTTATGATTTAGGAAATGTGTAAGCATTTAGACAACTTTTGACAAAAGAAATTATTGTGAAT
>JBBYHK010000023.1:624560-661805 GCA_038382065.1 Adansonia grandidieri | reverse complement strand
CCACAATAATGCATGATAATCCTAAGAGGGTGATGGAAACATGAAGAGCTCACTAAAATGATGAAGGTGCTGAAAAATAAAAAATGTGAGTGATAGAGTAGGAAGTTATACCAATAAAACTTTAACTTTAGCCAAATAGTTGGAGCAGCAAAGATGACTTGAATTTCCTTTTTTTTCCTTGTTGTTAATAAGCAAGAAAAAGAGAGAAAAATAAGGTTTTGGTTTTGGTATGATTAGGGTGATTTTCAGAATGTGTAGAGGTTGAGAGTGAGTGTTTTGGGGCTGTTTTTAGGTGGTGGGTGAGAAGCTACGGGATTATGGTTTTCTTGATGTGTGAATGTGTTTTTGGAAGTGAAAATGAGCTGGAATCTAACCTTTTTCTACTAAGATAGAAGTGGTCCATTTATACCAGCCTTTTGGAGACAAATTATAGGTGTTTTTGGCTATTCCTCAAGGGGGACAAAGTGATGTCAGCATGGTGGCTATAGGGTGGCTGTAAGGAGCCATTTGCTGCCAATGTGATGGGCATAGGGGCTGGTTTAAATGCTAAAATGATTTTCCAGCAAATAGGGTGGCTGATAGTGACATTGGCCAACAACTAGGGAAGAGTAAGGTGATCAAATGACAGTGACCCTTTTGATCTAATTTAGACTTAAAAAAATGTTTTGATTAATTTAAAAGTCTAAATTCATAATTTGACATATGTTTTAATCTTTCCTGATGCAAAGAAATGAGTTAAAATCGAGTTTTGGATCAACGGTGGATGAGTTAAAAGTGCCCGAATCATAAAAATGGCCTACATGTATCGATACATTGCATAATGTCTCGATACATTTGGTCCAGAAACCTTGATGGTATTGATACAATGAACATTGTATCGATACAATGATCATTGTATCGATACTATGAACCACTGTATCGATACATGTTGATATGTATCGATACATTTCTTTACAAAATGCATGTTTGGGTCTTGGCATGGTCTAGTGTCGACACATGAGGTCCTGTATCGATATAGAGGCCTATGTTTCGATATAGCTACATACAAATGAGGACATTTCAAATTTTTTGCACATTGGAGCATTCTTATGTATCGATACATTTAAGTAAAATTGAGAATTTTCTCATATCTTTTGTCTCTGGATGCCTTGAACTACATCATTTGATGCCACATCTTTGTATTTACATTTGATATGATCCTTAGGCCTCCTTGACCTCCTCAAAATACTTTTTCGTCGGGCGACTTTGCCCCCTCTTATGTCCATGCTCCAGATTGCTAAAAATTAGCTCGGACAAAATAAGGTGTCTACAATTATTACTTCATCTACATCAATGCACTCAACACCTATTTGATAAAAATCTGCTTTATAAGAAAATAACATCGAATACTGCATTGCCATAAAACTTGGATGGATTTCTTTTATCCTTATTAGATCAACTTTATATTCTTTGACAACAATATCTTCATCCCTCGATGATCGGCTTCCATCACCTTAACTTTAGAAGCAAATGGAAGATTTTACTATGCACCATCCCTTGTAAACTTCCTAAGCAACCTTATTACTACTAGATGGAAGCTTATTTCCTTAAATTTATCTTGAGCCATTCAGAAACCTTTCACAAGTAGGTTGTATATATCTAATGTCTTAAAAAGTTTCTTTATTACTTTAGTATCAAGTTTACTTTAAGCACTACTAGAATGCGTAACACAGAATCTATTTAATGAACTTTCAAACTTAAAATTGTATTTAGCTAGGAAGATTTCATTGAACCTTAGCTGCAATTGGCTAATAAAAATGTAACTTGTGTCTCAAACATCATTGCTTATTAACCTTTTAACCCTATTATTATTATATTTACTCATACATAAACACAAAAAATAATATAATTTTTATAACATAGTTTATTAAATTAACATCAAACCATATGCATACAAACTTGCTTTACATGATATTAATTCCTCAAAAATATTTTAATTTATTATTTACATGTACAAGATACCATAATTTTTTTTAAAAAAAATTCATTTTAAAACTTAAAAATTTAATCTTAGTTCAATATATTTAAAATGATGGATTCTTTATGAATGGTTTTAGTCATTTTCAAAAATGTTAAAAACTTTGATCAACTACATTAAATAAATTATAATGTATTTTATTGAAATATATTTGAAATCAATTAATAAAGAATAGACATACGATATGTTTTAATGTAGTTTATAGAATTTTAAAAAAACTCCATCAATAGTGTATGAAATATTGATTCATAAATTAATAAACGTCCGTAAATGATGTACTAATAACCAAGATCCCTTAATGTGAATAGTTAATAGCATAAATAATGCAATTCTATGCTTGATTAATTATGTAATTTAATATTAAACTTTAAATAAAATAATATATTAAACAAGACTTTATAAAAAAGAAAACTTTATAGATTACATTATACTTAACACTATTCATAATTAGGATACTAATTTTTTTACTTGGTACCTATGATAGCAAAGCCTATAATGTTTCTAAAATTTAGTTTAAAAATTAAAAATAAAAATCTAACTTTTTAATAGAATAAATGATTATTACTATTTGAAACAAAATTTTCATTTTCAAAATAATAAAATCTACTTAGAAATAGACGGTAAAAAAAAGTAACTTTTTTACTTGTTATTTTAATATTATTATTCAAAAAAATTAAAATATAATAAATAAAAATATAATTTTTTTAAAAGTAAGGAATATAAAAATATATTAAATACTAAAAAGTAGAATTAAAAATGGCAATTTAAAAGTTTGCTCATAAGATTTTTGTTCTTAATATTACAATATAGTTTGGAGAATAAAGTAAGATTGTCATATATTGATCTTGATTCAAGGTAATTGTAAATAATTTGAAAATATAAACTATAAATTATGTATAAATGCATACAAAAAGAGTAACAATAACAAAAAATAAATATTTTTATATTGAAACAAATGAAATGTTTAATAAAAATAAGTATAAATAGAAAATTACCTTTTAGCAATGAAATCAAAGAATGTTACAGAGTAAAAGTTGTAATAAAGGGTGGTTATAAGCTATATAAGAGTAGATATTGCTTTTAGAGTTCAAATAAATATGTATATATGTTAAAAAGTAGGCTATGCGCTATTTAATAATGGTAATTACAAAACAATAAATGTTAAGATAAAATATTGAAATATTAATTGAAAGGATTGGTGGTAAAATACAAACATGATTGTATGATTAGTGTTTATTATATTATTTTATTAACTTAATAATTGAAATTCTTTTTACATATATTTTGTTTAAAATTTCCTTCTATTGTTTTAATTTTATTGCTTCAAGAAAATCTTACCGACAATGTTATGCAATATTAACATTACCTACAATCCAAGTTTTAAATGAAAAGTATTTTATATTTTAGCTTATATGAGTCAAAAATAATAGGCAAATATATTTTATATTTCATTACTATTTTGCGTTGATAATAATTCAGTTTATTTAATCAATCATTAGAATATTTTCATTAACTAAATGTATTTTATATTTTTTTAATTCTACAACATTTAATACTTTTTGTTATTATAATATTTATTACAAAATGTATTTTATATTTTAGTTCTATGGCCTTTATATATTTTTAATTTATATATTTTGAAATTAATTAGTCAATCACCGTAATCACTATCTCAGTTAAAGGTTGTGTTTAACCAAATCGATTGTTTTTATTCCTAATTAAATAATAGTAATTGATACTTTTACTAAAAATTATACAGTAGTTAATATTGTCATTAAATATTCAAATAGTATCAATTAAATTAAATTGGACATAAATTCAAAAAACTTAATCAAAATTAAAATTATACTGCAATAAATTATATTGGATTTAAAATGTTAATGTTTAGATTTTTAAGACGAAAACTATCATTAATGAACTTAAAAAGAAAAATTATATTTATAAGCTGTTTAAAAAATTCATTCATAATGAACTTAAAAGGAAAAAATTACGTGCTAATTAAATATATTAATATTATTGATTTTTATTATTACTTGTTAAGATATTGGATACACATTATAAAAATATAATTTTAAAGATTATTAGAATTGCTCATATTTGAGAAGACATCATAAATTGTATAACACAAATTAGATATCTCACTTCTTAAAAAGTCTTCAAATTTATATTTTTCTCTACTTTTGAGTTTCAATTGGATTGGGTATAAAAGTGCTACCCCATATTTATCCAACAAATTGGAATTTTTTGTGAAAGTTATCATAGACATTTAATTTTGTTTAAGCCCATTTCAAGCAAACCATACTGAATTTGAAACTTCAAATAAAATGCACCTCTCCTTCTCCTAACCAATTGTTAACATCTTGGGACTTAATTAGAAGGTTGAGAATTAAGGACTTAAAAAAACTGTCATGTTCCATGACAAAGAAAATAGCAAAGGCTAGCGCTGCATTAAAAAGAAACATATCAAGACTTAGCATTGCAATCAATTAAAAAAACTCAAAAGGTAAAAATAAATGTCATTTCATGAAATTCATGATGTATCGATACATTTATGTATGATACATCATCAATTTTGATTATTCTAGGTCTGAACATTGTAATTGTATCAATGTAGGGCATATTGTATTTGAGACAGCTGTATCAATGCAATGTTAGGTTTTTTCTGGGTTCTTTGATCTTGGGAAGCAGCTACATCGATACAAACACCTAATCTATTAATACCATATGGCATTTTTTACTATGAACAAGATTTTTCACTTAATTTTTCTTGTATTTCACTTTTCTTAACTACCTTGGATTACTTCATAATCATACAAGGGGTATTTTATTAACATTTTTACATTAAAACATGTGCATTAGAACCATCCCATATAACTTAAGCCATTAAAGCTTGAATGAGTTTGGAATAAGTGAGATGAAATTCTCTAAATTTACTTGGGAACCAAGTGGCATCTAGTTGATTATTTTCTAATTGTTTTAAGGTTAGTGCACTTGAAATTCAATAGAGTGTTATTTTAGGTGAGAGTTAAAAGCTCTTTCTCGTATATAACCAAGATATGACCATTTTAAGTGGAGATTTCTCCTTAGGGGCATACAGTTGAGTTTGTCCACTTAGCTTAGCTAAAACCATGTCTTAATAAAAAGGTTTTGCCCTTTCGATCAAAACACCCAAGGCTTAGAGGGATTACTTGCTAGGAAGTATAGGTTAGTTGTCAAGAAATAGTAGTAGTGTATGGGGATCAGATGTAATTAGCCATGGGGTGTTTTAAACCCCTTGGACATTTATGAAGGGGATTTATTCAATTTTCAGTTGAAAAAAAGAACCAAAAAGCAAAAAGAAAGCAAATAAGAGCTAGAAAAAGAAAAGAAAAATGAAAATGAAAGAAAGGAAGAGTGACAACTACAAGATTCTACCTAAGATTTTTTTTCCCTTCATCATCTACTTTTGTTTACATTTTTTTTATGTGAGCTTAATGATCTTAAACTATGCATAATTGATGATTTCCCCTAAGATGTAAAAACCAAGTTATGGCCCAAACTTGAGCTATGACCTTAAAATATCATATTTTGATTTTTTTAATATTTTTGTTAGAAGTTCTATAAAAATCAGTTTTCATCAAGAAAATTTGTTTTTTTCAAATTTTTTTTCTAAGTTTCTTAGTTTTTATGCGATTTTTATGAAGTTTCTTAATGGTTCAACTTCATTTTGGCTCTTCATGCTACTCATATTTTATTCTAAGTATGATACATGCATTTTATGTTCTTTCCATGCCTTATTGTCATTATTCCCATGTTAATATATTTTTCATAAAAAGATTATGATTATGGCATCATTACCATGTAAAGTAGCGTATTTATCTATGTTCATGTTAATGAGGTATTTTGTATTCAAAATCAAGTTCAACATGCAATTTATGACATTTTCATGTATTATGTTTATATTACCATGCATTTTCCATAAATTTTTACGTTTATGTTCATATCTTCATGTATCATCTTGCAACCATATATGTTCATGTTAAAGTAGAAATCATGTATAATGCATGCTTATATGTTTATGGGTGAAAAGTGATGTTTAAGTGTGTCTTTAGAAGTGTTAGAAACTATTAATGACCTTTTTGTAATTTTCATGCATTTTGTGATCATTTTAGTCATTTACCATAATTTAGGGACTTTTATGCTATTTCATACATTTTAATGTTATTTAGGTCATTTTTCATGATTTAGGGTTTTTTTAATGATTTTATGCATGTTAAGGTCATTTAGGTCATGTTCAATGATCTATAGACTCCTACGCAATTTTATAAGTGTTGGGGTCATTTAGTTCATTTTTCATGATCTAGAAACTGTCATGTAAGTTCATACATTTAAGAAGTATTTAAGTCATTTTCTATGATGTAGGGATTATTATGCAAAATTTCATACATTTAAATCATTTTCTATAAATTAAGGGCCATTCCATAATGTTCATGTATGTTAGGTCTATTTAGATTAGTTTTTCAATCAAAGGATCATTTTCCAATTCCATAAAGCCATTTTCATGATTATCATGTTTAAATAAGTATATGCTTATTCTAATATATTAGTTTGCAAAAACCGAAGATAATATCCCCAAGTTGAAATAGTCCATTGGTTTGCTTCCAGTATATAGAACATCTCATCGATTATTTTAAACAACGAAATATCCTTCTTAAATGAGTAAATCAAAATTTTTAGTTTTTTCCCAAAAATAAGACTTACGTAATCCTCCAGGTTTTCCAGAAAGGTGTGAAAAATATTTTGATTTCTAAAATATGTGAAAATTCAATTCGCATAATTTCAAAAATACAAGAACTATAGCTAAATGCCAAAATATTAAAACCGATTATAACCAAAGTTTAAGATAATTAATAGGCATAAATTTATAGGCGTTAATGGAAGAGACGTGTCTCACTCCATGCGTAACCGACTCTGAACCCTTTTTATATAAATCTTTAGTTATAAAGTAGACTATGGTGTTTTCTTTATGATGGTTTTGTAACTCTTAAAAGACTAATTCTTGTAAGTGACCAATCTTACATAGCTAAAAGAGATTGATGGTACTTGCAAGTCAAATGGTCGTTTCATAATGACCATCCAAGGTTAAGTCAGACAAGCGATTTGACCTGATAATTAATCCCTACTCCAATACAAAAAGAAAAAAAGAAATTTAATCATCCCAAGTTTGGCATGTCAAATTCGCACGACAATTATTGTTACTCATAATATAAGTCTCTGCGCGTATCTATTTTTTCATTAATTCTTGAAGTTCTTTCCTAACATTATCCATGATAGTTTCTTAAAAAGAAAATATATAGAAGTGTTAAATAGGTGTCATGCATCTATTTTTGAAAAAAAAATGTTTTATTTGTAAAGAAAATAAAACTAAACAAGTAAAATTAAAATTATTATATATGTGATATAATAAATAAATTAATGACCGTAGTAAATATAAATAACTAACAAAAAAAATATGGAACTATATAATAAATTAAAATATAGTTAAACTTTGTTTTTTGTAAGTAATTATTTTTAAATCTTTTATTTACATTAGTACAATATATATGTAAAAGAAAAGTGAAATAAAACCCAAAAAATAAATATAAATATTTGTAAAATAAATTTAATAAATGTAATTGTTAATCCTTTTGAAATTAGAAACAATAAATTTGTGTTTGAGTGTATAAAAAGAGAATAATAATAATAGCAGTAAAAATTAAGCACGAGTATACTGAAACAAATAAACAGTTCAATAATAATAAGTATAAAAAGAGAATAATTGTTTTTATAGTAAGATCAAGGAATAAAAAGCAAAATTTATAGTATAATGCAGGGTTAATAAGTTATGTCTGGGTTGTAGAACTAAATTAATTTAATATAAGCAACACGTAAGTTGTAGGCTAATTAAATATTGTAATTATAAAATAATAGCTATTATTATAAATATTGATAGTAAATGTTGAAAGTGAATATTGACATAATAAATATTGAGAATAGGTGAAATAATATTTGATTGTATGATTAGTGTAATAATTTATTATATTATTTTATTAACGTAGCAACGAAGATTCTTTTTTACAATATATATATATATATATATATAGATATGTGAAAATTTCCTATTATTACTTTAATTTTATTGCTTATGTAAAAAAAATCTTATTAATAATGTCTTGCAGCATTAATTATTGCTTAAAATTATAGTTTTACGACAAGTTTAAATGAAATTATTTGGTTAAATAGTATAGTTCATTGTATATCTGAGGGTGAAAGCCAAAATATAATAAAAGAAATTGAAAGATAATAATTTGGGCATAATTATTTTGTTAAATTGTAAAATGCATTATACGTTCCAGAATTCAATGAAACTTTCAACGTTAATTTTTGTTAGGCAAAAGATGTGAGAATTAGGGTAATAATTGAAACTTTAGCTAATTTAAAAATTATAATTCAAATAGTGACTCAATAAATTTTAATTGAAATTCATTAACGAATCTTTTAAATCTCTGTTTGCAAAATATATTAATTTGGGCATAATTATAAAATTTTAACAAATTTAATATAGTTATTAATATTGTGATTAATTAATATTTTCCAGCAAGTTAACTTGGACATAAATACAAATAAGTCATTCAAAATTAAGATTGATATAACACTTTTTTTTTTGATACACTATTATTATATATAACAATTAATATATACAACATGGTATATTTCACTATTACTTTTTCAATATAATTAATATTTCATTTGCTACTATTTCTTTCGTTCATTTTACCATTTTTATTTGATTTCCATACATAATTGGTGGATTCATTGTATGTATATGTATACATATATATATATATATATATGGATTCCATTTTTTAATATGTCTTATTAGTTTTGATTCGTCAGCAAAATTTACCTCTTCCATGTTCATTATTTATATTTATTTTCACTTATTTTTTGATACACTATTTTTTAAAATTTTTTTACTGAATATATTAAATTATAATATGATATTTAATTAAATGAATTGAACAAAATTCATAACATATTTTAAATCATATTCGAAAAAGAATAAACCACAAGATCATTTTGTTGGCAACACTTCCAACGCTCTAACATGGCTTTTAGATAATGGTGCTTCTCTTTATGTCACTTTCTACTTGAGAAATCTATCTCTTCATGCACCATACACCAACTTCGACGACGTTATGATTGGTGATGGCACGAATCTCCTCAGTACTTACATTGGTTTCACTTCTATAGAAACTTCTAAAACTACATTTACATCAAATAATGTGTTGTTCTCCTAGAATGAAAAAAAAAATTGATATCATTTCTCGATTTTGTATCTCAAATAATGTTTTTACTGAGCTTTTACCATTTTTTTTTTTTTTTGTGAATGACTTTCACATAGGCAATTTTCTTAAAAGGCCCAACTAAAAATGGAGTGTATGAGCGGTCGATATCCTCACCATTAATTGCTTTTCTAATATCAAGACCACTTCATTCGAGTGGCATCATAGGCTAGAACATCTTACATTTCCTATCTTAGAGCATATTGCCACTAAATATCATTTAAATTTATCATCTTCCATGTCTTTCGAGTTTTCATGCAATGCAAATGAGTGCAATAAAAGTCATAAATTATCTTTTCTTTTTTTTCCCCCAATTCTACTCTTGTTTCTACTAAATCCCT
This sequence comes from Adansonia grandidieri, assembly GCA_038382065.1. NCBI lineage: Eukaryota > Viridiplantae > Streptophyta > Magnoliopsida > Malvales > Malvaceae > Adansonia > Adansonia grandidieri. The sequence continues at coordinate 652,083 of JBBYHK010000023.1, read as the reverse complement.
TAAAATCATTTTCATTAATGGTTGGACTTCACCGATAGATGTGACAATTTTAGATGTGATTACATAAATATCACATTATAAAGTATTTAATACATGACACAATAGAAGTATATGTCTCAAAATATATATTTACGAGTTATTAACGTATTGAAATATGTATAAACATAAAATATCTTAAATACAATTATAATACAAGAAAATATACTAACATAACACGAATACATAAATTACCAGGTCTATTCATTGGTTTTTTCTTATGATTGCTTTAAATACTAAGTTATTTTGTTGATCATTACCAAATATTGGTTTTTCCCTTTAACCAAAAAACAAAGATAATAGAGATATTTATGATATTTAAAGCCATAGTTGAAAAACAGTTTAATCATAGCTTTCACACACTTTGTTATGATTATGGTTGTGAATATATTGCCTTGCTAATTTTCTTACTACTCATTGTATATCTTATCCCAAAACTCCACCTCACACACTGAACGTTATCTTCACATTGTTGAATCTGGTTTTGTCATAGCATGTTGAATGCAAATTTGACATGACCGACCTAAATAAATAAATTTCATTTTCTTGTATTGGGATAGAATTTAATTGTTAGATGAATCACACTTTCAATTTAATTCTAAACAATCATTATGAAACAACCAAAAGACTTGGAGTCACTATCAATTTGTTTTGGTTAGGTGAGATTGGTCACCGATCGAAGTTCATCCTTGGAGGTTACGAAACGCTTGTAAACAAACTTTGAAGTCTAAATTTATACAAGAGTTTGCATAAAGGGTTTGGGAGTCGGTTTACAATCACGAGTAGGATCAATCCCTTTTGTGATGCTTGAAAATCAGTACCTTTTAATTATTTATTACCTAAAGTCACGATTATGATTGGTTTTAATTTTTCTTTCAATATTTAATTATAATTCCCCTTTTTTGAAATTATTTATAATTAATTTTATTTATCTCATTTTAAGTGAATCAGATTTTTATAATTTTGAAAAATAAAATTTTTTTCACACCCCTCTGGAAAACCAAAAGGAATACAAAAGTTGTATTTTTGGAAAAATTGAAAATTTCGATTTACTTGTTTAAAAAAGGTATTCCTTTGTATAAAATAATCGATAAGGTGACTTCTATATACTGAAAGCACACCTATAGACTATTTTAACTCAGGAATATTGCCTTGGACTTTGAAAAATATTATATTATAATTAACATATAAACATATATAATTTAGAGCATAACGTTATGAAATTGACACCAAAGTACATACATAAAATTGACAAATGACCTTTTGATTATAGAAAATAATCTAAATGGACCTAGCATGCATGGACATTATGGAGTGGTCCCTAAATCATAGAAAATGATTTAAATGCATGAAAGTTTATATAATAATTCCTAAGTCACAGAAAATGACTTAAATCCCTCTTAAATTCATGAAATTTTGCCAAAATCTCTAGATCATGAAAAACGACCTAAATGACATCAAACTTTATGAAATTACACCAAAGTCCCAAGTCTGGGAAAATGACATCAAAATACATGAAATTGAATCAAAGTTCCTAAGTCATGGAAAATAACCTAAAAGACATAAAAATTCATGAAATTGCATAAAAGTCTCTAGATCATGGAAAATGACCTAAATGACATAAAATACATGAAATGACATAAAAGTTTCTAAGTCGTAGAAAATGATTAAAAGACATCAAAAATCATAAATTACATAAAAGTCCCTAGATCATAGAAAATGACTTAAATGACATAACATGCATGAAATGACATAGAAGTCTTTAAGTAAAAAAAAATGACTAAATGATATCAAAAATCATAAAATTACATAAAAGTCCCTAGATCAGCTTTTTTATTAAAATAATATTAAAAATTATTTTATTTATGGTTTTAGGTTGTTTTGAAGATTATTTACTAAAATAGGCCAATTTTGAAAATCTATTGGGAAATCGGCATTTCAAATGCTGATTTTCGAACATGAAATAAAAATTGTAAAATTCAGTTGGGAAATCGCCCAATCAAATGGCAATTTCATAACATCTAGCTGAGAAATCACTATTTTATTAGGTGATTGCTCAATTTCTCAACGTAATTTATAAGAAATCGACAAATAAAATGTCGATTTCTCAACCGAAGCCATATAGTTGGGAAATTGCCATATGGAATGGTGATTTCCCAACATATGGTGATTTCCTACCTTTGTTGGAAATCGCCATATGATATGGCAATTTCCCAACATTGTACTTTTTTTTTGTTTTTTTAAATTATAAGAGTCACATACCCGTGACACTTATAATTAAGGCTTTTATAGCCTTTGCAGAGGGATATAACCTCTGTTATATCCCTCTAAGATTACGGGTATTTTTACCCGTGACATTTTCATCAAATGCTTTAGGCAGCCTTTGATAGAAGGATGGAGGGAGCTCTCTATAAAAGGAGCTCCCTCCCTCGATTTTATTTTATAAAATGAAGAGAATAGTTTTACGAAGAGAATAGAATCAAGTTAAGGTGTTATTAAAGGCTAAGTAATCAAGTTAAAGCTTTTTCATAGGTATAATTTAATTTTATTCATAAAAGTAATTTTTGATATAATTATATAATTTTTTTTGAAAGTATGTTTTATTTTCATTGCTAAAAGTTCATTCATCTTGACTATAATTAATTATACACAATATTTATTTTAACTTTTATGTTTGATTTTTTAGATAATTCATCTTAAAACATACAATTTAGTTTGATTGTATTAGTATTTTTGGTTGAAATATTAGGGTTTTGTCAATTTTTATTATTAAATATAAATTATTTAGTAATGATTGAAGTGATTTTTGTTGTAATCAAGTTAATTTTTTGTTCACTTATGATTGCAAGGAAGAAGTTGAATTTAACTTTGAAGCATTTAAATATTTCAAAGGTATGAGAATTTTTTTGTAAAAATTTAGTTTAATTTTTGTTTTAAGGCTAGGTAATAATGAATTTAAATGAAAATTTTTGTTGTAGGAAAAATTTTGATCAATTCAATGGTGCCATCATCATCATCGTTATTAAGATTACAATAGTATCATATATCATCAAGGGTATTACCGAGGTACTAAAATTTTATTAATGATATATTTAAAATAGTCTGAATTATAAATTTTACAAGTAATGAATTAATGACTTTTTGAACAGGATACTCGGTTGGAAACACGATCACAAAAAGTATCTTTTGAATCACCGAATCCATTAATTGAAGAGCATTTAAGAAGAGCCAGATTTTACCATACAGCATTTGTTAACCGATGTCAATATGAGGTAGGACCAATTCGTGCGTTGGTTGAATGATGGAGGCCTGAGACGCATACATTTCATTTTCCATATGGTGAATGCACAATCACACTAGAGGATGTTGCACTTCAAATGGGTCTACCAATTGATGGCAAGGACGTAACAAGGGGAAGCATGTTAACTGGGAGGCTTTATTTGAAGAATTGTTAGGTATGATCCCTCCCAAAAACTTTATTCAGGGCTTAACTATTAAAATGACTTGGTTGACAAAAATGTTTCGTTATATCCCTAAACATGCAACTAAACGACAACTAGAATCTGTTACTAAGCATATATTTTATGCATCATTGATGGAATGTTAATGCTCGATAAATCTAAAAATCGAGTACATTTGATGTATCTTTCACTTTTGACAAATTTGAATGAAGTAAGGAAGTATAGTTGGGGTTCTGCATGTTTAGGGTTTTTGTATAAGGAACTCTGCTGTGCAACAATTTGAGCGACACATGACATAGGTGGCTATTTAATGTTGTTGCAGTCATGGGCATGGTACCGGCTTCCATTTCTTACACTGATGGTTAGAGAAAATTATGTGTATGCCCTTACGTTAAGGTAATAAGTATAAGTATTAAATTTATTCTTGGAGAACTTGCATTATTCATATTTTTTATGTATTTGAATAGATGGTGCGGTCCAAAGCAGTTTAGTCATACAACTACAGACATAGAAAGCATTCGAGTATGACTAGATCACATGAGATATAATAAGGTAAAATTTGTAATAGTTTACCTTAAGTGCATGTATTTTTAAGCTAACTTATTGCATATGATCAGTAATAATTTTTTTCTATTTTTTCACAGTTTCTATGAAGGCCATATAAAATTATGGAATGCCTCCCATCAAAAGCCTTCCAAAATAGCCACATCTGGAGAGCAAACACAATATGTTTTTAGATTGTGGAATGGCACTAGGTAGGTAGGGTCCTATGCTAGTTTGGGATGCAACAAGCAATCCCCCAACCTCCTGTGAACCTTGACGAAGTTCATAAAGTTGACATGCACAGTAATCATGCAAAAAACTAGGCTGAAAGGCATTTAAACTGATCCAATTTTCGAGAAAATGTTTTAGATGAATACATCAGATGGTTTTATACTCAAGGCCAACCATTTATTTTCCCATCATTGGGACTTCATGATGTGATGAGTAGGTCATATGATCAACAAACTTCAAATCCGAACCCTCCTATGGAGCTTCACAAGTGTACTCACGGTATGGAATTAGTCAGAGGATGAATTAACCTATTTCAATAGAGGTTGATGATACCAATGCACCTAAGATATCCTTCAGTTGTCCTGAACTAGAGCGTGATCTTGGGGTATCATCCAGTCGTAGATATTCATTTAGTCATGGTGGGGATGATGATGATAGATGCTATCGACCGAAGCTACCCACCAATAGGTTAGATGCCAACCTTTTAACTCCTAAGTCAGCTGCAGCATATATGTCTCATGTATATCGATTTGGAACCCCCTTGTATAGTGGTACCCTCTCTATTTTTGACCCACAATGTACTGTTTCCTCTAGTAGTGGTTTAGGGTTTTTCGATATGGCAAACATTAATAGGGTTATAGGCGAACATAGTGATTTTATTTCGACTCAGGAAGAAGCCACTGAAGAAGAAGCACCGGTGATGTAAGTAAGAGCCTAAAGGCATCAAACCCAGGGCGTACGTGGCAATAAGGATGAAAATGTTGAACAAAGAGTATTGCCACCATGTAATAGAAGAGCCCAGCATTGTTGTTCTACACTACGCAATCAGGCCTGTCGTTAATAGATATAAACTTGTATAAGACACTTGTATTAGACAGTTATATAGTTATATAGTTTTATAGTTATGCAATTATATAATGTTATACAATGTTGTAAATGTTATACATTTATATTATAAATTTTTTTTATGTTTTTTATGTTGGAAGATAATTAATAATAATAATTTTTTATTATTATTACATTGATATAATTTATATTAGAATAATTAATTTCCTATAGTAATTATATTATTTTTCGTAATATGTGTTTATATTATTTATGTTGCAAGATAAATAAAAAATAACTTTAATTTTATTTCATTAAAAAAATATCATTTACATCATGAAATTGAAAGTGATAAATTTTACAAATATAAACAGTTAAGTATACATAATATAATCATAAACAAAAACTGATAATCAATTATGCGAACTTTCCCTCGATGTGCCGACTTGATAAGGACAATTTTTCTGGCTATGGCCTTCATTCCTACATAGTCCACAACACTTTGGTTGGCCTCTCTCCCTAAGGTCCATTTCATTATGAATTCAACTTGATTTTGGTCGACTTTTGGGATCTCTTTGCATTTTTAGATTATGGCACAGTTATGGACCATTATATTCCGACCAATAAGCTTTATTCCTGACGGCTTGGAACTCATGTAGATAAACATTGTTTATAGTCTTTAGTCTATAAACATTGTCCATATATAGCATGCAATCTATATGGACATCAGCACAAGCAGCAACAACATGAAAGCATGAGTACTTATGTGCTTGAAACTTTCTACAGTCATACCATATTTCATTAAGATTTACTTTGTATGTCGAAGCCATGACTCCCTTCTAGGGTTTTTCTAACTCCTCAACCAAGAAAGACTGATTTGTTTGTGTAAACCCATGAATAAGGTGTGAGTTAGCTTTTCTTCGATTTTCTTGCATGGCATTTGTGACTGTTTCACAATAACTGTGCCCAGCTGCCATCATTGTAATCTGCTTGTTCCTTATCACCCTCAATAGTTCTGTTAATCTAAAATATGTGGCTTTCACCAAAGCAGTTATAGGAAGATGATGAGTCTCCTTCAACACCAAATTTATACATTCGGCCAAGTTTGTAGTCATATATCCATATCATCTTCCTTCATCATATGATTGTGCCTACTTCTCCCGGTGGGATCCTATTGATCATATCAGCCACTTTTGCATTCTCCGTACGAAGATTTTCATACTACCATTGAAAATGGGGTTATTGCAACTCGTACGCTGAAAAGATAAGATGACAAATTTTGGACTTATTAATAACTTATAGATAAAGATTAAAATTGATAAGATTGTAAAAAAGTAAATAACCATAAATACGATTACATACCCATATTAACAACTTGTCAACACAACTCCTTATTGTTAAACCTCCTTATGAAGTTGGCTGCAATATGTCAAATACAGTACATAGAATATGCACGTGGAGGTTTCCATGCACTACCTGAGTCTCTGACCATAGATTTTATGGATTTTTGTCAATTAGATATTACGTATATCCCAGGTTGTGTAACAACATATCTATGTAAGTTGTTGAGAAAAATTGACCATGCCTCCTTTGTCTTACCCTCTATAATGGCAAAGGCAATTGGTACTATGTTTCAATTGCCATCTTGTGCAACAGCTAATAGTAATGTTCCTTTGTATTTTCCATATAAGTATGTACCGTCTACTTAGACAATAGGTTTACAAAAGGGAAAACCTTTAATACAAGACTTGAATGTCCAAAAAAGTCAATGGAAAATACTCATACCTTGCACCATTCGATGACCGTGGTATGCAGGTATAGTTTGTAATTCCACTATTGTGCTAGGAACAAAAAGTTGCATTGCACCTAACAATTTGGGAGATCATTGTATGATTTATCCCAATCTCCATACAGTCAAACAATTACCTTCTGCTTCACTATCCACGTTTCTTATAAGAGGTTATGTATCCATACCTATTCCATATCTTGACAACCAAAATTGAAACGAAAATGGCCGGATTTGTTTGTACCAAGGACAAAATGCATGAACATATCATGTTGGTATCCAGTTTTATGTGATCTTGTGAAATACGCCCATATGCACAAGTATTAGGCCTATTATCCTTTCTAATATCCCATACTTGTGTCTTTTTCAATAATCTTGCCTTTATACTTCAGTTGGAACCCGTGTTATACATTGTACACTAGCCGTGATATTTGATTAGTGAGGATTCAACTACTCTGTAATCTACAAAGTTCTTGATGTTATAGTGCTTTATAGCAAAAACCAAGGCCTCTTTTGTTGCGAATTACAGCCTAACACCGAGCTCACCACCAGATGGATTCCAGTATGTAGGAAACCTTAACGTTTGAGCACATTTAAAAATTCTACTAGACGCATTGCATCCAGATCGAGGGTGCACATATGGAGAGGTGGCTTATATTGATGAAGAAGATCACTAGCTCTACTAGTAGATGATAAATTAGAAGCGTTGATATCACCACCGATATCTGTGAATGAATCATGGTTGTCATCACTATCATCAGCTTCAACTTACTCTTCAGGCTCATTAAAGTCACCAACATAATCACCATGGCCTCCATATGACACTTCAGGATCAGCAGCAGATGAACTTGGCCCTCCATATTCTATTTCAACACTTCTAATTGAAGAGTCTATCATTATAAAATTGTTTCGCTCATCATCTTTACCGTTAGGAGCTATTGGTGACATAGATGAATAATGAAAAGATTTATACAAATTATTCATCACCACTTATGCATCTGGGGGAGGTTGACATTCAGGATTCTCAAACGGCCATGACATATGTGCATTTGTAGTAGGCAAGTGTGAAGCTTCAGCATCATGATTTACATCCTCAAGGTCGGCATATAACTCAATTACACTGACATTAGGAAATTGTTTATGAATATCAAATATGCATCTTACATCATCATCATCTTCAAGCTATCGAACGCATCCTACTTCCATGGAAAAAGGAAGCATATACTTGATATCTGATACTCTGATTCTACTTGTAGCTCTAATTTTTGTAGCAATTTTTACCTTCAATTCTTCTATTTTAATGTTTTCGTCAATACTAATAGTTTTAAGATGGTCACTTTGAAAGGTAACACCTTCTTCATTGTTGATAATTTTTCCATTAAAATAGATAAGTTCAACAAATATATTACTTATGCTAGTAAGATGAAAATAACTCTAAACAAAATGCTAACAATTGAAGACTCAGAAAACAAAAGAGGAGAATGAAGAAATATTATCACTAAACTCAAAAAATAAAAATAGCAGTTGAGATTGAAAAAGACTAAAAGTGATAATGATGAACTCATATTTATAATGCAACCTAGTTAACAAGATTTTTTTTCCAATTCAAAATGTCTGAATTTATCCCATGCATTAGTCTAATTTTTGCAGTCCAACATTTACAATCCATGTATTAGTCTTATCAACTAAAGATGATACCAGCAGGAATCTGATTCTCATGCATTAGTCTCATCAACTTATTTCATATCAGCAGAAATCGCCTTCATCATGCATTAGTCTCATCAACTTATTTCATATCAGAAAGAATCTGATTCTCACGCATTAATCTTATCAACTTATTTTATATCAGAAGAAATTTGATTGCATGCATTAATCTCATCAATTTATTTCATATCAGAAAAATCTGATTCCCATGCATTAGTCTTATCAACTTATTTCATATTAGAAGAAATTTGATTGCATACATTAATCTCATAAATTTATTTCATATTAGAAAAAATCTGATTGCCTTGCATTAGTCTTATCAACTTATTTTATTTCCAAAAAAATCTAATTTTCATACATTAGTCACGTCCTCTCAAATTTAAATAAAACCTAAACCCTAAAACTTAAACTGTGTGATGAAATACGAAATCGTCAGATGATTTGACGATTTCTCAATGCGGTAAAAAATTTAACAAAAAAATGTGCAATGTTGGGAAATTGCCATATGATCGCCATTTCATATGGTGATTTCCCAACTATATTGCTCCAATTGTCCATAGGTTTTGCAATTACGTTGAGAAATCGATATTTTATTTGTCAATTTCTCATAAATTATGTTGAAAAATTGAGAAATTGCCTAATCAAATGGCGATTTCTCACCTAGATGTTGGGAAATCACCATTTGATTGGGTGATTTCCCAACTGAATTTAACAGTTTTTATTTCGTATTGAGAAATTGACATTTAAAATGCTGATTTCTCAATAAATTTTCAAAATTGGCCTATTTCAGTAAATAATCTTTAAATGGCCTAAAATCGTAAATAAAAAAATTTTAATATTATTTTAATAAAAAGCCCCCTAAATCATAGAAAATGACCTAAATGACATAAAATACATGGAATGACATAAAAGTCCCTAAGTATTAGAAAATGACTAAATGACATAAAAAATCATAAAACTGCATACAAGTCCTAGATCATAGAAAATGACCCAATCATACTTAAAATTGCATAAAAGTCTCTTATTCATAAAAATAACCTAAATGACCCTAAAATGTAGAAAAGTTACAAAATGATCCTTAATATATAGGAAACATCATGAAAATTGCTAAATGGTCTTTGAAAGTTTCTAACACTCCTAAATGCACCCATAACATTTTATTTCACCCATAAACATAAAAACATGATATCATACATGACATTTACTCACAAAATACCCTATCAATATGAATATACATAAATTTCTCATTATGCATGGTGATGTGTTCATAATCACAATATTCTTATGAAAAATATATAGAAATATTAACATTATCTTAATGCATGGAAATATCATGAACTGCATGTCATATGATTTTAAACATAAGATAGCTCATTAATATAAACATACATAAGTACACTAACATGCATGTCGAAGTTGCTATAATTATAGTATTTTCATAAAAAATGCATGAGTATATAAAACATGGCATTAATGCATAAAAAGGACATAAAATGCATGTTCATATATAGAGTAACATATGAGTAGAATGAAAAGTCAAAATGAAGTTATACCATGAAAAAAAAACTTAATGAAAACCACATGAAACTAGAAAAGTTGGCATAAAACACTTGGAAAATAATTTTTTTTACCGAAACTTGGTTTTTTACAGAAGCTAGAACAAAAAACACTAAAAAACAATATAATATAGTAATTTGAGGTTATAGCTTAAGATTTGACCATAACTTGGCGTAAATCATCCCTCAAGCATAGCTTAAGATCATCAAGCTCTTATAAAATAGAGAAAAAAATGCAAAAATGAAGATAAAAGATGAGAGAAAACAACTTTATGCAGAACCTTAAAGTTATTACTTTTTTTTTTCTTTTTTTGCTTTTTTTTTTCTCTTTGGTTTTTCTCAGCTCAAAAATTGATTCTCGCCTTCTAGAATATGTCCTTAAGGTGTTTTTAAGCTCTTTGTGGTTTATCATCTCATCCCAATACAAGTTTATCCACATCTTGACAACTCACCCAAACTTGCTTGTAAGCAATTTCTCTACATGGCTAGGTTATTTAATTAAGGGTCAAAACCCTTTTAAATGGGGCATGATTTCAACTGATTTTGACGGATAATCTTAACTGCATGCCTTTAAAGAGAAACCCTCATTCAAATGGCCATATCTTGGTTCTATGCAAGGAAAAGCTTTTAATTCTAGACCAAAATAGTACCCCATTAAATCTCAGTTGAACTAGATTCAAAATGGTTAGGGCACAACTAAACTAAATGCCATTTAGTTTCCAACCACAAATAGAATATTGAACTCATTTGTTCTAAGCTCATTCAAGGTTTAATAGCTTAATCCATGTAGGTGGTTTTCATACCTATGTTTCAATGTAAAAATATATGTGAATACATGGTTATAAAGTGATCCAAGTCCATTAGAAAGGTGAAATGTGAGAAAAATTGGATAAAAAAGCTTGTTCGTGATGAAAATTTTCATGCAATATTGATAATAGGTGTTTGTATAAATATAGGTCCTTCCAAGAACCAAAAAAACCTAGAAAACTCAACATTGTATCGATACAAAACATATTGTATCGATACAATGTGCATTATATCAATATTACATGAGCTGTATCGATACATATGCATGTTCCAAGTTCGAAACAATTAAAATCGAATAATATATTGATACACCTTCGTGAAATTCATGAAAATAACACTTTTTTTTACTTTTTTCCATCGGTCTTTAAGCATTTCAAACTTTCCCCAAAATGTCATCCTCATTTTTTTATTTTTATCATTTTATTTTGTTACTTTCCAATTAAGTCTTTGGATGTCAAAAATTGGTCAAGGAAGAGAAATGAACATATTTCATTTGATGTTTCAAATAACACCCCATTTTCTTGAAAGGGGTTTAGAGGGAATTAGGTGTCTACAAGTCTTACCTTATTCTCTCATGTTTCCATGCCTTTAACTTTTTAGTCTCATGCCTTTACAACTGCAACATATTTAGTTAACTGTATGCTAACTCCAACAACTAGATTTTTTTCTTTTCTTATGAAAAGATTTTTCATCTTCTCTAAATTATTCAAAACTTAGAGCATTTGGTTGTCTATGCCATGTATGGCTTAGATCATATGCTCCCAATAAACTTAACTCATATTCAAAATCATGTGTCTTTGTCAGGTATTCTCTAACTCAAGTGCTTATTTATGTTATGATTCCTTCACATAATAATACATGTTCTAAGACATGTTAAGTTCATTTAGTCTATTTTCACTTTTGCATCTCTTTATAGTAAATCCTCATGTCCTTAACCTCATACTATCACCATATAGATTCCACCACCAATAAGAATTTCATCTTCTCATAATTCATCCTCAGCACTCAATACATCCTCTGAAGTGACAACCCTAAGATAATCTCAATGTGATGCTTCATCACTTATACAACTACTGACGCCTTACCAACTACATTGCCATAAGATTCCCAACCCTAAAAAAATGCGATTACATAATTTATCAATCTTTCACCCCCTAAACAAAACATCTAACATGAATTCAAAGTCAACTCACCAGATAATTAGAAGGCCAAAAATAATATACACAAACTAGTTAGGAAATTAAATCTTAATACCAAACTGTTCAAATCTATTGATCTTAAATTGAAATTATTGACCTAAGCTTCCAAAATGGTATCATGCCATGTCTAAAGAGTATAATGCTCTTGTTCGAAATAGGACATGGAAGTTGATACCTTATGATTCTAATTACAATATTATTGGATGTAAGTGGATTTTTTTGTATTAAACATAATCCTAATGGTTTTATGGATATGTTTAAAGCCCGTTTAGTCACAAAGGGCTTTCATCAGCATCCATATGGCACCTTTAGTTTAGTAGTTAAGCATCCAACCATTTATCTTGTTCTCAGTTTTGTAGTGAGTTAGGAATGGTCTCTATGACAATTTGATGTTAATAATGCCTTCTTACAAGCCATTTCACTTAGAATAATTGAGCTTTGTTGATCCAGATTCTCAATCATACATTTGTAAGCTTAAAAAGACCATTTATGAGCTTAAGCAAATGCCAAGAGCGTCAAAAACTTTGCAACTTTCTTGTTAATTTGGATTTTAAAATTCATAAGTTGATACATTTATTTTTGTTCTTAACACTGATGAATATCTTATGTATCTTCTAGTCTATGTTAATGACTTAATTATAATTGGTGATAATAATGCTCTAATTAATCATTTTGTGGATTTATTTGTTGATTGATTTGCTCTTTAAAGATCTTGGTGCCTTATCCTATTTTCCTGGTGTGGAAGTTTCTCATAACAAGTACGGTGTTTTACTTTTTCAACATTGCTACATAATAGACCTTGCTTGCACTCACAGGATAAAGGCTAAGCTAATATTCACACCTTTACTAACCTATCCTCCTCTTTCGCTACAATCTAAAACTATTTTGTCTAACCTTATTTAATATCGAGCTATTGTTGGGAGTTTACAATGTCTTATGCTTGCACACCCTGTTATAGCTTTTGTAGTCAATAAACTTTCTCGATTCATGCATAAGCTAATCACTAACCATTGGGCACTTCTCAAGCATCTTTTACTTTATCTTTGTGGTACATTAAATGATGGGCTCCAAATCTAGCAAGATTCTCCACTCACTTTGCATGCCTTTTCAAATTTAGATTAGGCTAGCTTGGCCAAAATCCAATTTCTTAGAGTTCTAAGAAGCAATGTTTAGTTGTTCACTCTTCAACTGTGGTTGAATATCGATCAGTTGCTACTACCACTGTTGAGCATTTTTTAGCAATCTACTGAGCTTAATATGTTATGTATTGACTAATCTTGGAGTTAAACTTCTTTAATGCCCTTTGATTTATTACGAGAGCATCGGGACCACTAATCTTTATTCAAATCTAGTATTTTATTCATGTATGAAACATCTTGACATAGATTTTCATTTCAATTATAAGCAAGTTCAAAATGGCACTCTTTGCATTATGCATGCCATTTATCAAGATCAACTTGCAAATGCTCTTACCAAACCTTTATCGTAACCTTGTTTTCTCACACTTAAGGTCAAGATTGGACTTCTTTCTTAGGCTTCCTCTTAAGGGGCATAATAGAAGATAAGATTATGTTACTTTCAATTGTATATTTAAATTCAAATATGTGATACGATTTTGTTTCTTGTATTCAAATTGTAAACTAGTGATCCTTTGGTGGTGTAGATCTTATCCTTCAGGATTTTAAACTTAAGAGATTAGCATTGGGAATTGTATATGTATATAGATATACATATATGTGTGTGTGTTGTGTGATACTCATAATCAATAATTACGAAACAATTTCAAACTTCTTTCTCTTTTAGCCATCTCTTGGAGGACTCTAACCTGAATTAAAATCTAGCTATCTATGATATGTCAATTTATTGATGTCACTCTGGGTCATGTGCTTTGCTCAACCAAAAATGTGCTTTAACATTTTAAGGGAAACGAGATGGCATTGTTCAAGATGAGGGAAATAGAATGAAGGAGTTTTTTAGTATAGATGGTTTTCTTCATATTGATCGATGAAAAAAGGAATAAAAGGAAAAGATAGGAAATATTTTTTTTAAAGAAAAAAGAGTATAAAGTTTTTAGTTTGAAATTAATAAAAAAACCTTTAAATTTTACACGTGGCTAAAAATTTTCATTTCATTAGCAATAGATGAATGAAAAATCACAAGTAATAGCAATATAATTTATTAATAAAGTACTGAACTTTTAGCTTCAATGATTAGGAATTAAATCCTAATATCTCAATTTTCAAAAAAAGAATGAAAATTTACAAAAGGGGCAACTAAACATCAACTATGTTTGAAAGTCAATGGCCACATCAACTAAAGTAATGACAAGAATTATAGTTCAATATAGTAAAATAATTGATAGTACATTTTAATAGAAAATTTTTTTATTATATACAATTTTTAATTTAAGTTTCATAATGATCATATGACCTGTATAATATCTCATCACTCATTTTAATTTTATCAGTATACAATCACACCATCAGTGTTATTTTGTTAACTCACCATAACTAATCAAACTGAGCTTACGCTATCCAAAATATGGCCTATCTTTTTTACAATATTAACTAGGGTTAAATATTCATTTGTGTCATGTATTTTAGTCTAATTTTTAGTTTGATACGTAAAGAAATTATCAACTTGGTACTCGCACTTTATTTCGTCATGCATGTTGGCGTTTTAAACTAGCATTGATAGTCAAAATACTGATGTGTGGTCAATAATAAATGAGAGCTTGACATGTCAAAAATTTCACGTTATCAATATCACATCATTATGAAAACAAAAAATTCAAAAAAAATTAAAAATTATAAACTAGAGAAAATTATGAACGTTAAAATTTTTAAAGATTTTTGAAAAATTTTTGTTTATACTAATATTACACCACTCATGATATTTTTATCATAAATGAAACTTTCATTTGCCATGGACTATCACATTATTTTTTGATTAAATGTACTAATATAAAGGGCCTGCGTATGTAGCAAAATAAAAAGTCAAAAGTACCCAATGGATACTTTTTTAGGTATAAATTAAAAAGCATGGATTAAATGAATATTTAATTGATAAATTACACAAATTAGCCTGCGTCATAATTTTAGTTCTTTGTTCGGATTGTGATTGATCAGCTAGGATTACGGGATCCAAATCGTGAAGGTTACCAGATTCTCGTAACAGTGGGTTGCGCTGGGCGGTGTCGGTATGCCATTGCAATCTCTAATTTTTAGTTATAGTCTTGAAAAGTTCAAACTTCAGAAAATGACTAGCTTTTTCCATCCTAAGCAAAAATTTAACAATGAAACAGAGAATCATTAAATCTTTTAGTTTCGAATTTAATGGTAATTAAAGCCCAAAATTTTGGAAAATTTAGAAGGCACCTGAAATTTTTGGATTGACATATTAACTGAATGTTTGGCGGGGCAAAGAGAAGAAGAGAAGATGGGAAAGAGGGGAAGAGCATGTGTGGTGGTTCTAGGAGATCTCGGCCGCAGTCCTCGTATGCAGTATCATGCCCTTTCCCTTGCGCGTCAGGTATTTCACTATAGTTATCTGGATTTAGCTTTGAATAATTATTATGGGTTTTGTTTCTTTTCTTCGAAAATTTTGGCTTTAATATGGTTGATTTGGCTGGTTGAAACATTTCTGTTAGGCAAATGTAGTTTAGTAAATGGAAAGGGAATAAGTTTGACAATTTTCATTCTCAACTCCCTTTTATAGTGATCCTTATTGGTGCTATAATTTTGTTGATTAGTTTGCAATATGGATTGCAGGATTTATTATGTCATATAATGATGGGCGATGGCATGAAAGATTGTTGTAATAGTTTTTATGATGAAGAACAACTTGCAGTTGTCTTGTGAACTAAGAACTACAATAAGAACACTGGTTTCGTTTTTGCTTCTGTTAGTTGCATTTTGTTTAAGAAGCAAATAAATAAATGAGTTTGAATACAAAAAAAAATTAATATTTTTGAAGATTTAAAAGTTAAAATTTTAAGCTTTCTTGTTGGATAAAAATGTGCAGCATTTTAGATTCATATGGAATAATGATGTTCGGATTTATGTTGAATTTTTTAATCAATTACATTTTGCTTTCTACCATTTGCTTTTTCTTTTTATTAGTAACATTTCAGGAGGCATACAGTTAATATTGAATAGCAAATAGAAAAAAGCAACTGAGAAGATGAATGACCAAGTGGAGCCTAAGTAATTGGTTTCTGGAAGAAGGCTTATACAACTTTGCATCTACATTGTTTTATGGTGCTTCATTAATCATCATAGGAGCAAAGCTCAACAATAATTTATAGAAATTGGCATGTGTGACCATTAAGGTAGCTATGGGTGCCAAACGTTTTGCAGCTTATGCCACTCTATATACTTTGTAAAAGACTTTTGACTTTCTGCCATTCTTTATGTGACATCAATGTGCTATTGTGGGTGCCAATTGCGTTGTGTTCTTATATTTGCTGTCAATTAATGCATACTCCTTGGTGGATAGGCATAAACTATTGCCATAGTTTTTAGAAGGCTTAGATGAAAGCAATAGTTCTAATAAAGACTGTCTTCTACAGCTTCCAAGCTATCATATTTTCAGTTATTGTATTTAAAGAAAATTTTCTGTAAAGTTAGCTCTTGTAAAATTAGCCAACTACCAAAAGTTCATGGGAAATAAGTACTTTATTTTTCTTTTGTTTTTTTTTTTTTGGGTGCAGGATAATCAGTACTTATTAATATACAATATTTTTTTGCCCCAAATAGGCTTCCTTTCCCTTCCTACCCTCACATCTCTAACACGCTCTAGAAGAGGAAGGGTAATAATCTTGATGGTCTTGTAGATACTTGTCCTATATGATGAAATGCTTATCAGCTCATCTAACATGTCGTAAAAAAAAAAAAAAAAGAGGAAATAGGGAAAAGGAAGCATTTTTTAGGAGTTACAGTTATGTCTCAAAAAAGAAGAAAAAGAAAACGGTATTTTTTGTTATAAGCTTGTTAATTAAAGTTATAAAATATCCTCATTTTTTTTTTTTTTCATAAATGCTCATTATTAGCTCTCATTCTTAAAAAAAAAAAAAAAGACAAGTAAAATAGATGAATAGTTGTTCATTCTTCTGATTAGAATTGATTTTGCAGGCATCTTTGGAAGTGGACATTGTTGCTTATGGAGGTATACCTTTCTATGTAATTATGAGTTAAATTGCACTTTTTTTTTTTTTTCTGCCATGGAATATGTATTGTATTAAAATTATTTGGAGAGGATTATGTCTCTTCTAGTTAACAGTTTTCGATAAGAAAAAATTTGGGAAAATTTACCAGTAGGATAGAACTTTTATACCCATCAATTTGAACCAAATATTTGCATTTTGCAGTTATTCTGCTCAAACTCTAAATTTAAAGAGGCTATCTTAATACTTTATTTTTTTAATAAATATACTAATTGAATGTGAATTTCAATGCTTTGATAGGTTCGGAACCCCACTCTGCTGTTATAGAGAATGAATCTATTCATATTCACACGATGGTATGACCTGGAGGAATATTGTTGGGCTAAGGTATTATTACAAGGCTATTAATGTCTATTATTTAATTTCTTTATCTAATTCGCAGGTACAATGGCCTAAACACTCTCATAGCATACCAAAGATATTTTATCCACTCATGCTCTTACTGAAGCCAATCATTCAGTTTATAATGCTTCTTTGGTTTCTTTGCATCAAAGTTCCTCCTCCTGATGCCTTCATAGTGCAGGTGAGCTTTAATTTTCCACTAGAGAGAGCCCAAGTTCTGTTTTCTTTATTGTTTAGCACAAGCAGTCTTCATTGCTATTGAATGTTGCCTTGGCTTTTCCACCAGAAATCGTAGAATTATTTTTATGGAATCTGTCTCTAAGATTTTCCTTTTTTGGTATCCTATCTTGGTGTATCGAAAGTTTTAACTGCAGATTAGCGACAGGTTAGGTCTTTTATTTATTGCTTGAGAGGCTGAGAATAAAAGTTTTCAAAAGCTTGATTGATGAGTGGTAGGCTTATGAGCAATGTTTTTTAAGAGATAGATAGGTATATAAAGGAACAGAGAAAGTGATGCAGGGTAGGGATGATAGGAGTAACTAGAGAATGAAAAGAATTGAAACTGTTGAGAAATAAACGCTGTACAGACGTAGGTTCTGAAATTCTAAACAGAAACCTTTAGATAAATAAATCAGGAAAAAAATAATTGAATACATTGCAGCAGCTACCTAGGTGCATATAAATTGGCTAGAACTTCTACTCTTACAAGATTTGTTATTCCTAGCAGAATACTAGTTAAACTTAATTATGAAACTTAATCCCAAAATAAAACTCTTATTCTAAATAGAGATCCTAAATGAATTAAACTTATAGTCTAATAGAATTTTAAATGAAATAGAACTCTTAATTGTTAATGCTCCTGCATCATTGCATCATTCTCCTGTGGTTGAAAGATTGGCAATATCATTAGAAAAGACCTTAGCCGCCTCTTCATACATTTCTTGATCAACCTTCCTCAATTCTTCCTCCAAATCCAAGTACTTTCACAAGTTGGTTTTCCCAGCAACTTTATTAGGAACCTTCTATAGGTATGTCCCCCCTAGATGTTACTTTCTTGACATCGAGAGCTTCTTGAACAATGTCACCTAGCTTGCTACCAAGCTGGTCAACTTGTTCTGCAATTGTACCTCCATCATGAAACTTTTTGATATGTTCAAGAAAAACTTCTCCATCATCACTCACCCTTGCTTCCTTGCCGTCATTCTCCAACTCTTTAGATGTTAGAAACCCATTTAATTTGTCAGTCTTGTGCATGACTATGTCCTTTGGAGGATGTAAAGGATACGTTCTTCCAACTCTGTGAAAAGAATAAGTATTTTCCTTAGTCGAATGCTACACATCATGAGTCGAATGCTACACATCATGATCAAATAGGCAAGGTCAGCCTGAAGGGATATGACACGTATCCATTTGTACCACATTGCACAACGCCTTGTCATCCACATTACTGCCCATAGTAAACTTGACTAGGCATTGGGATTTTACTGGTATCTCAAATCCCTTCTTAACCCATTGAATCTTATACGGATAAGGGTGTTTTTCTATAGGCCACTTTAGTTTTTTTTTATGGTTTCTTCAAAAACTTAGTTTTTTGAGCTACCTTTGTCAATGATGTCATTACACACTTTATCTCTACACCTAACACGTGTCCTAAGAATACCTTTCCTCCTCTAATCCTCCTTATCATCTTTGTTTTTAGTAGTCATCACCTTTCTGACTATTAATGATTCACCTGGTATAGGATAAGATATCTGCATCATCATCCTCATAATCATCATATATGGGATCTGACAGTTCATTGCTTTCTTCATCAAATTCAATCAGATTCACCCCTTCTTTTGGGACAAGCGCAAAAGATCTGCTTTTGTGGGTTATTTTGCTATAGTTGAAGGAAAGAAAATGAAAAAGCAAAAAGTGGCTAAATTTTTTTCTTTTTGTAAGAGAAAAAAATAAAAATTATAAAAAAATAATTATTGCTAAATATTGTGGGTAATTTGACAAAAAGATCGAAATAATTTACAGTAAGGAAAGAGACTATATTATAATTGGACAGGATCTAAATCTACACTTAAGCTTTTGATCTTCCAAAGAAAACCCATAAATGCCTCCCAAACAAAATGATGACAACACTTTAGCAAATGGATTATTTCACGAAGGTTAGATATGTTGGTTGAAGTCTTTAGGTGCAGACAAAGTTTGATTTCGGGAGGGAAGGAGGGTATGCTTGGTTGGGAGTGGAATGGCAGCTGTGGGGGTGGGAGAGAAGGTGAGGTTGGAGGGAGAGAAAGAGGAAGCGTGAGAGAGAAAGAAAAAGAGATTAGGGTTTCAAATATGTATATATATACATATATATAAATCTAGGAAGGGTAACTTTACTTTTTAATTATTGAGTAAAGTTTAACTTTAGTATACTATATATATAATAGATTAATATATAAATAATAAAAATACCAAAGTTTAAAGTATAGGTTGAAGTATGGTTTTAGTATAGAATGAAAGTAATTAAAATTTAATTTGTGTTTTAAAATTAAAAATATAAGTATAGTTTTTATGTTTTAAAATAAAATACAAAAGTTTATATCATTAGTAGTAACCATGGAAAGTTAGGGACAATGGAACCCATTATTTTAATTAATAGATTAGAAAAGAATAACGGAAAGAAAGAATTATTTATTTGTCTAGTTTTCTTTCAAATGTCCGCAATCAAATGGGGATATATAGCTCAGAGACGTAGAACAAAAAATTAGTTTTTTTTTTTTTTTGCATCAAGTCTTCAAGGGGCTCATTCAAGAATTATTACTCAACAAAGAATAAGAACTTTGATTTCAACCTTAAAAATTATTACTATTTAATTAATAAAATTGAGCATACTTTTATGTAGTTTATTACTATTAATTGATAAGGTTATGATCTATTATTCTTATAATGATATTTACAATAATTAAATTAGCTTTTCTATTATATAACGTTGGAATTGGATATTATATTTAAGTAATTATTTACAATGATAATAGATCAAAATTGGATATTATATATGATATTATAAATAGAAATTAAGTTTTTCCAACTTATCCTTTATCTTAGCAATTGTATTATTGTTATTAACTAAAGTAAAATATGTCAAGCTATACTAAATTAAATGTTTAAAATAGTTTATTTAACCATATGTTGTGTTTTAATTTAAAGTTCAAAATAATATTTATTGTTTGTATATGTTGTAGACACTTACAAGTTTGTTTCGATGGTTGGACGCTACAAAGAATATGAGATTTTTCTTGCTCTGATATATAAGGATTCGCATCCGAGTATTTTATGACATATGTTATATAATTATATTGAAAATTAATGTGATTTATATATAAATGTGTTAATTTAATCGTTTCTACCCTTTTATGACATACTAAATTATTGTGTTTTAAATGTGTTGATGGACACCTGTCGACATGTTTATACGTTTATGACACGATTAACTAACTGTGTCTTAATCATGTTAACGGATATATGTGATATGTTTAAATGTTTATGACAGAATTAACTAATCGTGTCTCAACCATGTTTTAAATATTTTAAGTGTGTTTTACATGATTACGACATGAACGTTTCATGTTATAAATGTGTTGACACAATTATTACATGAAACACGATTATATAAAGCCCATACACTATTAAAGCATATTGTACGCGTATGGTATCTAACATTGCCAAGTCTATGGGCACACATCCTCTAGGTTAAATATTCGAACCACTCCTAACTCATCTCTAATACATTGATCCAAACCAACAATATAAAGAGAGGTTAGCTACTCATTAGTTTCATTTAATCCTACTCTAATGGACACATTTAATCCTACTCTAATGGACAAATTGTTGAAATCAGATGTGTAGTGTTCAAGCATTCTTCTGTTTTGCCTAAGCGAATGAAATTTTTCACATAGATCCGTGGCGTAATCTGGTGACAAAAATTGCTTCTGCAATTTTCCTTTCATGTGTCCCCAACTACCTATTTTTTGCTTCCCTTGACATGCTCACTAATCTTCAACTCTCTTCCACCATTGAAGTGTTGCACTTTTCAACTTAAGTTTCACAGAGTACTTTCCTGGGTTTAGGCATAGGTTTCCACTCAAAATATTTCTCAACCATGGCATCCTAGTCCAAGTAATCTTCTGCATGTAACTCCCCATGGAAATTGTCCACTTGGATCTTCACTCCTCTACCCGTTAACTTAGAGCATACAACAGTAGATCTTCCAATTTGCCTCGGATTGCAAAGTTTGCGGGTCCAACATTGTGGAAAAGCGCTCTTGGGCTCTTCTTCATCTAATGCATCTTCAAGACCACCTTCTAGCAAGTCAAAAGGGTTGTAGTCACCTTCCGATATCTCCATTCGGGCTCCCACATGTATTTGTCGTTGCAAAGCTTGCATAGCCCATGACAAATCCTCCATCATGCGCCTTAACTCGATCAACTACGTTTGCTATTCCTGGTTCCCTCTTCCACGACCTCTCGCACATCCTACCATAGCTCTAATACCAAATTGGATGATAGGAATAACTAGAGAACGAAAATAATTGAAACTGTTGAGAAATAAATGCCGTAGAGATTTAGGTTCTGAAATTCTGAACAGAAACCTTTAGATAAATAAATAAAAAAATAATCGAATACATTGCAGTAGCTACCTAAGTGCACATAAATAGGCTAGAACTCTTACTCCTACAAGATTTGTTATTCCTAGCAGAATACTAGTTAAATTAATTATAAAACTTATCTTAAAATAAAACTCATCCTAAACAGAGACCTAAATAAATTAAATTTTAGTCTAAAAGAATTTTAAATGAAATAGAACTCTTAATTGCTAATGCTCCTGCATAACAAAGGGGTAGG
This sequence comes from Adansonia grandidieri, assembly GCA_038382065.1. NCBI lineage: Eukaryota > Viridiplantae > Streptophyta > Magnoliopsida > Malvales > Malvaceae > Adansonia > Adansonia grandidieri. The sequence goes on along the minus strand of JBBYHK010000023.1, from coordinate 629,489 downwards.
TTTATTTTCTCCTCTTGGACCAATATCTAATTAGTTACTTTTCCTTTCTCATTTAAGCCTGAAAAATAAAATTGTGTGCTGGGGGGGGGGGGGAAGGAGATGTGCAGAATGCCTGAATAACAGCCTCATCATTTATGAAAAGAACAGGAGGCCTTGTGCATACTGTATTCTCAGTGAAGCTTTCTGAGTTTTTTCTCAGTAATTTTTCTCTATTAGGCTTGCTATGCTTTTTAAATGCCACTCTGCATGTGTGAATGAGTTTGGTCACTCAATTTTGCAATTTCAAACTTTCATGTAAACAATGAAAAATTTTGAACATTCCGATTATGTTGGCCGGCCTTTTGTAATGATACGCAAAGTCAGTTTTTTTTTTTTTTGAATACAAAAATATGAATTCCGGTGATACATTCATGTACATGATCCGCATTTAAAAAAAAAAAAAAACTTTGTGAATTATCTATTGTTGATCATACCTTGTTAATGAAATACTGGTGCTAATATCAGCATCATATAGGGCAATATGTATAAGTGGCAATGGAACCTTACTATCATAATTTTGTTTTTGATACACATGGCATCCCATTTGGACTTGGCTTACACAATGAGATGTAACTTTCTCCTGTTTCATATAAGCCACTGCTTCCGCCAAGTTTCGAACCTTAGACCTTGAGGTTGAAATTCTCAAGTTCTCAAGTGAAACTTTGTAATGTTCTGTCATAATTTGTCATGTCTTTTCTTAGCATCTTATTATATCTTCCAAGTGTATCGATATCATATTTTTCAGTTAGCAGTTTTTCTCCCATTGTAGGTGTTACAAGTGGTTGATTCCTAGTTTTTCATTAGATATGTGTAGCTAGGTCTCGCCCTTTCATTATTTTTTATGGAATTCCTCTTTCTGTTCCGCATAAATGTATCTTAATATTCCTTCCATTTGTGTAGAATCCTCCTTCTGTTCCAACATTAGTGGCTGTAAAATGGGCGAGCTCTTTGAGAAAGTCAGCGTTCATTGTTGATTGGCATAATTTTGGATATACCTTACTTGGTTTGTCCTTGGGAAGAAGCAGCCGATTTGTCTCAATATACCATTGGTAAGTTATAGTTGCCTTGTAATTGATATTCTGAAGAGGACCTTTCTTGAGCTTTGAAATGGAGTGATGTGATTTTTAATTTTAAATATCTGCTTAGGTTTGAAAAGCGTTATGGGAAGATGGCAAATGGTTCCTTATGTGTAACAAGGGCAATGCAGCATGAATTAGCTCAAAACTGGGGAATTAAGTAAGATTTCCGGCTAATGGTTTGTTACTTATTTTCATTTTCCACTATGAAATTATATGGGAAAATGTCTAATTGCATTGCATTTTTTATGGTTAAATCTATAGAGCTACAGTTTTATATGATCAGCCTCCTGAGTTTTTTCATCCAACTTTGCTCGAGGAGAAGCATAAGGTGAGATATTTTTTTTAAAGTTCTCATAAAGATTTCTGGTGTAAGAATTATTTTTAATTAGGTTTCATTCTTAGTTGTTTTGTAGATTAAATGGACATCTTTGTCACCCTCTCGGCATTCGAGATTGTGTAAGCGCTAGTAAGTCTAATAAATAATCAGATTTAGTTTTGATTGAGCTGCCTTAAAGAACAATGTTGACTGATTTTGCCCATCATGCAGCACCTACAGGGATTGGGGCAGATGACCAAAATGAAACATTATTTACAGCTCGGGTTGGCACTGGCATCTTGTCAAAGCCAAACAGACCGGCTCTTGTTGTAAGCAGTACAAGCTGGTGAGACCATCCTTTATGAAGATCCTATAGTATTCATGTACTTCTTGCAGTCAGTATTTCTGCTTTCTCTTTTAGTATCCCTTACTGGCTTTAGCCTTATTAAACTTTTACCCCTTAAGAATTAAAAGAATATGCTGATAGTTGTTAGTCTACGGAAATGCGGTCAATGCTCAAGTTGATCAAGTTTTGTTCTTATTATTGACTTTTTACGCGATATCTTGTTTTCTAATATGTTGCTGACTAATAATGGTTTCTGATAGTAACTACTGATTGAGATTATTTATGTTTTGGTTGCTTTAGACCCTAAAGAAAGAAAAGTTTATCTGCTATTCTATTTTAAGATTACTTAATTTCAATTGCAACCTTGTCCTTCCTTTTATTGAAGTATAGTTATGCTCATTCTAGAAGTTTATCTGACTGTTCTGTTTTAAGATTATTTAATTTCAATTGTAACGACTTTCTTCCTTTTATTTAAGTATGCATCTGCTCATTTTTACTTGGAAAGTATTGATAAGTCTATAAAGTTATTCATTCTAGAGAATAACCTCTATCCAGGACACCAGATGAAGATTTTGGTATTCTATTGGAAGCAGCAGTAATGTATGATAGACGAGTTGCTGCTCTATTGGATGAAAATGATTCCGCTGATGAAGGGGTCCTCTGGAAGGAGATCTCTGGTGGAAAGCAATACTTGTACCCGAGGTTGTTGTTCATCATTACAGGTAATGGTTCTGTATGGTCCTAGAAGCCTTGGCTTTCTGTGGGCTCCTTTTTTCTTAAAAATTTCCAATCTGCATTCAGGTAAAGGTCCTGAAAAAGAAAAGTATGAAGAGAAAATAAAGAGGCTAAACCTCAAGCGTGTGGCATTTCGTACTATGTGGCTGTCAGCAGAGGATTATCCATTGCTTCTTGGTATGATATTTATCTTATCTGTTTTCTGTTCTCTTCTTTCTTCCTGCTACTGGTATATCATCCTTTTTCTTGCTTCATTTTACAGGTGCAGCAGATTTAGGTGTTTGTCTGCATACTTCCTCCTCGGGATTAGACCTTCCAATGAAGGTATGTCATTCTGGAGCTCCTGATAAAACCTTCTTTGGAAAAGAACATAAGCAGCAATAAACCTTTCTCTCACTTCACTGAAACCTTTTGGCCATGACTAAAACTTGTACTGGCTGGTAGGTGGTGGATATGTTTGGTTGTGGACTTCCTGTATGCGCTGTTTCCTTCTCCTGGTAAACTTATGTTGCACTTATCATTTCATGATCTCATTGGCTAATAATTTGATTCCTTCTAATGCTAAGACTCTTTAATAATCTGCTACTGATTTGACTTCTGAAGCATTGAAGAACTTGTTAAAGTAGAGAAAAACGGACTGCTCTTTTCATCATCGTCAGAGCTAGCTGATGAGCTCTTGGTAAGTGTTTTGTACTTAAACAAGGACAATCGGTAGTAAATATTTATGATGCACAATCTCTTGGTACAATCCCACTCCATATTTAGAAATTATGGTAATTATTTTCTTGAAAAGAAAGAAAAAGAATCCCCTAATATGTTGTCTGTCTGCAAAACTTCTTCAAAATCCTCTTCTATTCTCTTTCTCACGGCCTATTGGTGCATCGCCATCAATATTAATGTATTTTTCCTAGGTGTCTATTTACACCGCCTGTAGCTCCAAATTCTTTGATTTTGAATCTAGTATGCCAGTTTGATCTCATGTTAGCGCATTTTTGGCTGTTGAACCTTATTATAAACTGAAACCAGAGTAACTGATCCAATAGTTGATTGTTATTTTGTGACATATATTTCTGGAGACTGTTGCCACGGTGGCTTCTAATATTCTTTGCTTTTCTATTCTACTTATCAACATTGGCAGATGCTCTTCAGGGGCTTTCCAGACGAATGTGATGCTCTGAAATCTCTCAAGAATGGTGCATTGGAAACAGGTTCTTCAGCAAGATGGGCGACTGAGTGGGAAGAGCATGCTAAGCCGTTGATATCAGAAGTAAGTTAATTCATCCTTAAGCCTTTTTCTTCTGGGCTAGTTCTCTTCATATTTTACCTCCTGTTATCTGATGTTTCTCGACAAAGCAAATGTAAAGTTTGCATGAGTATGATCTTTAACCAATGATGGTTACTTGATTTATGTTAAACCTGCAGTGATGAGTTTTATTCATTTCTCTCCCTTTCCTACGATTCTGGGTGTATTACCTTTCAGCATGCTTTTTCAACAAAAGAAAGAAAAAGGATTTCCTTTTATTTTCTAATATTTATTTGAATAAATGGACTTCAATTTGCAGGTTATATCCAGAAACTCGAAATAACCTCAAGTTTCAGGTCTCTTGTGTCAATATTTTAAAGCGAGCAATCCCAGCCAATTGCTTCATATGTTGGTTTACAACCAAAAGGGGGGTCAGTTTTCCCAGGGAATATTACCATCCTTGGTTAGAACATTGTAGATTATAGTCCTTATGGTTCGAAAATGGCTGTAAATTTTGATTTATGGCATCATACAAATGATCATGTGGTTTGGATTTCTCATGTTTAACATTTGACCTTTTATTTTATATTTATTATTGATAAGAATTCGAAAAGATGTATTTTAGAAACTTTGGATTAATTAGTTGTTAATTTATATATATTTGTATATATGTAGGAAGTTGATCAATTAAAATATTTAAAATAATAACGTTTAAGCTTTTTGACCAATAAAAAAAGATAAATAATGTGACAAGTATAGTGAAGCAAATGAGTATCATATAATAAAATTATACACTAAATTAATTAAACTATAAGTTTACGAACATTTTTATTTGAATCTAGCTATTTAAGAATATATGCATACAGTTACAATTGATTTAAACGCCAAGGTGCAAGAAAATTTAAAATGAATATTTTTTTTAAAAAAGAAAATAGCGCATAACTTGAAGAAAAATCTAGAATGAGGATGCTACTACTCTGTGTCAGAGTTGGAGTTTTGTTTTTAATACCTTGTTAATGAAGTTTTAAATACGATATTAATATTATATATTTGTTTATGTCTATTTAATCAAATAATATATTTTAAATTTTGCTTAAATCTATTTATATTTGTAATGAATTGCTTAAGCTAGAGTAGACCTGCTCTTGGGCCGGGTCGGGCCGGATTCAGG
>JBBYHK010000023.1:614073-624460 GCA_038382065.1 Adansonia grandidieri | reverse complement strand
TTTTTTTGTCCAGGCCCATTTTTCGGGCCTATTATGTTTGTCCAAACCCTTCCAAATTTCGGGCGGACCTTCGGGCTTGGGCGGGTAGCCCGGCCCTTGAGCAGGTCTAAGCTGGAGTAGTCATTCACTTTTTTAAAAAAAAATTTAAAAGCATATTATTTTTTTCATTTTATTTTTAGTATATTAATATTTTTATTAAATTATAAAACATGGATACTCCAATATATGTTTAATTTTTACATCAATATATTTATTTTTATATGATATAAATTACATATTATATATATAAATGAAAAATTGATCAAACTGAACTTGGTTTTGAATGTTCAAGTTAATGTTTAGTAATTTTTTGAACATGTCTCTCTTTTGTTAAACCAAAATTATTTTTTTGATTATACAAATATTCTCCAACAGATGACTCGTGAATTAAATATAGAGTAAGCCTTTTAAATCCAATAGTAAAATCTAAAAAAATCCAGTCAACAATACAAGAAATAATTTTTTTTTCTAATATAAAACTAACTTTTGTGGATAGCCATACACAAAAACCGAAAAAAAAAAAAAGAAAAAAACAAAATGAAAGACAAAGAAATATATATGGGATGATGGGATGAGAAGAGATGAAAGGCTAATAATTAAGGCGGAAAATACAAGTAATGTAATATATGACAAAAGTAGCAATAAAGTTAGATGCAAAGGAGTGGACGAGCATTTGAAATTTTGAATGATTACAAAATGGGGTCCATGTTTCATGTTTTAGAACAAAAGTTCACGTGCTGGGCACATGATTACCTCACAAACTTCACGCCCCAAGAGGTGTGAAGGGGACATCCACACCAATTGTGGGAAGGAATTAGGGCATCAGCCCACGTGAAGTACGCTTCTCTCTAACAAAACTTCGTCATATGCAAAAGATAAATCAATGAATAAATAAATAAATAAATAAACTTAGACTTCGCGTTGCGTCGGATGTCGTTGTCGGCCAAACCCCTAGGACACCTGTCCTTTTGCAAACCTTTTCCACTGTCCTTTTTGAACAATTTAGGCGCCTTGCCTTGCCTTGCATTGCATCGCTTGCATGGCCCCATTTGTCTAACCCCAAAATGTAATTAGTATTTTTAATTTTTTTTATTTTAAAAAAATTCCTATTTAAAAAATTAATTACTGACCCTATAAATATTTAATTTTTATAATAATTATTTGGTATATTACAAAAATTTAGCATTGAATATAATTATATTTTTTATAACTATAAATCTCGAATTTTAAAAATCATTTATTTCATAATTTTAACTTTATTAACATAATATTTTATATTATTTTGGATAACTGTGGATAAAAATTAAAGAGGCTAATTTAATATAAAAAGTATTATTTAGTATAAATATAATTTTTTAAGAAATAAAATTGACTTAATATTTTTTTACATTAACGCTAAGTTTGGACAGATATTAATAAAAGAAAGAAATAAAAAAGCAAAGAAATATTAGCTTCGATCGGTTTGGTTAAATGGTGGTAACGAAGGGAAAATATGCATTTTCGCTTATGCCCTTTTAATAAAATAACTAACAATATAAATATTATTTATCAAATTATAAAAATACAATATACCACCAAGGGAAAATATGCATTTTCGCTTATGCCCTTTTAATAAAATAACTAACAATATAAATATTATTTATCAAATTATAAAAATACAATATATATTATACTCAAATATGACTATAATATAAAAAAGAACCAAAAAATAAGAAATAAATTTTTACTACAATTTTCAATGTCAATTACATGAATTATATAAGTCTACAAATATAATAATTACTATTTGTAATATTATTTATAATTGGGGATGGCAATGGAGTGAGGGGCGGATATTGCAAAATCAAACTTCGTCCCACTGTTGTAGTACTCTGCTCTCGACCCTACTTCCATTGTAGATGTTAAATTTTCAATATCACTACCACCTCCATGAATGTCGAATACATCCATTATCACTCTACCTTACCTTGCTGAACCTGGCCTCATTTGATATTTCTTACTTGTTTACCAGAAAAAAGAGATGTGACAAGGAGAAAAATAATAAAAGTTGAACTTTAGGTTTTTAAAAGGTGGAATTACTTTTTTATCCTTCTTAAAAGGTTAAAAATCCTTCTTTAAAACTAAATATGTAAGGTTAAAACAGCAATTTGAATGAAAATGGGGTAGAGCAGGTAAATTACTAGCATTGCTCCATACCTAACTTTCAAACAAAAAAATTACCTCTCCTCGCCCACCTCCTTTGTTTAAAAAAAGTCTCTCCACTTTGATGGATCTGTTCAAAATCCATTGATAGTTTAGGTTTTACCATTCCCACTTATAACTTGATGAATTTAAAGTGGGCAATTTGAAAATTTAATCTTTAATTTTTTTCTACTTTTTTTCTTCCTTTTTCACCAATTTGAGGTTTTGAAAATTCAACATTTTAAGAGAAAGTAAGGGCTAATTAATATCTTCCCTTTCCTTCAATAAACTTAAAATGGTTTCCAAACAATGAAAGGGTTTCCCTGTTTCCTTCACTTTCCCTATCATTCTTTTAATCCAAACGTAGTGTAAGTGATAAATAACTATCTATCCACTTATTTCATTCAACATATTTTTTTAAAGCTTTTTATTAAATAAAATTTAAATGAATTATCAAATACATTGAAAATCTTAAATTGCATAACTTTTTTTTTATGCATTGAAAAATTTTAATACTTTATTAAAGAGATCTTTACTTATAACTAAAATTTGAGTTTTATCACCAAACTATCTTAATTTGTGTTATTATTTTAAATTCGATGAATCAAACCTGGATAAATAAGTGTTTTAACTATAACCAATTCACCTGAGCCATAACATTTCTATTATTATCCTCGCGTTGAGACAACTAATTCGAAAGGACAGGATATATCGAGATGGTAATCAAAGATGACAATGAATCATATATGTATAATTTTTAAACATTTGAATTTGTTTAACTTATTTGAAATTCAAATCTATTTGTTATTTGTTTATTATCTGAATATTACTATTTGAATCCATATATGAATTAAAAAACAATATTCGTCAGATATTCGACTATGTTAAATATCCAAATTTATTAAATAAAATTTTTAAAATAAAAAAATAAACTGAACAATAAGTAATATATAAATGAAAATCGAATTTGAATATTTAAATTTGTTATTTGCATAAATAAAATGGATTTGGATATCTAGCACTATAAAATCTAAATCAAAGCGAATTCAGATAATGGAAATCTAAGTGGTCATAGGCCAATCTATAGATAGTAAATTCATAATATGAATCTACCAATTATCCAAGTTCACAATATCTAAATCCACAAAAAACAATTTAGATAATGTCAAATATCTCATTTTAAATTATCCACTTGTCATCTTTGATTGCAAGGTTTTAGTGGAAAACATGCTTGCCTGTAAGGTAGCAATTTTATTTTCTTAAGGTCACTTTCATTGCTCAATTTAATTATCACCAGAATATTTCCTTGCTACGCATTGAAAAATTGGATTATAAATTTAAATATGAATTTACATTAATATATGACAATCGTAATGATCCAATTTTTAAGTTAACAAATATAGAGTTAAAATTATAATACTATGATAAAATATTTAAAATATGACATGCATTGAAATATGACACGAACACAACACGATGAACTTAGAGTTAAAATTGAATCACTATGACAAGATGTGCAAAATATGACATGAATTGAAATAAGAAATAAACACAATATGAAAAATAGTTAAAATGCGACATAGCACAAATAATAACACGAATATGGTATGAATATACAAACGTGTCAAAATTTGCGTAAAACAAATATTTATCATGTCAAAATTTATATAAAATTATAACACCTTGACTACAATAATAACATACAAATAACACAAACACGAAACGAACAAATTTTTTTCTCTTTCTTTTCTTTTTTTTTCTTCTTCGTGAAAATTAAAAAAAATCCTTGATAATACCATAATTAACCCCTCAAACAAACTTAATAATCATGCTTAATTGTCTCCAACAAAGACCCTAAAATTGAAATTGAACTCTATTTAAGTGAGAACAAGTTTTAATGTACATATAGATAAAATCCATTGTATTACTAAGCAATCTACATATTATCATGGATTCAATTTTTCATTATATAAAAAAAAATTATCCTATAATTTTGATAGTATTAATATTATTGTTAATTGGATTCTTTTTGGTGAGTTTGATTGTATGGCGAGTTTACTAAATATTACCACACTACTTTTAATAATTAGTTATTTAAACTGTTGCGCTTGGATATTTGATTTAATGTTAAAATAAATGTATTTATGACTAGAAAATTACAACATGTTTCGTTTGCAAAATGATAATGCCTTCCACCTCTATTCCCTAGGCTATAGTAATCCGGAGATTTGATTCATTGGATAACTGATTTGGTGAAATGGGATTTCCCCTTCTATTCCATAATCAATAGAACTCTTGTAATAGGGATACAGTCTTAGGGGTTTGAATGGCTATTTAGATCCATGAGGAATAGGAAAAAAAATTCCCAAAATTATCCTTGAACCAAAGTTCAACTTATAATTATTTCTCTAAAAAAAAATAAAAAACAACATCATCTCAATAAGTTTCAACCATTCCACCATAGTAAAAAAAACAAAGAAAGAGAGAAACTTTCTCTCTCTTAGGGTTTAGGGTTTTGGTAATTTAGGATGTTTTCGGGATTTCGATTTAGGGAGAAGGAAGAGGCGACCAAAGGAAAAAAAAAAATCCAAAAATGGAGACCTTTGGAGAGGTGCTAGTTGGTAAAAAAAATGAATGAAAGCTGCAAGGTTTCAAGTAGATCTAGGGTTTTCAGTGACTTTTAGAAAAAACCAATCGAAAAAATGAAAAGAGGGAAAGAAAGCTTTGGGTGAAAACTTAAAATTTTCTGGGTTTTAATAGTGGCGGTCAATGGCAAGGGCCTTCGGTAGGAATTAGGATTTCTATTATTGAAGAACATAACATGAGAGAGAGAGAGAGAGAGGTGGAGAGAAAAGAGGGGAAAATGAGAGAAGACTGGAAGTAGGGTATTTATAGGGGAGAAATATATAAATTTAAATATTATGTTTTAATATATTATTAAATATAATATATTTAATTATTATATGTTATCTATAATTTTTAAATATACTAAGATTTTATTTAAAATATATATTAAAAATAGTAAATTTATAATTTAAATTTAATAGATTTGCTATAATTTTTAGACATTAGTGAGTATATTTTTTATGATTCAAAAATAAATATTTTATATTATAAATTAGGAAATTTATAATATTTAATTATTACATTATTATTTTAAAATGTTTTAAATTTAATATATTTAAATTTTATTTAAAATATATATTAAAATATAATATACTATAATTTTATTTAAAAAAGTCATAGCTACAAAAATGTTTTAACATATAAATAAAAGATTTAATATACTGGTAAATTACTTTAAATATCATTATTACAACTAAAATTTTATTTACTTCATTTTAAGGTAAGTTGTGCAAAATTGAAAAAAAAATAATAACATAATGAGTGTGACTATTGCCATTTTATCTTTTACAATCGTAAATACAATAAATACAATACAAAAAATAAAATGCAGTGCATAATGAAAGCCAAATCCTTCCCCCTCAAAAAAAAAAAAAAAGAAAAGAAAATTCCTATATACATATTTATATTAATTAAAAGTAAATTGACCTGAAAAAAATAATGATTATTTATTTATTTATTTTTGCCTACAACATAATTTTATGCATTGTAATTTAAAAAATTAAAATTACATTGTTATTTATTTTTAATTTTATCCACTTATCATTATTCATAAACTCTTAAAATCAATTGATTAGTCATCAATATTAAGCCATAATCACGTGAACTTAATTACCTTTTTAAATTTTAACTTTCTTTTTTAGACTTCAATCAAGTTTAAATAAAAAAAAAATCAAAATTGTTTTTATCGTTTGTTGTCATTGATTTGCCACTTCCTTTTAACTCATCCAGCAAAAAATATAAAATAAAATAAAAAATTCCTTTTCTTTCAAACTTGATTAGTAACTTGCCTCTTCTGAAAAGCCCCAATTGCATCTCTTTTTACTTGTTGGTAACTGTAATTTTTACCTTCAATTCTTTATTATTAATTCATTGTAAGGCCACTTGACACCATCTAGTAAACGAGCATTTCATCTATGTTTTTATATTAGTAAAAATTAATTATTAGTTTAGTCCTAAAACTTAGGTATCTTATATCATTTCAGTTCTAAAACTTTAACATGTAAACTTTTAGTTCTAAAACTTATCAATTTTGTCAAATATTAGTTCTTTCTTTATATTCAAAATGAATTTAATTACATTTTTAAAGGCATTTAATATAATTTTTTTAATTTTTTTATATCGTGTTCCAATACTTTTAATTTTTTCTTACATCGTGTTCCACTTCTCTTACCTTATAATTCAACTCTCAAGAAAATCCGTTTACAGTTTTGGACTTATCTAATTATTAATTTTAAACATAATATATCAACACTAATAAATAAGAAGATGCTTTGAAAGCATTGACTATTTAAATAATAACTGTAAATTTTGAATTTAATTAGAAAATAATTTATTTCTTCATCAACATAAATAAAAATATAAAATATATACACCGTATAATGCTAAGAAGTTAAACCTAAAATAAAAAGCTTAATTAATTGTAAACATTTTTTTAATACTTCTTTCTATATAAATAATAACACATGTGAAAATTAAACTTTCCAAAATAACAATCAGTTGCATAAATAATTAATAACTCAATATAATTGCTTTGCATAAATTATTCTTAATTAATGGGAGTCTCCCTAATTCTTATTATAAACACAAAGAAGCTACCCTAAAAAAATCTCCATATATCACCTTAAATGTGACTGGGTAATTTTTTGTGCACAAAATGTTATTAGTCTTTCTTATGACAGTTATGAGGTATTGATCACCAAGTCTGATAGGTGTTTTTTATTAGATCACGCTTGCTAATTGGTATTACTCTTTTGTTCATTTTTTTTCTTCTTTTTTGCGTCTTCTTACTTCATTTTTATACATTTCTAGTCTTAATTCTTTTACTTAGACTGTTTGGGGCTGGACCTAGATAAGAGTTTTAATAATTCGAAGAGAACTAACTTGAATTATTGTTTAAGTAATAAAAAATTACTTTTCTATAAATTTAATTATAAATATTAATATAAAAATAGTTTTATTTTTAATATTATTTTGATTAGTAATATTGGCTTTCTAACTTGCTCCTCTTGGGTAGCGTTGGCAAAGTAGGCTCAAACTTGAAACCCTACCGATTTGTTCCGAGATTGGATCCAATCCAATCTGAGTTGATTTACAATGTCAAAGACTTGAACTTAAAAAAAAAAATTAAACTAAAAAAAATGTAAATTTGAAAAAAATCTGAATCTAAAAAAATCCAAGCCGAGAAAAGCCAGAAACCCTTAAAGGTTTGAAGCCATAAAGGCCTAAACTGAACTCAAGATCAATCTTATTCGAAGCTTGTAAAAACATGAATTTATAACCAAAAAACTCCAAATTATAATTATAAGATTTTATTTAAAATAAAAATATAAATAAATAAATGATAAAAAATTTTAAATAAAAATATTTGATTTATGAAAATTATTTATAATCATTATACAATTATATTAATAATAGATTATCAATTAAATTAATTAATAGTGAATCTTTAAATTAGATAGTGAAATAAAATTTATTTGAAGCATATTAAATATGAATCAAATATTTTTTTACTACTATATGTCATTATTATATTTATAATAATTAATCAAAAATAAAAAAAGTATTATTATATTTATTATTAAATGATCATGTATAATATATTATTATATTTATTCTACATTCAAAATTTAATTTTAATACAATAATAGTCGAATATATGAAAATGATATTATAATTTCAACATATAGTTGAACTTTGATGTTTTCTGTAATAAAAATAACATTATTAACAAATTTAATTTTAAACCATTAGTTCTCTTAGCATTTCAAACAAAAACATATTAAATTTACTTGAAAATAAAAATATTACCTTGTAAATCAAAATATAAAGATTAAAAAAATAATAATTAAATTAAACAATACAACATCCAAAGAAAATATATATTTCAATTCTTAAAATCAAACAAATAAAAATTTTCAATTTTAGGTATTTTTGCATTGTGAGGTTTAAGACAAATTTTTTATTTGTTGATAATTATAATATCCATATTCAATGTTGATTTCAAAATAATTGTAGCAATTGAAATATCAATATATCATTTGCCATTAATGAAGAATGAGATATTAGAATTATTTTTTCAATAATAAAAAATATTAAGTTTCTCACAAACTTCCTTGATCTCATATAAAAATAAATTCAACTCTATTATTTGATATAGGTTTAATTCTATAAATTTTAAATCCCTATAATAAAAAGTAAATTCATGTAATATATTCAAATTAAAAGTTATAAATTGATTAAATTACTTATTAAATAAAAAATAAAAAATATTATTATAGTTTAATAAAGTAATTTAAATAATTAATTGATATATCTAATGTTAATGTAAAAAATCAAATATTAAAATTATATCAACATTATACACATTTAAACTTTGGATTTCATTTGCTATTAAATTGTGAGAATAAAATACATATTGTATACTAGTTATGATTTAATATGATTATATGTTTGAAATATATAAAAATATGATTTTAAATTCACAAATATTTATAAGTTTTTTAAAATTCACCACTAAATAGTCAACTAACAAATCCATAAATTTAAAAAATAATTATGAATATTATATTTAGTGTGTTTTATTACACAATTTATATTATTTTTGAAATCTAAATCCATTATTCAAATCAAAATTTCCAATACAACCTTAAAAAATCAGAATAAATAGACCAAAAGAATCTAATAAAACAAATAAATAAATAATTGTTGGATTAGGTAAATAAAAGCCTAATTAGCTATTGAGTGAAGGGTAAAAAGTTACATATATAAATTTTATGAGTTTATTTATAATTTGTTTCATTCCAATGATTTTTTAAAAAATGTAACCAAATAATTTTTTACATTGACTTTGTCTAATGTTATTTTATTTTTATTTTGCTCACTTATAAAACAAAAAATTCTCATAGAATAATTAATTTTATCAATACTAAATATCATAAAAACTAGCAAAAATATAACTATACAATCATTGTAAAATAATAAGAAGTATCAAAATATATAAATTATTTTTTATTTTTACTATAAATAGATATATATATATATATATATATGTAAATATATCATACTTATATGTTCAGCTTTTATTCGAATTTAAAGGATATTATACTAAAATGATCGATAATATTAAATACAATATATTAATAATCAGTATATAAATAAAATTGTTATATAATTTTATATTGATATAAATTTTTATTAATTTTTAAAATTTTTATTTTGGTAATTTTATCATACATAAAAATAAAATTAATTATTACAATCAAAAATAAAAAATATATTTTAGTAACTTACAAAATTTTAAAATTCTTTTATTTTGTCTAAGCCTACCCGAACTCAAACTGATCCGAAGCTAAAAACACCCGTATCCAAAATAGTCTGAGCCCCAGATAACCTAAACCCAAAAAAAAAATTGAATCCAAAAATATCTAAGCCCAAGATAATCTAAATTTAAAATAAATCTGAGCTCGAAATAAGCCAAATTTGGAAGCAGAGTAATCGAGCCTGTTTGAAAACGCCCATTTGCCTCTTCTACTCTTAGGCCTAGGTAAGGAAATAAAAAGAATTTACCGCTCGAGTGACTCATGAACATGTCTACTTTTACTTTTGAGTAGTAGAATATTGTTTTTCTTAATAAGACTACTTTCTGATAAGATAAGAGTATTTCATTTTTTTTTTCATTTTATGTTTCCTCTACTTGTAAATATTATTAGAATTTTATTTGTGACTATTAAAGAAAGTATACAAGATGCGATATAGTTGGTACAAGTCCATTATGAGTTCTTGTACTATTATGAAAGAAATATTTTAGTCTATATGCTATTAAATTCAATATTTTAGTCCCTATACTTTTGAAATTGTTCAAATAAAGAAAAGTAGTTAACATTGTTAACTGTTTGAATGTCGATAAAATACTGATGTATTATGTGATATAAAATTTTAAGTTTTATAAAAAAAAGACTCAAACTCAACCCTAAACTCAAATCTATTTTTATTTAAAATTTAAAATTTTATAGCACATGATATGATAATATTTTATAAACAT
>JBBYHK010000023.1:587497-605772 GCA_038382065.1 Adansonia grandidieri | reverse complement strand
TGTTTCCAGAGTCTAGACCGAAACCAAGTAACATGGTTGGTCACTTTAGAAACATATATATATATATATATATATATCGAATTGATTGTTACGTTTTGGCAGCCATCGATTGACAAGTCTTGGAAGCTGTTAGCCCTAAAAAGTTCGTAGTTTGGGATAACGATGAGAACAATATTATCTTACATTAAATAAAAAAAAATTAAAAATGAATAATCTATAAATGATTATTCTCATTAAATTTGAAAATAAGTAAAGTACTTCAGTTTAAATTGTTATTGAACTCACTTAGTACGCTAATAGTTATTTAATGTTGAAGATAAATACTTGAAAAACTTGGGCAATTTGGTGATATAATTATTTTCATATTTATTTTTTTAATAATTAATATTTAATTAATTTATTTTTTGTATTAGAAAAATTATGTTGAAAGAACACAACATTTATAAAAAAAAATATTATGTAAAAGTATAACACTTAATTAAAAGTTTGTTCAACAAACAACTTACTTACAAAGGACTTTTCATCGCTAATAAATGAGATTTTTTTTTTTGTTAATTTCACTATTTTACTAAAAATTTATAATTTTATTGTATCTTGAAGATATTATAAAATTTTTAGAAAAGCATTTTTTACAGGTAAAAGTCCATTCAAAAATCTATTTTATTATTTTCTAACATAATAAGTGTTGAAAAGTTGTAGGAACTCAAACTACGGGACCTACCCATGCATGTTGTGCTGCTGCATGGTTCATAATATAAATGCTATAATTTTAGAGAGAGAGAGAGAGAGTGTTTTGACCTATTTCTATACTTTTCTTATTAAGATTTTTGCCAAATAATGTACAAACCAATCCTTTGGATTTATTCAGCTGATCCAATTATCAAAACATTGATCCAAGGTTAAATCTTGTGCTTTATCTCACTTTATAAAATGTTTGAGTTTTATTTGAATCGATAGTTCTAATGGAAAAGCGAAAACATTTTCTTAAAATCAAAAGTTTTAAAACGACCTGGTTTGCACGAGGGGTGTCGACTATCGTGGCAATCTTAAGAAAATTAGCATGATTAAGAGGCCCATTAAAAACAAGGTGACAATTTAAAAATAATTTTCAAGGAGTCCCTTAGTGAAGGGAAAGATTAGGTAATGCCACGTGAAGATACAACATGGCCTTATCGTCATCCCACGCCTTTAGTTGACAATATTTTTTCCCTTTTTAGTCACATGATTTGATACCCTTCTCAAAACCAGACATTCATTTCCATTGAAATTTGTTCCCTGTGATTTTTTAAACGAATTTTTTTTCATCGCTAACCCATACATGCTGCCAACTCATCATCATATTCATCATGCTATCCATGTTCTATTAATTGTCGAATAAATTGCACTTATATTAATTCATCGTCTTTCTGTAATATTATTTTCATCCCAGTTTTTAAAATTGTTTTAAACATGATTAAATCCAATCATTTTTATCAACGATTATTAAAATTAAAGTATGACAGAAATTTATCATATCAATCGCACATGAACATATTCACGTGACAAAATAGTGTATTTATTTAATTTTTGAGTTGAAGCTGTCATCAAGTGAATATCATATAATTGATGAGACATATTTCATTAGATTTTCAATGTTTGTTAACAAAAAAAATTTAAAATATTTTAAAAATATTCTAAATCCAAAAGTTAAATTTTAGAACCACAAATAAATATAAAATACTGTATAATGATTATGGATGATTGTTGTATTTTAGTCAAGTTTCATTGGTTAAACCTTTTCTACGTTGGAACTTCCATGCATTTTTTTTTTTCTTTTGTAAAGAGAAAATAATCTTTCCACTTTCTTTTTTTTCTCCAAAACCCCAAATGCTGGTTAATGATTTTTTTTATTTAAAATTAAAATTCTGGTTAATGTTATTTTGCGTTTTTCTTCTTAAATTTTAGTTGCAAAATTATGAAAATGGAACAATTAATTTTTATGACACACTCTCTCCTTGAAAAGTGATTATATACTTTACATTTACAAACGTTAAAAATTCAACATTAAAAAGGAAAACGGGAATAATTAGTGTGGTTGTCGTAAGTGGTAAAAAAAAAAAAAAAAAGCGGCCTGTACAATGATATAAATGATCATTATTAAAATGATCTGAGTTTCTTCGCAAATTTAAAATTTTCTAAATTCCTTTGGATTTTGGTGGAACATAGAGTTTTTAATTAAGTGTTAAAATGATTTTCAGACCATTGTTTGAGAAGGATATCCCCGACTTAAGAACAAATTTTGAAATCTTTTCCAATGGTATGGGAACAGACTTGGAACTGACCTTAACCCAAGAATATTGCCTTATTTTTGAAAACAAGAATCATAAATCTCATGAATGCAATTATGGTATTTCGAATAGAGATATGAGAAATTAAATGTGGCATACAGTTTCATATAATTCCACATGTAAATCATGTGGTATTATTTCATAACATAACCAAGCACAATAAACAAGAATAATAAAAAAAAATTATTTTGAATGTATCTCATAGGTTTTGGATACTCAAGCGAGTAGTCGAAAAAGTTAAAAATTAGCTTAGATCTTAATCGTGACTTTAGGAATGAGAATAAAGACAAGTTTTTAGAAAATTATCGGAAAAGAGTTAAAAATAGAAAATCCAAAAATTGGTTGGAAACACATTGGTTTTTTTGAAAGGAAAGTTATCTTAAAAAGAGTTTTGAAGGAAGGTAAAAAGTGCATTGGAAATCAAGAGGAGTATTAAAATTGAGCTTAAACCAATTTTCAGAAAATGTAAACCTTAAGACGAACCACAAGTGGCCTATAACTAGACCTTTAAATGCCTCCCAACCTTTTTAAGATGATGCAATCAGCTCTTATTCTAAGTTATTCAATACCTTAAGGAATGGTGACATGAATCTTATAAATGGGGCCTTGACCAAAAGTAAGGATAGCTTATGTGTGTAATGCTTTCTTAATTAACTTCCTACTCAAATGGACCTTGAAAAATGTGAATGACATACCATTAGAAAGGTAACTTCATAAGGTTTCACCCAAAAATCATGTATAATATGTTCTTTTCTTTTAGTATTCAAGGCTTTTTATTTTGGGGGTGTATATGATACTTGGGCTCCGAGAGGGGAAGATGTAAGAAAAATTACCAACTTGACTCTTATCCCAAGTGTTATATCTGGGTATTTACTAAAATCTCCTTTTAGAGGCAAAGGATGGATTGTTAGTGTGGACAATTTCGAAGATATAATTGTAGGACAATTCAATAGATGAGTAAAAATTTTGATGCAAGCAGATCTAGTCTCAAGATGCAAGGGACCCGTACAACCAATGGAAACCCAGTTGGTTACCTTTCTAGATAGACTTGAGAAAAGAGCAAAACTTTTGGTATTAGAAATATAACCTAATACTTTTAATTTCAGAACTCATGAGACATAAATGGATTTAAATTGTGTCTAAATGATTAGTTGTCATCCGACCTATTTGTGGTGTGAGTACAATGGGCTGCCAGACATAGTAAGGAAAACTAGGTTTGTTGGGGACATATATGATCTCAAAAAATTACGAAATCAGCATAATTGGAAAGCTAATTAGAAACCTTTAAGATTGGAGCTTATGGAAATTTTCTAAGTTCACATTAAATACAAGAATTTTATCCAAAAGAAACCCATCATAGGTTTGCTAATAGCTAATACACAAGAGTGACTATTTTTGATTGTGTGAGCAAACTTAGCATATTAATGTGAAGCATCTGGAATTAATTTTTGGGCATTTAAATTCTAACCTATAGATGTCTAAATTAAGGTGGAATGACTTACGAATAATGCCACAAGATAAATCAAAAGCATGGCCTATAAGTGGCAAACAAGGGTTGGGAATTTGGGAATTTGAATTCAAATGCTATCCTCTTGATAGTTATCCATGCATGTCCTGATCTAAGTGTTTCTTCTTTTACTAAAGGCCATTGAAAACCTTTTTAATAGCTTTAGAAATAATATGTTAATAGACCGTTCTCGAGTCTGGTCTAATTTGCATTTGAACATTACATGAGGCATGCAACCATATAGCCATTAAACTAAAGTTCATAAGGGCCATGAAGTATTCAAAATACTTACCTTTCTAAAGTCTTGGTTCTTCTTCAATTCAAGGCATCCTTTCACTAGATGGGGAGGCATTAATGCCTCTCTATTAAGACTAAAACAACCTTTAAAACAATAGCTAATCATTCTTATGCTATTCCTTAATCATAAATCCACAAGGCTCATTAATAAAACCATATGTACATAAGCTTAAAATGAAATTAATGGAGGTTTTAAATCACTTTATTATAACTTTAAACCAATAAAAATCTAAGCATAATATAATTTAATATACCCCAAGTTATAGAAAAAATGACAGGATAAGGTTAGCACATTGATTAGGCTAACTCTAGACTCTTTTTGAGGAAATTTTAAAACCAATTTTAGCTAAATAAGCATAATTAACCCCTTAATGGTCACATGAGCATGAAGCTTAACTCACAAAAATCATATGGTTTTAACGCTTTAAGATCAGGGAGTTTTACACGATGCTTGATCCTAAAAATGGGCACACATATCAACAAACACATAATAATCTCATCTACATCACCACATACAGAAAGAAAAAGAACAATATCATGGCATAAACCTCATTCCCAAATGTTCAAAGGAGATATAACCACTTGAAACTTCAAATTTTCATCATCAAATCATCAAACATGTATTAAACTTAATCTAATCCATCAAATGAGGCAAGAAACTCCTAAGACCATGGCAAATATAGCTTGGCCAAAAATGATAAAAGATAATAACTATCTCCTAACCTTGAACCTTCATCACTAAATTAACACCATGTACTAAGCATCATCTAAATCACTAAATAGAGCAAGGAGCAAACAAGGCTATAGCCAAAATCACACTAGTTGAATTGCCAACCAACTATGATCATTTCATTTTCATACTTCTAATACCATCGATCATCAAATACATGAGCCACATCCAATGGTTAAGGAAAATAATAAAACATAAAATCATATTGCTAAAAACTTTCTGGTCAAATGCATCAAAAGAACACAGCTAACTCATAACCTTAAACTTTCATCATTAAATCATCAAACATATGCTAAAAATCACCATGGCTTAGAATGAAGCAAGAAAACACATGGAATTGCAATACAATGGCCAAATTGGAACTACATAAGAAGGCATATATATATGTCTCAACTCCAAGTTTGTTACATAGAATCATCAAAGTCATCAACATAGATTAGTCTCATAAGCAATAATGCATGAATTTGATAGAATGCATGAACTTAATCATGTTACCTTATGGTTTTTGAAGTTTATACATTAATACAGAAATGAAAGCATGCTAAACAACTCAATGAACAATGAAAGAATCAAACAACAAGAAAAGAGTAGGAATTATAGCTTCTAAGCTTTTTTTCATTGTAGACACCTCATTTTGTCGAGGCTAATTTTTGACATCCTAGAACTTAATTGAAAGATGATAAAATTAGAAAATAATAAAATGAACTTGGGATGACTACCAAGTACTATGTCACTAGGCACTATTAAGCAACATGGAGCCAAGCAAAAAAATATTTTGGGGAAGGTAAAAAATGCCTATAGTTCATATTAAAGAAAAATGTAAAAATGAGGCATCAAAAGTCACTATTCGAGGTGTCACCAGAGTCATGCAGATGAGTACATAGGTCAATTTCCCATTGTTTGTTACCAAGGTAAGGTATGCAAAGAGCCTAAGGTACTGCAAGTTATATTAGTGCATAAATATTGATCTAAGGCCTTTACGTCACCAAAAATTTGAATTTTCACATGTAAGATTGATACAAGAGGGTTTAGCATCGATACCTAAGGTGTAGTATCGATACCTGGTATGTTTGTATTGATACAGACCTTGGTAGTAGCTAAAATTATGATTTTTGGCAAAATGTATCAATACACAAGCATAAGTATTGATATAGGCCTCTAAGTCTTAAGATTAGAAACAATTTTTTGCTCTTAGTATTGATGCACACTTCATTATATCAATACCTATGCATAAAAGTGTCTTGTGTATCTATACACTAAGGTGTTTTTACCCAGTTCGAGCCACTTTTTAGCCTTCGAAGATCCTATTCAAACACGACTTTTGCATGAAAAATCATTATGATTCATATCAGGCCTTAGTTATGGGCTCGTGATTGGATTTAAAGAAATTTTTAAAGCCTAAATAGCCAATGACAAAGGATATTCTCATGAAATATATGGTTTGTCAAAGGGCATGCTTGACTTTTCTCTCGTTGCAGGTTGTTTAAGCTTTTTTACACCACTATTTTGCATGGCAGAACCAATGAAACTGAGACTAGCTGAGCATAATACCTAAAATTGTCTGCTAGTACATGTATGAAAGATAAACAATGCCCTTGCTTTGTCTCCTAAAAGCATTGGCTGAGCATTGAATTTTAATAAGGACTAAAACTGGCTCAGTAAGGGGGACTCTCGTCTAACCACCTTTTAAAAATTCTCCAACAATCTCTGGCCTCAAAACTCTTTTAAAAACACTGTTCCATTGACTTTCATACTTTATTCTCGTAGTTCCCCAAACCACCACTAGAAAACTTCTAAAATCTTAACCTTTCACACACTTTCATCCTTGAAACACCTCACTTTCAACAATATTACTAGAAAACTTCTTCCTTTCATCTTTTTCTTTCTAAATAATAGTAAAGAGAGGGAAAAAACCGAGCTTAAAGTCACTGCTTCAATTAGAAAAGAAAGTTCAAGCATTTTTGACATTTTTTTGTACCTTGTTCCATGTATTTTTTGTTTTTATCATCTACATCATTTTTTGTGAGCCTTTCATGGTTCCATGACCACCCTAGGACTCTTATGCATTATTGTTGCCTTGGTTACGATAGTTTTAGGATCTTGATGACCCTCTTGATACCTTGATGTTGTTTGGATATGCAAACATGCCATGCTTCATTTTCATCATCATAACAGCCTCTCTTTATGTATTTCTTACCATGTTCATTTCATATTCACATATTCATCTCATCTTTAAATGTTCACATTAACACGTCTTATGTACATGCATTTTCTTGCATTTGGATAGATTTCATGAAGCGAAAATGACTTTTTTTTTTTTTTAGATTCTAGCAAACTTTATTTGAATATGTTCATCTTAAGCATCTCCATGCATCTTCTTATCATAATCCTACATTTTTTCGCCATTGTCAAAATATCATCTTTACTTGCTTGAATACGTTGTTCATGTTCACTGTTATGTATGTTGCATTTCATTCATGACTTGTTTGTCAAGATGCTTGCCTGCTTGCTAAAAAACTAAGTTAAAAAAAAAAATCCCCAAGTTAAGTTCATGCTACCTCTAATAGATGGATAATAGCATGGACAAAAGGTTTTTATAAAATTAATCTTCAACCTTGGGGCAAAACTAAATACTTTCATGGTAAAAATAAGTTCAAAGATGTTACTTTTTTAAATAAAAATGATCCTTTTAGATGATAGATATATTGAGCCTTGATCTTGAGTCTAATACCCTCTTTAGTGACATGGTCAATGGATTGCTTCATCGTCCTAAACTACTCTAAGATTGTAGAATGAATTCATGATGCCCATGTTACTTGTCCCTTTCTATCACGGACGTTCAGACATCCCGAACTCAAGTTTATCCTTCAAAAAATTGAAAATACCAAAAACTCCCCCATGTTTGCTTTGCCAATATTGTAGTACGAATTTAAAAAATTATTTTCCAACCATAAATGACTTTTTCTAGAATTTTTTAATATTTTTCCCTTAAAGAGCATCGAAATACCTTTCCAACAATGTCTTGTTCGCCCTCGAATCATTCCAAATGACAGAGGTACGATTTTTTCGAATCTTTGCTATTTGAAACCCCTAGGAATAGCAGCTATATTCTGTTTGGTCCATATTGGCCCATAAGATTATTTTTATGAAATTTTAAAATATTTTTTCTAAAAAGTTTAGGAAATTCCCCCTTTTCGAAAAGATATTGCTTACAATTTAACAATTCTGAATAATCTTGGAACAATTGTTCAAAATCCATCATGACATTTCCTTTATACATGCTGGCAGTGTCAAAAGAAGCTTAACTCCAAAAATTAATTCTGCCCAGAAGACAATTTGCTAGGATGTTTAAAATATTTTTTATTTGTCCTCATCGAGTGACTCTTCCAATAGTACCTCATTTACCCCTTAAAGCCTTGGGATGCACTTGAATTAAATTTGGGAAAAGAGATAACATGATGATATCCTCTATTTTTAACCTAAGTTTTGAAATTCCCTCATAGAGATGTTCGAATGTCTCGAACTGCATCTGATTCCCACTATACAAAACTTTTAGGCTCAGATCAAGGCTTAAGATAAAAATATATTTTATACAAATCTTTAATTTCCTATTTTCAGAACCATTTTTTTTTAAAAAAAAAAAAACCTCTTCTTTTAAAACATAAAAATTTTTTATCTTTATTCTAACCCCATTACTCGAGGGATACTCCAACCTCATTTTTCACCCAAAAAAACTTGAATTTTCTCTCTTAGATTTATTCAAGATTCCTAAATATTTTCTTATATCATCAAAAATTTTCATCTTTGGGGATAGTCTAACCCTACACTTCGGAGGGATACTCCAACCAAATTTTTCATTAAGAAACTCAAATTTTCTCTTCATTCCTAATTATTTTCATAACTTTATCTTTAGGGATGCTCTAACCCCACCTCTCTAAGGGGATACTCCAACCCCGTTTTTACTTTTAAAAAATTAAATAATTTTTTCCTTTTTGGATGCCCCAAATTGTTTTTATTAAAATCTTTTTTGTCCTGCAAACTACCATCGAATCCAAACTTGTCTTTAAATTATCATCCCGATCATTCTTCGATAATCGAAGATATGAGATGCATTTCGATCGTCCCTCCTTTTTATGCCCTTTTGTTTGTGATTGTTTGTTTATGATATTATTATATTCTTTTTCATCTTACTATCATATTTACTTTTTATAGTGACTATCGTGCATTCATATTTAAAATTCATTTTCAAAAAAATTTTACAAGGCAAAGTTTCGTGCCGATATCTCTCCACTGCCAAATATGAAATATCCAAATTTTTAAATTTAATCTGGAAACTATTTTCATAAAAATTGCTATGCTTTTCATACTCTGCGGTGCATAGGTGATATAAATCTTCTTTCAAAACCCAGTTTCACCTTTTCCACCAAAACTTCATGCATAAAAAAATGATTAATATAAATAATGACCAAATGGAACTGATTAAGCAAAAATCAAAGCGAGACATAGTTAGCGGGTACTGATTCAGACATTGTGGAGGTGATAATCCTTTCCCACGTGTAACTAACTCCGAAACCCAACCAATAAACCTTTGGATTTTGTAAACCTTGAAATAGATGTTTTAATTTTTATAACCCGTAATATTGTTTTCGATAGGCATCCAATCCTACCTAGAATGATCGGTGGTGATTTCAAGTTCATGGCCACTTCGTGGTGGCCATTCGAGACTAGTTGGATCAGTGATTCACCCAGCGGTCTCTCTTCCTTTCATATTACTATGCCTAATCCAAATCCCAATCATGGGAAAACTCAAAGGCTCGGCTACCACCATTATCGTACATTTTCTTAGTCACACACGCTAAGCCCTTTAGATCGTCCGAAGTTTTAAAGATGGGCATGTGGCTATAGCTTGTGATTTCACTAGAGACTAGATTAGAGAGTTAAGCCTATGACTAGCTATATCTTACTCGATTTTTAGCTTTTTTAAATTCCCTTATTATTTGGTTATAATCCCCTTTCACCTTTATCACTAACTTTTTATCTTTCATAGCTGTTGCCCTATGGTTGTCAAGGACTATTTTGTTCCTAAGTAAATATTAACTTGAATAAGTATGGTAATATGGGAGCAAAACAAAAGGTTTGATTATTTTCCCGGCACATATCGTGCACTTGCATTTGCACTAAATTCTGACCAAAGACCATCGTAAGTTTAGTGCCCTAATTGTTAGGTTGAAGTGAGCCATTCGCCTTTATGAGTAACCCTCTGTATAAACATTCGATCTTCCCTAGCCTGAAATGATTGGTGGCAACTCAAAGTTTATGGCCACTTTATGGTGGCCATCCGAGACTAGTTGGATGAGTGATTCGCCAGACTCTCTCCCCTTCATATTACTATGCCTAATCCAAATTCCAATTATAGGATAACTCAAAGGCTTGACTACCTTCACTATCATAAATTTCTTAAGTCACGTGCATTAAGTCCTTCAGATCCTTCGAAGTTTTATTAACAATAGGCACGTGGTGACGCTCATCTTTTTTTTTTCTACAAGGATTTTTTTAATAAGGTGGTTAATGTAAAAACTTATCTTATCAAAGCATGAGAAAAAGATTGAATAGGTAAAAGACCTTTGTTGTTAGCATCACTTATATGAAATGGGACAAGAGAACATGGTTTTTTAATTCTTATTTCCCTTTTAGCTTATAGCCATGCCATTACAGGATTAATTCTATTATCCATTATTATATTTATAAGATAGCAGTTTTAAGCATTCATCTTTACTCATACTATCTTGTAAATATTTCGCTTGAGTAATGTCCTAAGTGCCTTTGAATTAAATCAGAAGTAGCAGGCCATAACTTATGCCACATTAACTTGTGACATTTTTGGCCACGGTGACTCTTTAGTCTAAGATTGTACATTTATTTCTTTTATCCAATTGGTCCTTGTTTAGTCCTTCAAAATTTTAATTGGATGTTCTTTCATATGGTTAAAATGTCCCTAATGGCATTCTTCCAGAAAATGCCCATTTGCTTATCCCAGACCTTTTATATTAGCATCCCAAGAGTTTTCCTTCTTAAGAAACCTTAGAATTTGCCCTTAATTATCCTCCACTAACCTCTTCCCGATCTTTAATTTTATAATGATATAGTCAATTTCAATTTCAAACCTTTTCGTCCTTCCAAAATATTATCCTGAGAGTTTTATGTACATTTCGATTTAATTTTTTTGGGTTTTACGGCTCTTCAAATGTTTCCATACTTGACCTTAATATTTGTTCAATTTCAAATTAGTACAGTCAACTTCATCATTTGATCATTTTTAAGGTTTCAATTTAAAAAGTCTTTTTTTATTCTAATTTTGACTTTTTAGGTTGATTTTTGACTTTAACTAACTTTCTCGTTGACTTTTCCTAATAAAGCTTTTCCACCACTTCAAATGACCTAATTTTCTACTTTACTTTTCATTATGGCTTTTCCTATAAATTGGCATGGCCATTCCAACATTTAACCTTTCCTGAGGCCTTGATTTCAAAAGTTTTCATTTTGGTCTTTGGCTGAGTTTTGGTTTAACTTCTAAATTTGGGCTTCAGATTAATTTCAATTACTTCTATTGACCATCCTATCTTACTCAAAAAAGTCAACTAGGTCTAAATATCTCACCAATTTATTTTTCAATACTCGATCTTTAATTCCAAATTTCCTTGTTTGTTTTTTTTAATTTTTTTAATTAAGCTTACATACCAACTTTTTTTTATCAACTTAGGCTCTCTGATCCATTTAAATCTTTAAATTAAGCCATATCGACATCAGAGCTTCTTCTAAGGGGTTTGGGTTAAGAGATGCTTATGGTTTTATAAAACCAAGCAAATTGATTATGAGGTATGACAAAATTAAATCTTTAAATTAGGTTTTTTTGACATAAGTGCTCTTTCTAAGGAGAAATGTTAACGGTTTTACAAAATCAAGAAGATAGATTATAGGGTTAGGAAAAATTAGGTGTTTACATTAAGGTAAGCTAACCCAATTTGAAGTACAAATTATAGATCCACTACAAACTTGACATACAACAATTTCAGTTAGGTCGATAAGTTCTAGTTGGATTTGTTGAAAAGGTGTGGTTATTGTCGAGTGTGTGCTATTATTGGATTTTTTTGAGTTACAGGTATTATCTTAACATGCCCCCATAAAGACAATGAAGTCAATGGCTACATTAGTCTTGTTTTTTGAGTATGCCTATGGTCTTATAAAACCAAGCAAATTGATTGTGGGGTAGGACAAAATTAAATCTTTAAATTAGGTTTTTTTGACATAAGTGCTTTTTCTAGGGTTTCATGTTAAGAAATGCTTGCGGTCTTACAAAATCGAGAAGATAGATTATAGGGTCAGGATAAAATTAGGTGTTTACATTAAGGTAAGCTAAGCTAATTTGAAGTATAAATTATAGATTCGCTACAAACTTGACATACAACAATTTTAGTTAGGTGGATAAGTTCTAGTTGGATTTGTTAAAAATATGTGGTTATTGTTGAGTATGCGCTATTATTAGATATTTCTTGAGTTATAGGTGTTTTCTTAACATGCCCTCACAAAGACAATGAAGTCATTGGCTACACTAGTCTTGTTTTTGAGTATTAGGAATCTTTACTAGGCAAGTTTTTTGTAAAGCCATTTGCTATTTGATCTTTTTTTGTGATGTATATGACTTTGAATGCTTATGTTTAGATGTTTTGTCAAAAGAAGTGATAATCTAGTGCAAGATATTTCCTCTTGGAGTGGAACGCAAGATTGGCATTGAGGTAAATGGCCCTAATGATAAGTTCAGCTAAAAGGTTTTTAACATAGAATTTTTGCAGTAGTGTTGGCTATGTCTCTGTATTCAGTAGAAGGATAAGCAACTACTTTTTTATATATATATTTTCATGAAATAAGGTTAGTACTAAAAAACACTATGTAACCAATTAGAAAGGTTCAATAATCTAGATTACCTATCTAATCAACACCACTAAAGGCAATGATGTTGAAATTGTTGCTTGGTCGAATCTGTAAACCATGATAGTAAGTTCCTTTTAAATATCATAGAACACATTTTAAAGTTGTCTAATTTAGTTGAGTGGGGTTGTGCATGAATTATTAGTGCTTGTTAATTGTGTAAGCAATATCAGGTTTGGTGAAAAAGAGTTGGTGGAGTTAGCTAATAAGTTATTTATCTGAAATGGCATTAATAGAACCACTACCATCTTGATTTTTCAATTGAGTATTGGTAACCATAGGTTTTACTGTTCTTTAGTAATATGCATGTTGATTTTGACCAATAAGTCTTTAATGTACCTATGTTGAGAGGGGAATAATATAGAAGCATCAGAGATGACTTCAACTCCCATAAAGAAATTAAAAGAAAATCTTTTAGCTAATAGTAGTTACTTTATGCCCCAGAGTTAATATGCTTAGGTAAGGCATATATTAGTTAATAATGCAAACTTATCATTTAACCAAATGATAAAACGTTTTCCTTCATCTTAGTAATGTGACTGACAATCGTGAACTACTAATTGGATGAATGCCATGGCACTTATTGCGCCTTTCAAAAGAATTGTAATTAGTTATAATCATGGGATCCTTATGCATCAAAACTGTGTTTGTAAAAAAGGTTCCTAGTCCTTGTGTTGCCAAGATGGGGCATTAGCAATGCTTGACTTGTGAAGTAAATAATCAATCTCATGGGCTAAAGTATATGGGGTACTTAAGATGGCGTATGGGTGCTTGTTTTGGGAAATAAGTTTAGTGAACATGGCCTATGTGAGAACTCCATTTGTGTTGTCATTCAAGTATATAAGGAAATGTTCTCACTTTCCAATTGCATAGCAAGTCTTTAAACTTAATACAAGGTAATCTTGTATGGGGAGTGTCATACTCTAATTTCATCACAAATGGGTCTACTTTGATGGATGCCAAAGGTAGGGTTACCTTAGTATGGCGTGAAGCATACAAAGATGGATTAGTGATCCAAAGAGGATCTATTACTCCAATTGTCTATCTCATTTGTTCTTGACTTTGGTTAACTTGATAAAGTCGTTGGCTAATGCATGATGAATTTAGGAGAAATTATTTCTCTAGATTCATGAGGTTAACCATATGCTACAAGAACTAATTTGGATCAATACATAAGTAGACATTGCACTATGGTCATTTTTTTTGAGTTATTGGATGAAAGGATCAAATTACACTAAAAGTTTTCTTCAAGGTCATATTTAACTCTTCAACAATTAGGTGGTCATGATGGGTTGCTAGATCTATGTAGTTAATGAGATTAATTAGGTTCACTGCCAACCTATTGAGAACCTTATGGTTTAGACACAATAATATGGTATTATTATATTAAGCATAGGATTCAATTAAGTTGGACTTGATTGAATAAAAGGTTAAATGTAGAGGTTTTAATTGAAAAGCTCAATTAAGAAAGATTAAGTCATAACTAGCATTTGAGAAATCAAATTTTGATGTCTTAATAATACAAAGAGGATGTGTTTGTCTTGTGAATACAATGATGTCTTAGCCAAATTACTTTCGGATGAGTTGTAAGAGTTTCACTCATTGACAAATTTGATTCTTGAGTAATGGTTTATTCTAACATCATGCCTTGATTCAAAATAATGTTATATGATAATATTAATTAGAGACTTGCTAGTGTGAAATGTTCTAATTGAGCAAGAAGATTTAATTGAGAATTAAATCTAGTTTATAAATCTTGGTATGCCTGAATTACTATTTGAGTAGAGAATGGATTTCTTGAACCGTTCTTAATCAAATATTGCCCCATGACACTTATAGCTAGTGACATAGACCAACTGTCCAACAAGGAGTAAAATAGTTTTACTTTATTCTTAATCTTTAATATTGATTAAAAAACTTAGATTCCAAGCCTAATATGGTCGGTCGACTTAGTTAGTATGAATGTGGGCTATTTTTTAATTTATATAAATGATATATGAGTTAAAAGATTAGTAATCTTAAAATCTTGAAAACCCTGGAGTCAAAAAGATAAGTAATCTTAATTTAAGTAATTATGAAATCCTTAATTTTAGCCAAGGCTAATATGATTAGTCGCACCCCTTTTGTTTTATGTTTCTTGATTTTTCATGATCTTTGGTGACTAAGACTTTTTCTTGAGTTATTCCGGCCAAAGAAAAAAATTAAGAGACCTTGCAGTTGTTGCATCTTGGTTTTCCTCATTGTTCATGTTTATCATAAATTTTGTTAACATTTTTTTTAAGGAAAACAAAATGAGAAAATAAGCCCTTTGATTATGATCCTAAAAGATCAGCTTACTAGGATAAGCGAATCCCTAAACCTTTTGAAAGCTCCAATATCTATTCATGTAGATCATTGCCTAGATGATAGACAGTTATGTTTCTCTTAGCCTCGAAGAAATTTTGATGTGACCATGCCTCTGAGATTGTGTAAGGAATGATAAACTTGAAGTTATGAGTCTCTGCGTAGGTATGGTTTCTATTAAATCTATGAATTTTAAATTGCTAATATGACCACATGCAAATCTTAGCCAAAGATCTTGGAAAAACCCATTGTCGCAACGTGGCCCAAATACGAATCCTGACCAAGCCCGACTTAAATGGCCTTCGCTCCTATATTTGTTAAATTTATTACTATTTTATATTCTCCTATTTCTCTAGGCCATATCATTATCGATGTCTTCTTATTTTGGGGATCAGGTGGTCGAGATGAATCACTTACTCGACTTAAACTTAAATAGTCATTACAAAATGACTATTTATCTAGAGTCACGACCAATCTATTTGGGCTAGGTGAGATTGGTCACCTATCGGAGCTTGTATTTTGAGGGTTACGAAACCATAGAATACAAACTCCAAGGCCCGCGATCATACTAGAGATCATATACAAGGGTTCAGGAGTCAGTTACAATCACAAGTAAGGATCAACTTTCTCGTGATGCCTTGTAATCAGTACCTAATTAATCGCTTGTTAACTTAAATTTTGATTTTTATTTGGTTCCAATATTTGATATTTAATTATAATTCTCATAATATTTCATTATAGAAATTTATTATTTCGAAAAGTCAGGTTTTAATGCTTTTGGAAATCACAATATCATTTGTACCCTTTCGGGGAACCAAGTGGGCATGAATTCTCTATTGTATCCTGCTGGAGAACCATGCGAAATATGAAAGGTTTTATTTTTTTGAGATTGAAAAATCCCAACCTTCTATTTGAAAAGGATATCTCGTTATTAAAATAATCAGTAAAATTCCTCACATATACTGGTAGGAACCTGACATATCAATTTAACTAGGAGACATTGTCTTATTTATAAAAATAATTTTATTATTAAAACAAATACAGACTCTATGACCTAAAAATGACCTAATATAATGAACATATTCTTAATGTGTACTTTCAACCTGAAAGTATCCTAGTACTTATATAGGATATGGTTCGAATACAAAATTACCCTTAGGGTATACCTTCCACTTGAAAGTACCTTGGTAACTCCGGAAGGACTCGAAAATGTTGAAAATTGGAGAACCTATCCTAAATATGCATTTTTGGCCTAAAAGCATCTTAATACTTATATAAGACTAGACTCGAAGAAAAATTATGAAAACACCTTTAAGGTATACCTTCGATATAAAAGTATCTCGGTAACTCTAATGAACTTTAAAATAACGTTGAAAGGCTAAACCAATCCTAAAATTCACTTTCAGCATAAAAAGATTTCGTTAAGCAAAATTGCCAAAATACCTATAGGGTATACCTTTGACATGAAAATATCCCGATAACCCTAATGGACCTCAAAATAATTTTGGAAGGCTACACCAATCCTAAAATACTCACCTTTAGCGTAACAGCGTCTTGATAAGCAAAATTATCAAAATGCCTTTAAGGTATACCTTCGACGTAAAAGTATCCCGGTAACCCTAATGAACCTTAAAATGATCTTGGAAGGCTGAACCAATCCTAAAATACTCACTTTCAGCATAAAACCTTCTCAATGAGCAAAATTACCAAAATGCCCCTAAGACATACCTTCGACATGAAAGTATTCTGATAACCGTAATGGACCTTAAAATAATCTAAAATGATGAAAAGTAAATGAATTTAGTCTAAATCGAAAAGCTAAAAGTTTAAGTTTGACTTAAAATGCTAAATTTGCAATCAAGCCCCTAAATATTTGAAAATTACATTTCGTATCCTTCGAAGGATCGAAGATTTAAAAGCAAAGTAACAAAAAGAATTAATCTTGCAATCACTACATTTTCCTAACTATGTTAGTGTTTCTAAAGGATTTTTGCAAACCTATTAATTCATTTTTTTCAATCATTTTTTAACCTTTATATTTACAAAATTCGACAAGTAGCCCAAAAATTATCTTCAAAGTCATTTCATTGTCTTTGTATTCTAATACTTCTAATAACATGATCTTTTTCTTTTTTCTTCTTTTTTTAATCCCATATAAACCCTTAACCATTTTTATCAGTCTTGAGCAGATTTTTTGTTCCTCGAACTTCGTGATTAAACTTTTCTTAGATGAACTTTGACATGCGACCCCTTGCCTCTAAATCATCACCCATGTCTTGATCCTTAAAATACAATAAATGAAACGGATTAGTACATTTCAAAAATTATGAATGCATAAACATATAAGAGTGTGAACTTTGCAGGTGCATGAATGAATTTGTAAATTTCCATGGGATATATATAAATGTGATGCCAAGAATAAAAAAACTCTTTCGTAATATAAAAAATTAATAAAAGTAAAATATATCAGAATAATGCAACATACAATAATATAAAAAAAACTTAAATCATAACAGTGAAGGGTTAAAAGCATTCCCCTATGTGTACCTAATTTGGTATCCTCTAGAACTGGGTATGGCTCTAACTAGGTGAGTGTCCTATAGCTCATTAGATGAGTTTTGGATTAGACATCTAAATAGGTTCTCAAATTGTTCCTTAAGTTTGGAAAGAACTGACGAGGTACCCTAATCCTTACCTATCGCGGGTTTATGTCGGAAAGGGTTCAATTCAAGTGGTAGTATCTTCCATGCCCATAACGAGGCTAACACCTTGGGCAAGCATAGGAATTTACACCTGGTAGGCTTTTCACTAGCCCAAACAGAGGCTAACACCTTATAAGGCAGAGATACTTCGCCCCCCCTTAAAATATTAGGTACCTATGCCCCTTCCATATATATGGAAGAAAATCTAATGCATATGCATTTGCACAGTGTGTGCAGGGGAACAACTTACCTTTTATGACTTAACACTTTCAAAAATAGTAAAAACCCCTATCCTAAATTCTCCTAAAAAAATAATGCTGCAAAGGAAACAAAAGGGTTAGTGAAAAATATGAAGAATATATACTGAAATTTATAAGTAAAAA